>CM016723.1:6889094-7118411 GCA_005771605.1 Scutellaria baicalensis | reverse complement strand
AAGAAGAAGAAAGAAGAAGAAGAAGAAGGACGGAAGAAGAGAAGAGAGAAGAAGAAGAAGAGAAGAAGAAGAAGAAGAAGAAGAAGAAGAAGAAGATCAGAGGAAGAGAATGAGAAGAAGAAGATGGAAAAAAAAAAAGAAAAAAATATATATATAATTCGGGTCGGGTTGGGGGTACGGATCCTGGATCCGTACCCCGGGGGCACACAAGTCCTACTCTTGTCCAAATCCTATATTTTTAGTCTATAATAGAAATTCCATAAAGATAATTAATATAGAAGGGATGTAGCAGTGAATAATTATTAATTAAAAAAATTTGTATTAGTTTCGTTTTAGAATTAATTTGATTTTACAATTTTGTTATAAATTAAGAAACATAAAATTGAGAGAAAAATTTCTTAACAATGTTTATCTTTTTCTAGGCATCCCTAAATTAATGTGGTACTATGTTTTCTCCTATAATTACTCACACATTATTTATTACTAAAATAACGACAACTAGAAATAACATCTAAAACAACACTTAATTCGAATCAGAGAGGGTACATAATATAGTAATACTCCCTTTGATCCCAGTTTAATGTCACTTTAGTCTCCATTTGAATGTTGAGATTAGTTTTGAACTTTCTATCAATAAATGCATTGATGATATAGGGAGAGATACATATTTTGAATTGTTTTCATTTGAATCAAATTTTGAGTAGCATGATTGGATTTCAAATTCAAATCAACTTGTAGATCTGATATTACTCATTCATTTTAAATCTTAAATTTTAAATCACTTAATCGAAATGAAGTGCTCTTATAACTTTCAAATCATTTCAATGCCCTATTTTTTCACAAATATAATGTTTACTTTTTGATCAAACATTATATATTAAAGAAAACAATTTTGACCCTTTCCACAATATATATGTCATGAAACACTTCAGCCAAACAGGTGAAACAATCGTGTAGATGTTAAATTACCCATTCAAAGTAGAGATTTTTTTTTTAACTTTGTGACGTAAAATGATAAAAATTTGTAAGCATCTAATTTTGAAAAATCTATTATCAGTTACTTACCATTCTAATTTTAACATGACTTGTAAATCAAAAGGAATTCTAATCCCCAATTTGTTCTAGATTCACTATTTATAACAAAACATTATTGATGGCTATTTTCCCAAATTTAATTTGAAATCATATGGTGGGGTATTAGGTTGGAACTCTACCTAATCTTGTGAGATAAAAGGAAAGATTAAAATCTTACGATCCACTTATACACTATTATGTTAGTATGTGTGGGATCATCATAAGTCAAGTATCTTTTATGTATAGTAGATGATAGTTATATTTATATAGAGTGCGAAACCGTCTCATATCTGTGATGGAATTGTTCATTATTGTATCTGAGGACACGTTTTACCGTGCGTGACAAGAATAAAAACTCATACTTATATTACAAAAACGCATGGTAATTATAGTTGAAAACACACAATATCATAGAATGAGATTTGCAAGAGGTTTCACAGGAAACCTAGTTCAAAATTATACCCCACAAAAGCCAAAGTCTAGAAAGTGATTAGGTTTCATGCCAAGACAATATCAATCCATAATCTGGTGATTTGGTAAAAAATCCATAAATAATTTTGAACTTTAAAACTCTAATGTTTAAATTATTTTGATAATTTGAAATCACTTTTAAGTTGGAAATCGAAAATCGATCCCTTCTTGAAATTCTATTACAAAATTAATAGAATGTATATGTAGTTGTGCATACAAATTTATATCAATTGTACCTAAATTATAGGGATCTCTTTTGTCCCCTAACTATACGTATATATCTAACCTAATCTTAAACTAATCAAAAAAATTATGTTTTATGGTGTTTAAAAGGAAGATTTGTTTTTAATTGTTTTTCAACAGAAGATTCGTGACCCTTGGCTTGACTCAAATGGACCAAATTTTCTTATCAATTATTTTAAAATGAATAAAATCAACCTCGTGTCGATGGGTCAATTTATCAGATATTTGTGTCAACATCAAATTGTTTTTGTTTGTGAAACCTCGGATTGACAATTCCTACACGTTACACACATTAATTCTCTATTTTCAGAATCAAATATTACATATATACCTTTTTTTACCATTTCATCCGTAGATTATTCAACATGACAAATAGTTATAATTAACTATATTTTAATACTTTCTAACTTCTATATAAGTAACTCCAATGCACCATCTAACCCTTCATAACAACATACCTATATATTTTCTATAACAAATCTATTAAGAGAAAATTTATTATTACCATCCAAGGTTAGGATCATGATGAAACTTGCAGTTTATTTTCAGATCTTCTTTTTTCTTTCTCTAATTTCAAATTTGACAATAGCTGATCAAGAAGTTGGTAAGTTCATGAACGAATGAGTTAATATATGTTGGCTAGCTTTTATTAATGACCATATATTTATTATCTAATATTAATTGATGCATGCAGATGATGAGAGTGAATTCAGCTATGAAGAAGATAGAGAAAACGGGCCGTCCCATTGGGGACAAATCCGGCCCGAATGGAAGAATTGCAGTGTGGGGAAGATGCAATCTCCCATTGATCTATTGAATGAAAGAGTTGATGTAGTATCCCATTTGGGTGCACTTGATTTATCTTATAAGCCCTCAAACGCCACACTAATCAATCGAGGTCATGATATTATGGTAATCTACCTAATTTGCTACACTTATGTATAAATAGGATCTAAAATCAAACTCTGATCTTATTTATTTTTCTAATAACAACCCTAGTTACAGAAATTCCATTTTATAATTATAAGTTTTCTTATTTATTTTATAAATATTTAGTTTTATTATAATTTCCTAATTATATATGATATAAGTGCAGTTAAGGTTAGCAAGTGGGGCTGGGCATATTCAAATCAATGCAATCCAATATGAACTGAAGCAAATCCATTGGCACTCTCCTTCAGAACACACTATCAATGGCAAAAGGTAATGATCTTATTTTCTCTTTTCATTTATATATATAAAAATACATATTTAATTATCAATACTTAATTTATTTTTTCATAAACAGATTTGATATGGAAATTCATCTGGTTCACCACACCAATTACAATGATACTGCTGTGGTGGCAATCTTATATAATATTGGGCACCCCGATTCCTTTTTGTCCATGGTAATATATTATATCTATATAGTGATATTCGTGAATTTAAAATTAAGTGTCGTGATATTTATTTGTTGATTTTAAATTTTAGATTAAACGTGATCTAGAAGTGGTTGAAGAAACTCATAATATCGAAAAGTTGGTGGGAATTGTGGATCCTCGACTCATAAAATATGACAGTAGAAGTTACTATAGATACATTGGTTCGCTAACCACACCTCCTTGCAGTGAGAATGTTATTTGGACTATTATGAGAAAGGTAACTAAACTCTAAATTTATCATGTAATTTTAATAACTAAATCATGATAAATTAAAATATTTTTGAATCTGCTTGATAATTAGGTGGGTACCGTCTCCAAGGAACAGATAGAACTTATTCGTGATGCTATCCATGATGTAAGTGTTTTTGCTCATTTGATTTTCTCTTGATAACTAATTATTTATTTAAATAAAACTAGTTTATGCTTGCTCTTATTTATTATTTTGTATTGAATAATATATATAATAATAAATAATAATTTCAGGACTTGGAAGCCAATGCTAGATCCATCCAACCAATAAATGATCGCAGAGTGAAAGTTTATAAGTCCACTGAAGATTTTGAGAATTGATTCATGTGATCATATTTATGCATTTATTATTGTAAAATAAATATTGGAGATTTATTTTTATTAGAATAAATGAGGTGGTATCTATACATTAATATAGAATAAGCACCTCCATGATCTGCCCATTTATTTATTTTCCCACCCGCTTGTTGCTTATCCATTATTCATATTTATTTTCCCACCCGCTTGTTTCTTTTAAACGCTGTGAAAAATTTATTTTAAAGTTAAAATTAACAGAAAATCAATTGACATTAGCATTGTCCATTCTGTTCCTTAAGATCAATGGCTGTTTTTTCCAATAAGTTGGGTGCATTCTCGATCCCATAATAAGAATCTTACATTACCAGTCGAATCGAGGACACGAATCTGAATTTTGTACCTTCATGAGAATATATTCAGTGTGTTAATGCTTAAACATATTGTAGTAATTGATGAAATTACAAAAAAAAAAAAAAAATGTACCTATATTGTCTGGTAACATCATATTTTTGACATTTTGAACAAAATAAGGTAGCTCCATTACATTCTAATTTCTTAGAACAGTTTGTGCATCCAAAGTAACAACATTCTCCTTCCGTGTCGATGTCAGCAATTGTGCAGTAAACCCAGTATGCTCCTGCCTTTTATAATAATAGGGAAAAAGAGTTAATTTGTGAATACTTAATCCTGTCAATGAAAAGATAAGGCTGAAGAAAAATGTATGTAAAGCTTACCTCTTTCAGTTCATTTAACTATGTAATTTTTATAATATTTGCATTTCCAGTGGAGAACTCATCAAAGCTTGAATTAGCTGAAAAAGATCTTGTACTTGATGTTATAGGACCAACAAAATCCTCATTCACCCTAATAAGTATGAGTGCATTGTAAGAATAAGTTTATAAAGAAATTAGTTCAGTGTGAAATTTAATTGAAACGCAAATGTATTGCTGAATACGTTTTTCTAAATTCAGCGAAACTCAACATCCTCTCCGTTTACAATCACTTTTGTTGCATTAAAAGTGTTTGAAACCGTGACATCATCTGCATTTCTTAAATCATCAGCTGCATTTAAAATAAAAAGAAATGAACGTGTGCAATTAGACGTTGTGTACTTTAAAAAACCTACGCTGCATTTTTTTGGCCCTGCACATTTGAATAATCACAATTGTGTTTCCTTTTGTTATTTCCTGAAGTTGTGGTATAACTTGCTCAGCATACTCTTCCCACAATGTGCACCATGTACGGTGGTGCCTGTAGAGTTTAATTTATATTGGTTAGTACATATGATAGGTGATGCCATAAATTATGAATTTTGAAATCTTACTGTAGGTCCTGAAGTTGAATGTCAATCCTTTTTTGTTGGAGCTGTCAAACCAATGGTATTGGAATCCACTATTCTTCCAATGATATCTAAAAGAGAGAAAAAACCAGAATATTGGTAATATGTAAATTATAGGATTATTTTTTTTAAGCTATAAACAGCGACATACGAAAAAGTAGATTTTCATCTACATTTTCAGCTGCTAATATGTCTTTGAATGGCCTGGGTTGGTAAAGCGATATTGGGAATGCATCATAAAAAACTCAAAAATCTGAGTTTTCTTATAAAATATAATGTTGTAGTTGTTGCTGGTCGTCTTATACTTCATATTGTTTGGAGCTACAAAGAAGTCTCTAACAGCAAATAGACGACCCTCTTTTAGCAAACCAACGAACTTCTTCATTAAGGTCCGTTTTATCGTTCCATGAATCCTGTCTCCCTGTTTTTGTAGACAAACAAAGAGTGAAGTTGAAAAGTATATTACATAATCTAGCAACGCTTGTAAGTATAATGTGTTTTGCTATTTTTTTACTGACATGAAAGTTGTTATGTAATATATTACATAGTCTGAAACTAATACAGTTACGTTGCCAAAAAATGTGTAATGTTAAACCAAAATAAGATGTGATATACATGATATATATGCTTATGTCATTACATGATTTGCAGGAAAAGAGAGGAATGCCATGTGCTATTACTGTTATACCAATAACTGGTCTTACAGAATGAGCTTTAAAAAAATAAAATAAAAAGAAGACGTAGGATATGTTGTAGTTTGGTGCTGTTGCTATGTGGTATTTGCAGTAATTTCTTTTTACCATATTTACTGTTTGTATATGTAAATGTAATGTGGATTATATTATGCAGGAAACATCATTACTTGGTTTGTGCATATTACTTGACATATGTTTCACTACAGCATGACTGTGAATTTGTATATTGTAAAGTACGTTTTCAATCTGAAAATGTCTTCTTTTTTGCCTATAAGAGGTACCTCGTACAGTCTCACCAGCATCACACACAAAGCCCATGTCGTTTTTGAAGGATTCAAGTCGTTGACTACATTGAATACTCCCATTCTCGGTGTTGCTTCTTCTCCAACAACAGCAAACAAAACTTAATAGTTACCAAGTGATAAGAATTTAGAATGTAACTATGTAATATAATCTACTCTGCACCAACCTTGTGATTATGAGAGAATGTGATTGTGATTGCGAATTTGTTCAATGTTTTGTATTGTTGATTTTTCAGTATGTGGTGGGAAGATGGTGGAAATACAGGTCTTTCAAATTTTGAATGTGTAACTGCTGGGAAATGATGGAGCAGTTTTCTAATTGAAATATTACTAATTTTCAAGGGTGGTTTTTTTTTAAGGGTAGCAGACACTCTTGGGTAGCGTCAGATTTTTTTTTTTTTCTAAATAAATTTTGAAAGGTGGTTTTTTGTAAGGGTAGCACACAGTTTTTAATCTTTATTTTTAAAACAGAAATTTTTTTTTTAGATAAAATTTGAAGGGTGGTTTTTTTGTAAGGGTAGCATAGTTTAATTTGTATTTTTTAAAACAGAAAATCTTTAGTGACTTTTGTTACTATATATATATATATATATATAGATTCCCTATCATGATTATTCGTTGATTTCTTTGGGAGTGAGTCTTGTGTGAGACCGTCTCACGAATTATATTACGTGAGACGGGTTGACCCACAACCCAAACTTCTCAATTCACATATAAATTAATGGATATGGGTTTGATCCATGGATAAAAAGGATCCGTCTCACGAAAATTATCCGTGAGACCGTCTCACATAAGTTTTTGTGTTTCTTTGGATATGGAGAATGAGAATACTATATGCTTGGTAGATAGTGCTACAATTCACACTATCCTTAAACATAGAAAATTCTTTCAAACATTAACCGAGAAGAAAGAGAGTCTTACCACAATTTCAAATGATAATGTACTTAATAGTAGGCTCCGGTAGAGTTTCACTTGTTCTTCATATGGGTACTGAATTAGTATTTAATGATGTGTTATTATATCCACAATCTAAACGTACCCTTCTCAGTTTTAAAGACATTCAATCAAATGATTTTCACATTGAAACTGACACCGATAATAATAGAGAGTATCTCTTAATGACTCACTCCATAGGGTGTCAGAAACAGGTTGTCGAAAAGCTCCCTTCTCTCTCATTGGGGTTGTATTATACATGCATTCGCCCTTCTAATCTCCATATCTCGATGAGTATGAATTTCATGATCCAAATTCATTTAAATTATGGCATGAACGGTTGGGTAATCCGGGACAAAATATGTTCCACCGAATTTTGTCTAACTCTACTGGACATAGTATGTCAGACAGTAGAGTTCCTTCTGTCGCAAAAGGAAAACTTATAGTATGACCTTCTCGTACTAAAGTTGGATTAGAATCTCTTATTTTCCTTGAACGGATACATAGAGATATTTGTAGACCAATTCATCCAGCATCAGGACCATTTCGATATGTTATGGTCTTAATTGATGCCTCCACTAGGTGGACTCATGTGTATCTGTTATCCACCTGAAACAATGCTTTCGCAAAATTCAATGCCAAAATTATTGAACTTCGAGCCCAATTCCCTGATTATCCAATTAAATCAATTAGAATGGATAATGTTGGTGAAGTCACTTCGAAAGCATTTGATGACTTTTGTATGTCATTAGGAATTAAAGTGGAGCATTCAGTTCCATATGTCCATACTCAAAATGGTTTAGTTGAATCATTAATCAAACGTATCAAATTAATCGCTAGACCTTTAATACAAAATTCCAACTTACCCATTTCATGTTGGGGTCATGCAATTTTGCATGCTGCTTCTCTAATTCCAATACGTCCAACTGCATATCATGACTATTCCCCTTTTTAATTAGTGCGTGAGAAAGAACCAAATATTTCCGGCCATCTGCAAGTTTTTGGACGTGCAGTATACGTTCCAATATCACCACCTAAACGTACCTCCATGGGCCCCAAAGGAAACTAGGTATTTATATTGGATTTGAATCTCCATCCATTTTGAAGTACCTAGAGCCCAGATCAATTTACAGCTCAATTCGCTGACTGCACACTTGATGAAGATCATTTCCCGGCATTAGGGAGAGATAAAACTCAAAATTTAAAAGAATGCCGAGAAATTTCATGGAATGTGGAAAATCTTCAAAATTTAGATCCACACACTAGTCAAATTGAACTGGAAGTTCAGAAAATAATTAACTTGTAGTATTTAGCAAGTAATCTACCAGATGTGTTTACTGATTATAAAGAGGTGACAAAATCTCATATACCTGTTGTAAATGCACCACCAAGAGTGGAAATCGTTAAAGATAAAATATATCATCTGATGCAACTCTGCGCCTGAAGCGTAAAGAGCCCATGGGTACAAAAGATAAAAATCTACGGAAAGCAAAATCTAACAAAAAAATCAGTCACTCTAAATGATATATCTTCTAAAGACATTCGTCCTGAAGACGAAAGTCCTAGTAACAATGCACGTGCACAAAATAATCAAAATACTAGGATTGCGGAACGGCAAGATCATAATATTTTGGGAAATGAACAAGATTTGGTTGATGTAAATATCGAAGTTGCTATGAATTTTATAAATACAGGAGAAACTTACAATAGAAATATAATAGTCGTCTATGACACTTTTGCCTCCATAATTGCTCTTACTATCTCAAATAATAATCTGGATCCAGAACCCAAGTCAATAGTTGAGTATCGGAAGTGCTTAGATTGGGTAAGATGGAAAGATACAATTGAGACTGAGCTAGACTCGCTTAACAAAAGAATTTTTTTTGGATCTATCATACGTACCCCTGAAAATATTATCTCTGTAGGATATAAATGGGTATTTGTGCGAAACAGAAATGAGAAAAATGAGGTGGTGAGATACAAAGCGAGATTAGTAGCTCAAGGGTTCTTGTAGAGACCCGGTATTGATTTCGATCAAACATATTCTCCTGTATGTGGATGGTAAAACGTTCCGCTACTTAATAAATATCTCTGGCAGCAAATATGAATTTAGAAATGCAGCTAATGGACGTTGTTACCACATATTTGTATGGATCATTATGGATTCAAATTCCCCAATGGATTCAAATTCCCCATATAAGGAAAGATGAAAAATGTAACATGTATAGTATTAATTTGCAAAGATCATTATATTGTCTAAAACAATCGAGAATGTTGTGGTATAATCGACTAAGTGAATTCCTTCTGAAGAACGGATATACAAATAATGATGCATTTCCTTGTGTGTTTATAAAAAAATTCGCTAAAGAAATTTTGTATCATTTCTGTATATGTTTGACATAAATATTATTGGAACACATAAGACAATAGAAGAAGTTAGTAAAAGCTTAAAAGCTGAATTTGAAATGAAAATTTTGGGTAAGACCAAATATTATCTCGGCCTGCGGATGGAGCATCTCCCAAAAGGAATTTTCGTACACCAGTCAACGTACTTGAAGAAGGTTTTGGAAAGATTTTACATGGATAAGTCGCATCCACTTAGTACACCAATGGTTGTCCGATCCCTTGAAGTGGATAAAGATCCATTTAGACCTAAAGAAGATACTAAAGATATATTAGGACCTGAAGTTCCTTACTTAAGTGCAATTGATGCATTACTTTACCTTGCAAATTTCACTAGACCTGATATTGCATTTGCAGTCAACTTACTAGCCAGATTTAGTGCTTCTCCTACAAGGAGACATTGGAATGACATTAAACTACATATTCTTCAATATCTTCAAGGTTCACAGGATCTTGGTTTATATGACCTAAGAAATCAAAATAAATATTTGGTGGGTTACTCGGATGCTGGTTACATATCGGATCCCCATAACGCGAGATCCCAAACTAGTTATGTTTTTCTCTATGGTGATACTGCAATCTCATGGAAGTTAGTCAAACAATCTATGGTTACAACTTCCTCAAACCACTCAGAGATTATTGCTCTATATGAGGCCTCATGAGAATGTGTATGGTTAAAATCTTTAATGAAACACATTTGTGAGTCCTGTGGAATTTCTAGAACTGATATATCCACCACTGTACTTTATGAGGATAATGTGGCTTGTGTTGCACAAATGAGTAGCGAGTATGTTAAAGGTAATTTAACAAAACACATAGCCCCTAAATTCTTTTATCCACATGAGCTCCAAAAGAGTGGTGAAATTATTATACAGAAAGTACGCTCTAGTGACAATCTTACAGATTTGTTTACTAAATCCCTACCTTCGTCTACTTTTGAAAAATATGTTCATGGTATTGAAATGCGTAGGCTTGAAAGACAGTTGTCTTCAGGGGGAGCAATATTTTCAAAATAATCCTGAATGTTGGGTCATGAAGACCATTAGTTTTACTCTTTTATCCTGAAGGTTAGGTCCTGAAGACCAGTGGTTGTACTCTTTTTCCCTTAACTAAGTTTTTCCCATAGGGTTTTCTTAGTTAAAGGTTTTTAACGAGGCAACTAGTACAACACATTAAGCACTTGTATGTCATGTACTCTTTTCTCGTCTAATTTTTTCCCACTGGGTTTTTCTAGCGAGTTTTTAACGAGATATGTACAATATGTCGTAATGTCCAAGGGGGAGTGTTATAAATATATTATAAAATATGGACATTAATCTATATATATATAAAAGCAGGATATCCTGCCAAAAATAACTGCAATAAATTATCTACCTATTAAATAATTACTATTTTAAGAAACCTATTAATTGCTTTCATATTGTATTTATTGTAAGAAATTCAATACAAATAAATAAAGACAAATAAACTTATTTATTGTATTTTAAGAAACTCAATACAAATACAAACAAATAAACTTATTTACTGTATTTTAAGAAATTCAATACAAATAAATAACTATTTAATTTAAGAAATCAGTTATGATACTCAATTTAGTATTTATTGTATAGAAATTTCAAATAAAAAATAAATAGATAAATAAGATGAAATAAGGGATTATATATTTATTATCTCTCATCTTATTTTTAAGTACTTATTTTAAAGGGTAAATTACAAAAAACAACTCCACCTATCGACTTTTTTCGAATTGCAACCTAATCTTTTTTTTTTTTTTTAGATTGTCACCCAGTCTTTCTGTGGTTTTGTCGATTGCAAATTTTCCGGCGAAATGTAGATTAATTTGTTCACTTTGCAACCTAAACTTTGTTGTTTTTTTTTTTTTATCTAATTGCAACCTGAACTTTGTGTTTTTATCAGATTGCAACCAAGAATGAAAATTTCGATTCCGGTGGAAATATAGGTAACTTAAATTCACGGAAATATCGTGAAAATATCGATATCGATGGAAATATGGGTACATATATTTATTGTTATTTTTCCTATATTTACCAATATATTCCGATATTTTCTCGATATTTATTGATATTCCAAAGATTTTTACCGATGTTACATATATTTCACCAATTTTGACCAATATTTCCTTGATATTTATTTTATGAATATCGATCACACTTATATAACATAAATGTCACACTCATATATATAACATAAAGGTATCAGTGTGAAACGAAAAAAAAATCATGATTTGCGATTGGATAAAAAAATTAAAGTTTGGGTTGTAATTGGATTAAGAGAAAAAATTTGGGTTACAAAGTGAAAAAATTAATTCATTTGCCGGAAAAATGACCGGAAATTTTGCAATCGGCAAAACCACAGAAAGATTGAGTGGCAATCTTAAAAAAAAAAAAAAAACAGATTAGGTTGCAATTTTTAAAAAGTCAATAGCTGGGGTTGTCTTTTATAATTTACCCTATTTTAAATCAATTTTAAATATATAATATATAAAATCAATCATTATTTAATTAAATTTAATATTCATATAAAATTTATCAAAGTCAAATATGAAAATGTATGTTTGTGGGCTTCAATGATTTTTCATTTTTAAACGTTTTTATAATATATAGTATTAATTTATTGTAAATTGATATTAAAATGTAGAAAAAAAATATTATAGGTGTACCTAATAAATTACACATATAAAACATATCAAATAGAAAAAATTAAATTAAAATTATTATTGCAAGTTAACCAACTTATTCATTTGAAATATACAAATATTTTATTTCATCTTTCTTATTTTATATGTATTTGCTATCAAATTTTATTTATATTTATATTTTGATTAATTGAGGTGGCATAAGGGATTGGATAGAGGTAATTTTTCTGGTTTTTAACAAATTAAAATTTTATCATTCTTAGTCCCTGATATATTGACTTATCAATCTTATAATTATTATTCATAATTTTTTAATTCAAAATGTGTAGATTAATTAAGTCCAATTTGGAATAGTTTCATTTAAATAGATAGGAAGAGAGATTTTCATGTATTTGATAAGCCGATATAATTTTTTATTTGATTTAGAATAAATGAGTTATATATGGCGTTAAACCAAAATTTTTTATTAAAATACGTGTGTATTTATAGTTATAAATGTCAATAAAATATAACTTATTTTTAAATATTAAATTTATTTTTTAAAATTTCACTACCCATGTAATGTTCTGACACAATTTTTTTTATTTGTTTGTTTAATCCATAGATTAATATATTACTTTATGTATTTCAAATTTCTAATATTTTCGAATATAATTATTTATAATGGCATAAATTTAAAGTTAAAATACCTAACTTTATACTAATACAAATTAAAAAAGTATCAATATATTTTTGTTAAAATAATAATCATTACATTTTATATGTTATTATATTTTTTTTAATAATTATATATATAACATACTGTGCAATGCACGGGGTACACTACTAGTTACTTGTTAAAACTTTCGCTTCTCATGTCATTTTGTATTCATAAACTATGTATATAATGATGTATTCAGTGATAGCACTTTGAGGGAATCAAAGGGCATTTTTCATATTTTCTCGTCTTTTTTCTTTATCGTTTCTTTACCATTTTATATGATATTTTGGGTGCAATCGATACAGCAGAAAAGAGATGAACATATAGTTTAAGAACTTTTTGTTAATCTAATTTTATTTTCTTAACTCATATGAAAATTCTAAAATTAAAATGAATATGAATTTTATGAGTTAATAGTTATTCACAATTAATTAAATAGTGTAATACACGGTGTCATGAAAATAGATGTAGTCAAATATATTTTGGAAAGTGCAAATCATGAGCTCGATGTTTCTCAAGGAAAGACTGAACACAATTAATGCTAAAAGCAATTTGAATGAAACCAAATTCCAAATCAATTTCTTCATATTTCTTGAAAGGTAAAGATGAGTGAAAAATATTATTAAGAAGAATTACTAAACATTTAACTATTAATATACTTTATTATATTATTATTATAATTATTATTATTACTACTACTATTTTGACAATTAGATTTTTTATTTTATTTTAATATTTAGTCTCATATTCTATTGATTCAACTTCGTGACGGAGTTGGGTGCCTCCGCCCTTCGCCGCCGCTCCTCCGCACTTGAATTTGATGCTGCTTTAATTTATCCATTATTTTTGTTTCTTCTTCTTTAATTTTATTTCTTTTCTATGAAAATAATCTGAATATTCTTTTTTTTTTTTTTAATGTTTCTGCATGCAGTGAACTATAACAATAATACTGGAATAAAATTTATTGATGCAGGAGAGTCCGCTTATATTCTTTATCATGAATTTCCATATATATTTATGAATTTGATCAATATATATTTGTACAGGATTAAAAAGATTAAGAATAAATTACTTGAATATAACAATAAATTTAAAGTTTTTGGCAAGATTACCATCTTTATTCAGTATGGCAATAATGGATAAACAACTAGTGCATATATATATGGAGGTGCTTAATCTATATATTAATGTATATCACCTCACTTATTCTAATAAATAAATCCCCATACATAATTTTACAATAATAAATGCATAAATATGATCAGATGAATCAATTCTCAAAATCTTCAGTGGACTTATAAAGTTTCACTCTGCGATCATTTATTGGTTGAATGGGTCTAGCATTAGCTTCCGAGTCCTGAAACGAATTTTTTATTAATATATATTTTTCAATGAAAAAAAAATTAAATAAACAAATAAGCATAACTATTAATATTATTTAAATAAATAATTAGTTATGATCAAGAGAAATTCAAATGAGCAAAAACACTTACATCATGGATAGCATCACGAATAAGTTCTACTTGGTCCTTGGAGACGGTTCCAACCTAATTAACAAATATATCCAAATTTATTTTAACTTAAAAAAAAAGTTGAAGTACTCATTGACTAAATTATTAGTATTATGATAAATTTAGAGTATAATTACCTTTCTCACGATAGTCCAAATAACATTCTCAGTGCAAGGAGGTGTTGTTAGTGAACCAATGTATCTATAGTAACTTCTACTACCAAATTTTATGAGCCGAGGATCGACGATTCCCACAAACTTTTCGACTTCATGTGTTTCTTCAACTGCTTCTAGATCACGTTTAATCTAAAAATTTAAATCAAAAAATAAATATAATGACACTTGATTTTGAATGCACAAATATGTCTACATATAATATATTTACCATTGACAAAAAGGAATCAGGATGTCCAATTTTATATAAGATGGCAACCACAGCAGTATCGTTATAGTTAGTTTGATGGACCAGATGAACTTCCATATCAAATCTGTGTATAGAAAAGGAGAAATTAAGTATTTATAATTAAATATGTAGTTATATATATATATATATATGTGATATAAATGAAAAGAGAAATTTAATATCATTATACCTTTTGCCATTGATAGTATGTTCAGAAGGAGAGTGCCAATGGATTTGCTTTAGTTCATATTGGGTTTTGTTGATCTCAATATGCCCAGCCCCGCTTGCTAACCTCAACTGCACTTATGACATATATAATTAGGAAATGAAAATAAAAATAACATTTATATAATTCATACAATCTAATTATCTTTCACTAATGTTGTTCATTTCAATTTTCGTCATGTATGATCGCCTTCTCATATTTGGATGTCTAAGAATACGTTTTCCAAATTTGGCCTTATATGTTTTAAATTTTTCCAATTTTGATTTTGTATGTTTCGATTTTTCTAAAAAAATTTTAATCCAAATTTGATCATAATTCCCAAAATCGCAGATCACATAAGATTTTCTGGCGACCATCCGACCAAAGATGCTTGAATTGAATTGGAAAAAATTTGTAACATAGAAGGCCAAAATTTGTAAACTTGACTAAAATCAGAAAAAAAAAAAAAAAGAAACGTGTAAGATCAAATTTGGAAAACACTGAAACATATGTGATATTTAAAATTAAAAAAACATATATTTGGCTGTCCAAAAACGAGAAGAATCTTGATAGATGATCAAAATTGAAATCAACCGTTAGAGAATTTATACCTTAAAGTTCGATTTTACATTCAATATAATTAGTATTCAAGAAAAAGTGGATTACCATAATATCGTGACCTCGATTGATGAGTGTAGTGTTCGAGGGCTTATAAGATAAATGAAGAGCACCAAAATGAGACACTACGTCCACCCTTTCATTCGATAGATCAATGGGAGATTGTATCTTCCCCACACTGCAATTCTTCCATTCGGGCCGAATATCTCCCCAATGGGTCGGCCCGTTTTTGCTGTCTTCTTCGTAGCTGAATTCACTTTGATCATCTGCATGCATACATCAATTAATATTGGACAAAATTAATACACAAGAAAATTCTAAATGTGATCATAAATTTCAAGTAATTAATAAAAGCTAGCTATAGTATATATTAACTCATTCATTCATGCATAAACTTACCAACTTCATGATCAGCCATTGCCAATTTTGAAATTAGAGAAAGAAAAAAGAAGATCTGAAAATAAAATGCAAGTTTCATCATGATTAATTCTAAACTTTGGATGATAATAATAAACTTCTCTTAATCGATTTTTCTATGGAGAAAATAGATATGTTGTTATGAAGGGTTAGATGGTGCATAGGAGCTTCTTATATAGAAGTTTTAGAAGTATTAAAATATAGTTAATTATAACTATTTGTCATGTTGATTAATCTGCAGATGAAATGGTTAAAAAAGGTATGTAATATTTGATTTTGAAAATTGAGAATTAATGAGTGTAACGTGTAGGAATCGTCCGAGGTTTCACAAACAGAAACAATTTGATGTTGACACAAATATTTCATAATTTGACACAATTATATAGACACGAGTTTGATTTCATTCGTTTTAAATAATTAATAAGAAAAGTTGGTTCATTTGAGTCAAGGGTCACGAATCTTCTTTTGAAAAACAATTTAAAACACTATTCTTTTTAAACACCAGAATACATTATGTTTTTATTATTTTTTGTAATTCTCAATTGTTGTTAAGCAATCTTATATAATTCAAATAATATTTTATATTGTACTTATTGAAAACATATAATTTAGTTGCGCTTTATTCATATATAAAATATTATGTATTATAATATTTATTTATCTTATTTGAATGTAATTATAAGAAAAAAGTATTTAGATAATTAGTATTTTACAAATAAAATTGTTCACATTATTGATATAAAATCATATCATCTTTATGTTGTTAGACTTAGTACTTATTAATTATTTTATATTACTATTTATATATTAATTTTTTATGATTTGTAATTTTCTATATTTTATTTTACAATAATTTTATAATATCAATTTATATTTTATATTATTTATAAATAATTTAATATTATTTATCCAATTTTTAATGGTAATTTAACCTTAGAATATTTTTCAATTGTCAAAAAATTTAATAAATAATGATAATTGTAAAAATTATTCTTTTTTAAAAAGAAGTTCATCACAAACATAACCCCATGGGTAGAAAGGTATGACTAATCTCATACCCATGATAATATCAATATCTATAAAACATACCTAATAAAGGAAAAAGAATGAAGGTGGAGAAAGTTATTTTATTCTCACCTAATTCCATCATACCAATCACAACATCATAATAGGTCATGGTATATAACATGTTGAAAATTTCGGGAGATCCAACTAATTTACTTACATTTTATTGCATATGGATTGTCACATATCATCTTATCATAAGAGAGTTTAGGAAACGGTATAGTTTAGATTTTTAATAAATCGGTGATTTTAAGTTTGAGGTTTGAGTTTATAATATTTATAGAGTTTACCAATCAACATTATATAGCCATCAAACTGATGAAATGTACGTCTTACATATATTTTGAGTGGTGTTTTAGGACACGGCCGTCTTACATATCATATTCTGTGATATATTGTTCAGTCAACGCCTGTTAATGTTGGTAATTAATATGAACCCTACAATCAGTTGATTATATGACAAGTAAAAAAAATATGTCTAACAGATAATATTTTCCTTAGTATCATGTAATATGTTTTGTGTATCATGCATTACTTACAAAAGTTTTACATAATACAGATACAAATATTATATTATTAAAATAATCAATTTATCAAATTAATTACGGATTTAATTTGGAATCATGGAACCAATAATATTATCTGATACATTAGATTATCTCATACATACGAAAGTATATATACTATAGATAGTAGTACTTGTCAACTTATAATTCTCAAAGGCAATATATGATACACATGTACACATAATATTACATAATGATTATAAGAGTATTACTTGTCAAACTATAATGTCTTCAATTAATCATGGATTTAAAGTCTTTAAACCAAATATATAAAAATATTAATTAATATACTTTAAAATATTATCTAACACATAAAAAAAATTTACATAATATTACTTATCAAATTATAAATTTTCAAAAATATTACTTTATCATATTAATTCGGCACATATCAAATAATACAATATTCTATGACTCGATCTTATAGGAGAAATTAATTGTCTTTTCTTTTATCTATCAATATATATAAGGGTAGAGTTCCTACCTAACCTTACATTCTTTTAAAAATAGCCAATAATCTTTTGTTAAATTTTTTAAATTTATCTTAAAATTCTTGAATCTAGAACAAGTTGAAGATAAATTCTTTGATTTCCGAGTGTTAAAATCGCCCCCTAGAACAGTAATAAACAAATAATTAATTGATTTTTCAAAGTTAGGTTCTAATTAATTTTATCATTGAACTAAATGTCACAAAGTTAAAAAACAAATCTACGAGCTTTAATTGAAAAGGTAATTTTACTTTGACACTAATCTGTTTGGCTAAGCGTTTCATGCATTGACATAAATATATTGTGGAAAATCTCGATTTTTGTTTCTTTAACATCACTAGTATTTCACCCGCGCGATGCGCGATTTATTATTTATTTTGATTGTTATATTTAAAAGTTATTTATAAGTCATTTATTATTCTAAATTTTGTATAATATAGAAATATAATTTTCAACTCTTTAATTTATTGATTTTTTAAGTTATATTTTATTATTAAAAAATTATTGAGTAATGTAGAGTTTTAATTGAAGAAAGTAGAATTTGGTTGATCCCTATCTCGCATGTGTTATTCGAACTTTTTTGTGCATTCGTTTTATTGTGACATGTCATTTTACATTATATTTGACAATATTAAAATGTTGGAATACAAATTTTGTAAATAATCTAAACAACGAAATTGAAAGCTTATATTCTATTTCTCTTTTGAATAAAAATATATTTATGGTCGTTGGCTTGATAGATATTTTGATTAGTATCATTTAATAATATAAGTTTTGAAATCTTTATTTATGTACAAAATTTCTTATAATTACAAAAAATATATTATAATTTCTTTTAACTTTAAAATTGATAATATGAATAATTATAAATATTAAGTAATTTTAGTAACAAAAAAGGAAAAATATAATGAATTAACAACTTGAAAGCTTACATTTTATTTGTTTTTATTTTTCTTTGAACTTTTTTCACGGCTTGATAGATAATTTAATAAACTAATGATTTTTTTAGAATTAATTAAATTTGATCAAGTAACAATATAAGTCTTGAAATATTTATTCATATACAATTACATTTCTCATAATTACAAAAAATATCTTAAAATTTGTTTAACTTTAAAATTGATAATAAGAATAATTATAAGCATTAAGTAATTAAAGTTAGCAAAAACAATTAAATTCAGAAAAATTGAAAACTTACATCTATTTGTTTCTATCTTTTGTTGAATTTTTTTTATTGGATCAATAAATAATTTAACCTAATGATTCTTGGAGTTGGTCAAAATTGTTCAATCAACAATATAAATTGTGTGATCAACTTTGAAATATTTACTTGCACACAACATTTTGCAAAATTATAAAAAAAAAATATCCTAAAATCTATTTAACTTTAAATTTGAGAATGAGAATAATTTTAGACATTAAATAATGATAGTTAATACACAAAAATTAAATTATTTCTCACTATTGTACAACGTTAATCAACAACACAAACAAATAATAATACATAATAGTAGTAGTAATAATAATGATGATGATGATGATGATGATAATTCTAAGTATAAATAGTAAAATATACCATATTGAAAAGAATGCTAAATGATATGATTAATTTTATTGAAAAACTATTATTTATATAAATATTTTATTGCTCATTGATGTGACATTTTTAGGAGGGAAAATGACATTCTTGCAAATTCTTCCAAAGGTCTTCTTTTTATATAGATATAGATTAAACAAACACATTGTTCAAAATCGCAAAATGATACCTTAACATATAGTCTGAAATAATTAGAGGGTATATTTGTAAGATAATTAAAACAATCTTATAATACAAATAGAAAATTAGATCACATATGTTTTAAAATACTTCACATGATAACACTTTTGAGAATTATAAGCAGCGGAAAATATACAGAGAACATGAAACAGACAAACGAAATTTTCAACATAACCTTACGCTTAATTTTGTAGCACTCTCTTGAGCAATTACAAATATACATGAAATTTAAACTTCCACAACAATGTGTCCCTCGATTTATATGAACAAAAGCAACGACATACAAATTAAATCTTAAATTGCACTGCACGCAAAGGATTTAAGAAAAATTAATTGCATCAAAGTGTGTTGTGAAAGAGAATATGAAGGTATATTTTGAACATCATCACATTAAATCTTTTTTTTTTTTGGTTCAAAAACATTGTTCTGTTTTTAAATGATTTTTGAATAAGAAACTATATGCACCAAACATCACGTGTAAGTATAAATCACGTCACTATTATTTAATATTTGGCATGCACTAAATATAATAGAATACAACAAAACTTAGGTTCATTATTAGTATGTAATTTTCAAATATAAATATGTGTTTTTCAAATATAACTATATATTGTTTATTTTTTTTGTCACATATGACAGTGTTTTGGAACATGATTCGATCGTGGAAACAACACAGTAGCGGATATGTGGTGCACAGTCATGTCCCGTGATATGGCTAACCCCATGCAACATAAGTGTCTTTTAGAGCTATGCGTATGCAATATATATATATATATATATATATGTGTATGTATATTATCATGCACGGTCAACTATGCCCTAGTGAACCACCATGTCCACTCCCATTGCATGTGAACGGTCTCATAAGAGACAAATAACTCAATAGAATATGAGATGAAACACCAAAATGATATTGATTATATAATTTTGTGAAAGTGTTAAATGTAATACTACCTTCATTTCATAATAAGTGTTATGAAATTTTTATCATAAATTCAGGATTATAAAAATTGGGCAAATATACCATCAACTAATCAAAAATTGGAGAACATGAAATTGGAAAGAAAATCAAAATAATTTCATAAAAAAATATCATATTGAATCCTTAAATTTTCACTAATGAATATTATTAATTAGTTATAATTTGAAAATTAAATTATATAAAAAATTTAAGCAAACTTCATTTGAAATAAAATTTAAACTTCACAATGAGATTTATAATAAAATGGAGAGAGTATTTGGCAATGTAAAAATCTAGAATTATTAGAAGGTAGGGTAACACAATTGAACTCTCACCATTATAAAAATCATAATATGTTTGGAAATGAAGGGATCTGTTAATTGAGAATTACTTTTCTTATATATTTCTTTTGTTGCAAGAATTTGCCATTTCTTTTTAATAATAATTAATTTTGACTTATGTTTACCTTTGAGAAATTGATGAATTTGAAATTTCGTTTCATTCACATTGCTTTTACCATTAAGAGTGACACTTGTGTGCCTCAGGGGCACGGTGTCCCCAAATTAATCATCATATGGTGTTAAATATATACTCTACAGATATCATGTGTATACTTTTCAGATATAACATGTATACTCTTATATACATAACACCAAAAAACATAACATCTATAAAGTATATATAACACCTTAAGAGTATGTATATAACACCTAGATCTGTGCCCCTATGTATCCATGGGTATATAAATTTAAAAAAAAAATATTTCATTAAATAGGGAAATTTATAACGAAATAATTAAGAAATATATATATTAATAATGAATCAATAATTTTGAAACGGGTTAGGGAGATAACTATTGTCCAAGGGTATATTTGTCCAAATTCTATATTTTTAGTCTATAATAGGAATTCCATAAAGATAATTAATATAGAAGGGATGTAGCAGTGAATAATTATTAATTAAAAATTTTTGTATTAGTTTCGTTTTAGAATTAATTTGATTTTACAATTTTGTTATAAATTAAGAAACATAAAATTGAGAGAAAAATTTCTTAACAATGTTTATCTTTTTCTAGGCATCCCTAAATTAATGTGGTACTATGTTTTCTCCTATAATTACTCACACATTATTTATTACTGAAATAACGAGAACTAGAAATAAGATCTAAAACAACACTTAATTCGAATCAGAGAGGGTATATAATATAGTAATACTCCCTTTGATCCCAGTTTAATGTCACTTTAGTCTCCATTTGAATGTTGAGATTAGTTTTGAACTTTCTATCAATAAATGCATTGATGATATAGGGAGAGATACATATTTTGAATTGTTTTCATTTGAATCAAATTTTGAGTAGCTTGATTGGATTTCAAATTCAAATCTGTAACGCCCCGTTTCTTAAAAACATAAAATCTTGCTTTGGCGTTACTTAGATTAAAATTAGACCTTTTCAATAATAATAAAGAAAACTAAATTCCGGAAATAACTGTAAAATATTATTCCCTGAAGCATTGGTATGAAGTACGAATTTTTTGAAATTGCAGCGGAAATGTTTACCTTAAAATTCCTTTCTTTACAAACACGGTTTTAGTTCCATGAACGGAGTTATAGAAATAAATCATTTACATAAGTAAATATATTTTTGAATTTATAAAATAAAACTCTGTATTTAAAATCTTCATTGACCTCGATAATATCGGCTACCAGCATGCTACGTTCGCGTACCCTGTCCTAAACATTTAAACATATAGGGGTGAGTGTGCGAAAGAAACACTCAGTGGAGGTAAAGGCACATACATCAAACATTTAGACATTGAACATAACATAACATTGAACATCGGGAAAACATAACATAACGAAGGCATTGCATTCCTCGGGTCTTCTGACCCGGGGTGCATCGGAGTTACCCCTCCGAACATAAGTTCCTTCGGAATTTCCCACATAAACTTTAACGAGGCCATATTTGAAACCTCGAACTTACATAACGGAGCCACGTCTGAAACCCCTGCACACGCATACGCATACACACATAATTGATTGAAGAGGAACGCTGAACGTCAACGTCTAATTCAATCACAAATAAGTACAAACAACTTGATCACATTTTGTACATAATTAATTGCGCACATTTTAACACATAATAAAACACATAATTTACCCCCACCGTTGGTAGTTGGCGTTTGGTGACAGTTCCTTGTCTTTCAGGCTAGTCCCTCATTCGAATTTCCTATAAGATATAGAGTTCAATTTAGGAACTTAATTATAGAATAATTTGTATTGGTTTAAATCCGATAGGAGTCCATGATCGACGTGTTCGAACTAGGGTTACTAAATATAGGGTTTATATCATATAAAACATGGAATTCTGGGGTTAATCTGCAATTTTAGTTAAATCTCATGGCTGAAAATACATAATCAAAGATTTGGAACAATATTTGCAAAATAGCCCTTGGAAGAAATCAAATTTTAAAACTCCAGCCCCTGCTCCTTCTCCTCCATACCCATCGACCTCTCTCCTCCAGCAGCATGGCCGCCGCCTGCTCGGCCGCCGCCGCTTAGCCGCCGTCCGCTCGTCCTCTGGCACGGCGCCGCCACTCACGGCGGCGCCCCCCCTTCCCCCTGCACAGCCCCCTTCCTCTCAACCCAACAACACGTCGCCGCCGCCGCCTCCATCGCAGCGCGCAGCTCGGCCGCCGCTGCTTCCGCTCGGCGCCGCCCCGTGCGGCGGCCCCTCCGCCTTCCTTCCCCCTTTCTTCCTCCTTCTTTCCTTCTTCCTATTCTACAGCATATGCACCATATACACACATATATATACACATGATACACACATACAAACACATACAAAACACACACAAAACACTCCACGGCGGCCTGTGAGCAGCGCCACCCTCTTCGTCTCCGTTCGGCGCCGCTCCGTGCGGTGGCGCCTCCTCCCGTCTCTCCCTATTTCCCCCTCTTCTTCCTCTTTTCTTTCCTCTGTTTTTCCCCATCTTTTCCCCTGTTTTTCTTCCCCATTTCTCAAGCCACAGCACACAAAACTAATACATATATATACATACAACAATATAGATACAACTTCAAGAACAAAATTTGTAAATAAATCTTTTACCCTTCTCAAATCTTGCAAGAGATCGAAGCAGAAGAAAAAGGAATGAAGAAGAAGAAGATGAAGATGAAAATGGAAAGATAAGGAATGCTTGATATTTGTCCATAGGTTTTGACCCAAAATTCACACGTGTACTATATATATATATATATATATATATATTTTTTCATTGTTTTTTTCCTCAATTTTTCTGTCATTGCAGTGGCTTTTCTTTTATTGTCATCTTCTTTTTTATTTAAATAGTCTAGTTAACATAAATTATTATTTAAAAAAATTATAAATTTTTATTAACATAACTCTTATTCCAAAATTATGTAGTTTTGATACTAGAAATATATTATAATTTGTAAATGTTTTTACGTTTAGAACTCATATAGTTCGTTTTGAAATGTGATACACATGTGGTGCATGGTTATTTGTTATAACGGATTTCATTTAATTTATTTTTATTTAATATTTATTTGAAAATTAGGTGAAAAACTAGTTGAACAAATATTTATGTAGGAAGTGTTAGTGGAGCTAATTTACCTTTTTTTTTTTTTTATTTCATCTTCCATTACAAATTTCCTACAAATCTTAGCATGCTTTTCTTTGTCAGTCTTCATAAATTTCATTTGCGGGTTTTGTTTTTCATCTTCAAAGACCTCCTCCAAATCTTCACAAATATGATTCGCCATTTTTAAGATCTCCTTTATTCTTTCTTAAAATTTTCACAAATTTCATATGCTGTTTTCAAATCCTTTTGATTTTACTTTGAAAGCATGGTGAATATTGAGTCTTTTAATGTTCTTTACAATTTTTTTTTTTTTTTGAAGATGCTGATTTGCAGAATATTTGAGGGAGAAGAAGATGAAAATCAGGTTTTTCAAATTTTTAAATTTTAAACTCACCCTATAGTACACTGATACATTGAGAGTACACTAACATATATATCTTAAGAGAATACAACTGATACCTTAAGAATATTGCAATCAGCACCTTATATTGAATAAACAACTAATACCTATACTTTAATACTTCAAAAGTAAATATGGAATCAGTACCTTACATTGAATAAACAACTAATACATATATCTTAATACTTTAAAAGTAACTATATAATACTACATGTAATATCTTAAAAGTATACAATTAATACCTTATGAACATACAATTGAGTATTTAACTGGTATCTAAAGAGTATATAAGTGATACATTTAGAACAACTGAATGAACATTAATAGCTTAAGAATAAAGTGATACCTTATGATAACTTGACTGAATGAACAACTGATACCGCAAAAGTATACAATTGATACCTATCATAGAATCATAAAATATGAAATCAGGTGTGCATTAATGCACAACATGTCAGGTGTGGGCGCGCGTGGGGGCTGTTAAGGAAGATAGTATCGTATCCTAGTATATCTTTGTATTTTAGGTAGTTATTTGGTTTCCTTCTTTTATGTTGTATCAACGTTATTTATTTTAGTGGAATGGAATGCAATCCTCAATTGAGGCATTATCTCCTTCTCACATGGTATCAGCCGCACTGACTGAACCCTCTCAACGATCTACCGCCGTTGTCCCTCTTCTGCCCAATTCCCGTTGCCATCACCATTTTCTCCATGGCCACGACGGAAGTTCCATCTCTGCCCCTCTCTACAATGATTCATATGGTAACCGTGAAACTCTCTTCCTCCAATTATTTATTATGGCATGAACAGATCCATCCGCTATTGACGAGCCAAAATTTCATCTCCTTGGTTGACGGTACTTCTCCTGGTCCGGCCGCAACGATTCTCAACGCGACTGGTCAGTCTGTTCCTAACCCCGCTTATACATCATGGTATTCTCGTGATCAATTACTCAAATTATTTCTGGTTTCTACGCTCACGGAGGAATCTTTATCTGTTGTAATTGGTTGCAAAACGTCGAGAGACGTTTGGCTTGCTTTATCGTCCGCTTATAGCCATAGCTCCAAGGCCCGTGAATTAAGTCTTAAGGATGATTTGCTTTCAGCCAAGAAAGGCTCCCAGACTGTCGCTGATTACGGCCGCAGTTTCAAGTCCATTTGCGATCAACTCGCTGCTATAGGGCGTCCTATTGATGAAACAGACAAGGCACATTGGTTTCTTAGGGGACTGGGTTCCATTTTTTCCAGTTTTATGGCGGCACAGATGGCCCAGGACCCGTTACCGAGTTTCGCTACTTTGCTTGCTCGTGCGCAGAGTCACGAGTTATTTCAGAAGTCCATGGATGATGCTCAGCCCAGTCAAGCTGCATTTACTGTCTCTCGTGGTCGTGGACGTGGTTTCTCTAATCGCGGCCGAGGTGCCTCTAATAATCGCGGTCGTGGTCGAGGCCGTCGAAATTTTACTCCTCGTTGTCACTTTTGCAGAAGTACTGATCATGATGTTTTTGACTGTAAATACAGGTTTGATCAAAGTTATGACAGGTCTTGCAGGCCCTCCAACACCGCAAATCTCGCCGAAGCCTTCTCGGCCAATTGTTCTATTGATCCAGGTTCCTCCTCGGATTGGTTTCTCGATACTGGTGCGTCCGCACATATGACTGCAGATGCTAGCCGGCTAGATACTGCTTCTAAGTATTCCGGATCTGATCATGTTACAGTTGGAAACGGTGCGCACCTTGCTATATCTCATACAGGTTCTTTATCATTATCTCGCAATTTACAATTGCGAAATGTCCTTGTGGTGCCTGGACTCACTAAAAATTTATTATCCATTGGCCAACTAACACGCGATTTTCCTGTAACGGTAATCTTTACTGATTCTCAATTTCGCATTCAGAATCGGGACACAGGGCAGGTGCTCGCGACAGGCACACTTGATCATGGACTTTATGTTCTGCACTCCGGTTCTTCGGCTCTTTCTGCAATTACTACAAATAAACGGCTTCATGCCTCTTTTAATTTATGGCATTATCGCCTAGGTCATGTTGCTTTTTCCATTATTTCTTTGCTGCATAAACTTGGGCTTGTGTCCGTTACTTCTGTTTTGCCTTCTCCTACTATATGTAATTCTTGTCAGATGGCAAAAAGCAAACATTTACCTTTTGTTAATAATGACAAACGATCATTTCAGCTCCTGGATTTGGTGCATTGTGATGTTTGGGGCCCTGCACCTGTTAATTCCTCTTCTGGCTTTCGGTATTATGTCATATTCATTGATGATTTTTCTCGATTTACCTGGTTTTATCCATTGCGCCTAAAGTCAGAATTTTATGATGTGTTTATTCGATTCCAGACATTTGTTGAAAATCAGTTTTCCAGAAAAATTAAACAATTCCAAACTGATGGTGGTGGTGAATTTTTGAGTAATCGATTGCGAGCTCATCTTTCTACTTGTGGTATACATCATGTTATGTCTTGTCCATATACTCCGGCGCAAAATGGTCGTGCAGAAAGAAAACATCGACATATCACAGAAACTGGTTTGGCAATGCTTTTTCATTCATCTGTGCCTCTGAAATTTTGGGTAGAAGCTTTCAGTACTGCGGTCTTTATTATAAATCGGCTCCCTACACCTCTGCTAGAGAATAAATCTCCATATGAACTTGTGTACAAGCATTCTCCTGCATATGATACATTTCATGTTTTTGGCTGTTGTGTTTATCCTTGCCTACGTGATTATGTGCCGAACAAGTTCTCCCCTCGAAGCAAAGCTTGTGTCTTTCTCGGCTACAGCACCCAGCATAAAGGTTTTCGCTGCCTTGATTTACACACTTCTCGTGTCTACACAACTCGGCATGCTATCTTTGATGAAGTGCACTTTCCTTGCAAGTTTTCTTCCTCGGCTACACCACTGTCCACACTGGATATTTCTTCTTTTTGCGACGGCTTATTAGACTCCATACCGCCAGTCACCACTTCAGTTCCCACGACGCATGGCTCTTCTTCAAAGCCAACAGCCGACATCGTCCCTTGCACAGGATGTTTGTCAGCTCCTGCCCCCGTTCTACCTCCTACTCCCGTCATGGAGGTTCCACCAGTCTCGCCAGTGCCGTCCCCACCAGGTAATCCGGCTTGTTTGCCTTCGCCGCCACACGTTGTGCCCGAGCCTCCACAGCTGCATCCCGATCCTATTCGCATTCATCCCATGCAGACACGGTCCCAGTCGGGCATTTTTAAGCCACGTTATCCCGCTGATTTGTCTCTTAAGGAGTCTAATTTACTCTATTCTGCACTGACGGCAGTTTCTGAACCAAAAGGCATCAAGTCTGCTCTAAAGTCACCTCATTGGGTTTCTGCGATGAATGAGGAAATGGCAGCATTACGAGCAAATAATACTTGGGAGCTTGTTCCAAGACCACCGAACACTAATATTGTCGGCTCCAAATGGGTGTATCGGACAAAGTTTCTTTCAAACGGTTCTGTAGATCGACACAAGGCACGCCTTGTTGCTCAAGGTTTCAGTCAGATTCCTGGTTTTGATTTCACACACACATTCAGTCCTGTGGTGAAAGCCTCTACAATTCGCATTATTCTGTCTCTTGCGGTAATGAAATCTTGGCCTCTGCATCAGTTAGATGTCAAAAATGCTTTTCTCAATGGTCATCTCTCTAAGCCTGTTTTTATGGAGCAACCGCCTGGGTATATTGATCCTCTTCGGCCGAATCATGTTTGCATGTTAAGGAAGGCTTTGTATGGCCTTCGACAGGCGCCTTTAGCTTGGTATCAACGATTTCGCACCTTTCTTCTTCAGCTTAGTTTTATTTGTAGTACAGCCGATACTTCTTTGTTCATTTTCTCGAAAAAGTCGACTTTGATTTATCTTTTGGTGTATGTCGACGACATTATTGTAACTGGGAATGATCTTAATTCTCTTCGAGCCTTCTTATCTCGAGTTCGAAGGGAGTTTGCAATTACAGATCTTGGGCGTCTTGGCTATTTCCTTGGTTTAGAGGTTTCTTATCCGAAGTCGGGCCTCTTTCTCAGTCAATCTAAATATGCTCGGGACATTCTTCTTCGTGCTAACCTGCTGGAATCAAAGCCCGTGTCCACTCCTCTTGCCCCTGGCGTTTCTTTTACTGCTGTAGGGACTCCATTTGAGGATGACACTTTATATCGATCGCTGGTTGGGGCGCTTCAATACTTAACGATTACCCGTCCAGACATATCTTATTTTGTCAACACTGTGAGTCAATTCCAGCAGAATCCAACCACTGATCATTTTCAGGCTGTTAAACGTATCCTTCGCTATATCAAGGGTACACTTGGATATGGCTTGCTTTTCTCTACCGGTCCTTCATCTGTTCTTGGTTATTCGGACGCTGATTGGGCTAGATGCTTAGATACCCGTCGATCTACTTATGGGTACTCCATCTTTCTTGGTCCAAACTTAGTTTCCTGGAGTGCTAAGAAGCAGCCTACAGTCTCTCGCTCGAGCTGCGAGTCGGAGTATCGTGCCATGGCAAATACTGCTTCTGAATTAGTTTGGCTTACAAATTTGCTTCGAGATCTTCGAGCTTTGCCAGATTTGCCGCCTATTCTTCTCAGTGACAACAAAAGTGCCCTTTTTCTTGCGCAAAATCCTATCTCACACAAACGTGCAAAGCATATAGATATTGACTGTCATTTCATTAGAGAACTTGTGGAAAGTGGTCGTTTGCAAACACGTTTTGTGCCATCCTCGTTGCAGCTTGCAGACATCTTCACAAAGAGTCTGCCACGACCTTTGTTTGAAATGTTTCGTTCCAAGCTCCGCGTCGAGTTGAACCCCACGCTTCGCTTGCCGGGGGGTGTTAAGGAAGATAGTATCGTATCCTAGTATATCTTTGTATTTTAGGTAGTTATTTGGTTTCCTTCTTTTATGTTGTATCAACGTTATTTATTTTAGTGGAATGGAATGCAATCCTCAATTGAGGCATTATCTCCTTCTCACAGGGGCGCCCCACCCGCCGGATCGTGTCAAATCCATGCCCCAGAGGTAAGCAAGTTTTGGTGTTATGAAATAGTTGTTGATATTTTATATTATGTTACTCGAGTCAAGGAGCTTATCGAGTCGAGCTAACAATAAAGCCAGACCGGTCAAAGACGTCCTAGCGACGTATCACTGGTAGCCCGACTAAAGCTGTAAACGCTATACAAATAGGTCTGAACAAGACATTGCACGAGCAGTCGGTCGAAGGAGCTCGCACAAGGCAACACGCAGAAGATCTCCTTTACAAGGAAATAATCTGATTTCCTACCATTTAAAATCCTAAAATTATGGGATTTCTTTCTTGATACCCAAGGGTATACCCCATGTATCTCTATAAATAGGGCTTCTAGGAACAAAGAAGGGGACTCCGGTTCACAAACTGTGAATTCATAAGAGTGGAGACTTTCTCTCTCTAGAATTTCCATGATGATTTGGGTCTTTACGAGATCCGAAGCCTAATTATTTTTGCTCACATTGTACTCAAATACGGGAGATTTGCCTCTCACATTATCAATATAGGCTCTCTACCGGCCTACTCATAGGGCGGTTAGACCCATCCTAGAGCAATCTTGCCCAGGTAGGCTTCGGATCCAGTGTCGTCTCTTTAATTTAATTTATTTCTTATTTATTTGGTGTTGGACCGAGGGATTTTGTTCTGTACTGGGAGCATTTAATGTGGGAAACAACTTTTTCATAAGTTATCGGTTGGATTTTGCAAATAAGCCCCTGAACTAAAAGCATACTATGGAAAATACCCCGTAAAAATGGCCTCAACCGTTAAATCGTGCGCCGGTTCATTTGAAATTCAAATCTGGAGCGTCAGATCAACTGAAGAGGGAGAAAATGTTAATCATCACAAATCAAATCAATCAAGGAGTATCCCCACTCATATATATATACTTAATCTTCTCTCTCCTATCTCTCTTACACTTCCATATTTGCAGAAACCCTTATTCTTGCTCTTGCTCTTTCGATTCTCTCTTGCTCTCTAGATTCCCAAAGCATTTCACCTCACCTTTTCTCACAAACACAGAAACTCTAAAATGGCTGGAATCGTCAATGGGAGACTAGTGAATGTTGACATCATCATCAGAACTTGCATCGACGCTGGATGTGAGGTGACACTGATGAAGGAGATCTTGAATTGTCTCCAAACCACTGGGTTGATGGGTTGTGCTCAACTATCCAAGAGTCATATGATGAAGGCTTGATCACTAAGTTTTACAAGCGAGCCAAGGTACAAGAGGCTGGACACCTCATCACCTTCAAGATGGAAGAAATATCTCACACCATTGACTACACCCTGCTGAACAAGGTCTTCAACCTACCCATTGAAGGGCTGATGCCAAGTGACCTCATCGACTACCAGGAGGAAGAGCTTGAGGCAATGTGGATGAACTTCACAGGAGAAAAGTCTGTCGATGCCATGACGCGCAGATGCTACAAAAAGGTATTTCTTTATGAATACGAAATGCTACATGATATTTGCCATCATATAGTAGAAAATAGATCTGGTGCATATAATAGATGTACAAACTTAAGGTTTAGGCTGATGATGACCATAGTTAACAAGGAGAAAGTTAACTGGGCTCATTTTGTTCTGGAGAGGATAGGAGATGAAGTGTTGAATGAAGTAGGGAAAAAATCCTTTGACTTGATCCTCAACACCTTGTTGGGATCTTTAGGTTATAGTTTGAAAGAAGGGAAACCCATTCTATGGGTGAAGTATCTTGGAGGAGGAAAGATCTTTGATGGGAAGAAGAAGCACACCAGGAAGGCTGCTGTTGAGAGGAAAGAAAGTGAGGAATGCTCCTCTGAGGAGGAATGAGAGAAAAGCCCATCCCACCCCCCACCAAAAAACTGCCACCAAAAGCCAGTGCAAGCCAAAACAAACAAAAACCAAGCCACCAAAACAACCAATCCACAAAACAACCATAAAAGAAACCCCAACCCGAGCCTGAAGTTGTTGAAATAACTGATTCACCACCCCAAATATAAAAGAAACCCCACTTTATACAACATGCAACAAAGAGAGTACTTAGGAGGAGGATAATAATGAAAGAAGTGGAGACTAAGGAGTCTTCCCTTGAACAGACAGAACAACCAGAACAACCCACCCCTGAACAGCCAGAAAATTCACCCTCACCCATATCTGAACCAACACCCCAACCTCTACCCCTACCCCTATGTAGCCTTGAGGAAGCCCTTCCTGATGAGATTATGAATAGGGTAATGGATGTGACAAGGGAAATGATTGTAGTAATAGAGGAGACTGCTGCAGAAGAGCATGAGGAGGAAGAGGAGGAGGAGGTTGAGATTGATGAAGAAAAAGTCAAGAGTGACTTTGAAAATTTGTGGGAAAATTTCAGATATCATACCCGAAACTAGGCTATATTTCAGGTTGAGTACCCCAAAGTCCATGGTCATCATAAGTAATCCCTCACTTATTTAAAATACATCAACTTTTATCCCGCCGTTAAAAATCCGTCCAAATTAACGGAAGTTAACTACCCTGAACTATTTGGTGCGAAAATTAGATCCATTTGAATTAAATTTTAATTTTAGAAAAATTCAGTGACTTTTTATGCTAAACTGCCAATCTAAAAATGATTAAAAAAACAATTAAGTACCTGTCGATTTATGTAATTAAATAAGCACCCAATATTATCATCAAAATTTAAATTATTAAACAATAAAAAGACAACTCATAAAAAAAGAGGCGCCAAGCATGTGCGACGACGACGACCATTAACAGAAACACCACCAGGCCGGCAGACCAGGCGACACCTGTCAGTGAAACACTCAGGCCGAGAACTGTCCCCAGATCCACAAGCAGAACCGGCGCTGGGCATGCTGCGGTGGTGGAGCTGCTGTAAAACCTGTTAGCCATGAAGCCACCGATGACCTGCCCAACCACCGCCATTAACGTGTCATGCATAATCGAGAGAGAAAGTAGAACGTGGATGTGAGAAAAAGTAGGATTAATTTAATCAACATAATGGGAGAAAAAAATCCATTAATCCCAAATCCAACAAACGCATAGAGAGAAAATATTATTTTCCAAAAGATCCTTATCTCTCACACAATTTCACTGGGCAACACAATGGTAGGAAAACAACAAATCAGAGTACAAAACCTCATTCACCATTGATTCTTCTGATAACCTCCGGCACGACGACTTCTCTGCCATTTCTTCGGCAAAGCGACCACAGCGAGGCTCCGCATCTACTGCTTATCACAAATTTACATGAATATATTCATTGTAGATTACAATATTTTTTTTGTTTTTTTGAAACAAATTGCAGATTATATATATTAATAAAGTGAGGAAGATGAATTCGTTTACACATGTTCCTCCTGGATTCAGATTCCACCCCACCGACGAAGAATTAGTCGATTACTATCTCCGGAAAAAGATTGCTTCGAAACAAATAGACGTAGATGTCATCAAAGATGTCGATCTTTACAGAATTGAGTCATGGGATCTTCAAGGTACGTACGTAGACCTTTCGATACGTTGCACATGAATTTTTGAGTCCCAGATTTTGATCGTATCCGAATCTAAATTTGAATTTTGATTTAGATCTTTCAATGATCGGGAGTTTAAACCTTAATTAAGTCCGTGAAATTTGAGACTTTGATTTTATGTGTCTCGACTTTTCACGACCAAATTTCCATCTCGTGAATTCTAGAATTTTCTTTTCAAATTGAAAGTGGTGGTGATGGTAAATTGTTGCTCGAGAAAGTAGGAAATTGAGGGGTGAATGGAGAACAAGATCTCGCGGACGACGCAGGCGTCGGCGACGGAGTACTATCTGCACGATTTGCCCTCGTCGTACAATCTGGTACTCAAAACAATTGTGTGTGTGTGTGTGTGTGTGTCTTAGTTACTTTAGTTCAACTTTCAGCAGTGCTATTGGTTTCTCAATTTTGGTTAGAAACAGATAAAGCTGCATATTTGTTGAGGCAATACTTCTTTAACAATCTTCATGATCGATTGAGCTAGCACTCGACCGTTCCTTAGCATTGTTGAAAAGAAATGGCTCGCATTCCAGGTTGTTGCATTAATCTTTTTGAAAAATCTTGTGGGTGCAATATAGGAGTTGGAACTCTACCAATCAATCCCTTCTCACCTAGATGACCAAGTCTCTCATGCCAGAGACTTGTTTCTTCACTACTCATTGCTGCATTTCACAATGGTTCCAAGTAGAATGTACATGTCATTATCCTTTATTCATTTCAGCACCACTTGGTCGTTCTTTGTCACATGAATCTCTCCAGATTTTGTTGGAACTCATAACCTGCAGATAGATGTTATTAAACCAAGAGAAATCAGATTTCTTTTAAGATCAGGAATATACCTTATTTCTAAGAGCCTTTTGATGCTTCCATCATGCAACTTTAGAGTGATTATTCCCACTCCTTTAACCTTGCATGCTTGATCATTTTCCAGCAACACAGAACCACCTTCCACCTTCTTGAAATCAATAAACCAATCTTTTCTTGGGCACATGTGAAAACTACAGCATGAATCCAAAACTCATTCATCAGTAATGTTTGCAGTTGAAATGCACAACATATAAGCTCTTTCATAGTTATTTTTAGCCACTGCAGCCTATGGTGCTTTTCCTTGAGTCTTGGGTTTGTTTTTCTCCGAGTAATTCTTCTTCAAATGACCCACTTTATGGCAAGAAAAACACTTCATTGTCTCTATATTTCCATCCGCAGATTTTTCCTCTTAACTAGTAGCCTTTTTGTTCTTCTTTTCTTTTCTTAGTTCTTCTTGAGCTCTTTATTCTTGATACAGAGACCCTCTACTAATGATTGTGGTTTGTCATCTACATGGTTCTGCAGATCCTTTGTCTTGATTGCCAGAACCACTTCATCCAAGGTTAGAACTATCAATCTTCCATAGATCAATGCATCCAGTGATTTTGGTAGATAATTGAGGAACATAAGGGCCTTGTCTTCATCCTTGACTTGCTCATTGATGTTTTCCAAATCATCCACGATCTTATGGAATTCATCCTGTTTCTCTAATACTTTCTTCTCATTCGGAATTCTGAAATTCAAATCGTTTGAGATACAACCTATTTGCCAATGACTTTGTGAAGTATTCAGAATCTAATTTCTTCTATATAGCAGCTGCAGTCCTTTATTTGAATATTTCTCGTAATACCTTATCCACAAAACATAAGATGATTGCACTTCAAGCCTTTTTTTTCAATCTCAGCTCGCTTTTCCACACCTTCTTCATTTATCAAAGCACCTTCTAGGTTATGTTGAATCAAGAGTGCTTCCATTTGAACCTTCCGCAAGTTGAATTCACCCTTTCCTGTAAACTCAGCCACCTCCAATCTTATAGAGCTCATGTCTGTCGTGGTTGGATTCCCACAGACGAAGCCACGATGTAGAGTAAATCACTCAAGAAACCAGCTCCCAAACCAAACTCGAACACAGTTAATACACAGATCCAAAAGCTTGACTGATAATCAAACAAGCAATGAGAATTAACACAAGAACCACGAAGAAGACAATGTTTACATGGTTCGGCCAACGTTTGAGCCTATATCCACATAATGCAACAACAAGAAACTCCACTAGAAACAATCAAGAATTTAGATTACAAAGAATGCCCCAGATTAGGGTTTTGCATGAAGAAATCTTCACACACTCTAATCTATTCTCTCTCTACTCGATGATTCTAAGTGTTGTAACCTGCCCATGATGCATGCTTGTATAGAGATCAATAACCCTAATTTTTTTTTTTGAAAATGCAATAATCGCACCTAATTTCTGTTATGAAAACTGGACCCTGCGAATGAAATCCTAGCTCTATACAAACCCTAACTAACTAACTTCCGTGAACCGCTCTTCACTTATATAGTTTGATTCACCAAGCTCGACTCTGGTTCTAATTAAACTGGTTCCGGTTCCACAAACTACTCCCCTAAGCTGGATTCATGTACCACAGCTGGTACACTAAGAAATGTGTTTTGGGCTGGCAGCTGATGTAAAGCTACATATCGAGATTTTGGAGATGTGGTATCATTTGATACTATGTATTTGAAGAAGAGTGACGCTTAGGTGCCCCCAACCTGACCCACTGCATAGTGTTAGATATATACTCTTCAGGTATTACGTATATACTCTTAAGGTAATACCTACACACAGAACAGAAAAATCGAGTATAGACATGATACCTGAAGAATATATCCACACTTTAGCATTGAAAGTAATACCTGAAGAGCATACACGTAATTCCTGAAGAGTACATATCTAATACCGCGCGTGGGTCGGATTGGGGGCACGCAAGTTTTAGCATTTTGAAGAATAAATACATAATGCCTTTTTCTCCTTTCATAGGTGGTGAATGATCATGATCAATCAATTTTGCTTGGATGTACTCTACGTTCTAGAGAAGAAACAAGTAATTATGTGTGCTTGTTTAAGACATGGCTAGCATGCATGTCTGGAAAGGTTCCACATGGTATTCAGACAGACCAATGCATCGGTATCGGTAATCACACTTCACTTTTTATTTTATTTTGTTTCCTATTTTTATTTATTTCTATTTAAGTGTATGAAAACTTTATGCAGACAATGGAATTAAAGAAGTTCTTCCACAAACATAACATAGATGGTGCATTTGGCATATTATGAGAAATACAAAGAAACATTTAGATCAACATACAAAAAAGAAAGATTTTCTTCCACAAACAAAACATAGATGGTGCATTTGGCATATTATGAGAAATGCAAAGAAACATTTGGGTCAACATATATAAAAGAAAGATTTTCACACGTAGTGTTTTTCATGAAAGATTCTCTAAGCGTTATAGAGTTTGAAGAAACATGGTGTCAGATTTCAGCCTCACACAAATCACCAATCAAGCTCAATTGGTAACTCAAAACAATCCACCAAAATATGAGATAACACTTCACAGCACAATCTTGCAAAATTGAATCAAGCAAACAAGAAAACAGCACACATCAATTACGTGGTTCGGCTTAACTTATGCCTACTTCCACGGGAAACAAGGGAGGGGAATTTCTTATTGAAATGATAAGAATCAATCTCTGTTACACTTTGAAAAACTTAGCTCACAAAACCCTAATCTGCGCTATTCACTTCTAAGCTTTCAACACTCTGTAAAACGTATATGAAACAACATAAGGACTAGCCCTATTTATAGACCTAACTCTATGTAATCAGAAGCAACAAGAATCTGGCAAATCGGTTGAGAAACGAGCTCAAGATCTTAGCTGAAAGATCAACTCCAAAAAGATGATATCTCCCAGCTCAATTGATCCTCAGCCATAGATCAAACGAATGCCCCAGATTGCTCCATAGACCAACGGCTCTCAACCAACTCAACCACCAAGAAATCGCATCTTCGGAAACACGCTTCTTTAAGTGAATTTGCACCTTTTCTTTACAGTTATATCTGAACTTGATCTCCACCGTAGATCAAGATCGACGGATCAGAATCCTTCCCGCAAAACTACAAAACTAACACAAAACCCAAGTTAATAGCTTTAACACTTTTATAAGTGAGAACACGTTTTTTTCCACACTTAGCAAATAAATGAAAACCAAGCTGAATTTCCTTTCACATGGGAAGAGATGCTGAAGAAATATAGGTTGCAAGAGAACTGTTGGTTGAAAGAGATGTATACTTTGAGACACCAATGGATTCCTATTTATTTTAAGGATCGAGTTTTGAGCTGGGATATCTAGCACACTAAAAAGTTAAGGAAAGAATAATTGTTTCAAAGCTTTTGTGAATCTCAATACTATTTTGAAAGAATTTGTTGAGGATATGTCAAGGGATTATCTGAATTTTTTAGTGCCATATTTTAATTCAGAAATAAATCCAGAAGCTATGAGATCATACCAATGGCTATGTCAAATGAGAAATCATTTTCCCTTGTCATGGATTCTTTATCTAAGTTGAGAGCTTCGATATGAGAAAGTCAAGAGTTGCCACAACTTCTTAGCACATTTGGCAAAGTATATGGAAGACGATCATTGCTTAGAATATACAATGAAAAAAACAATAATGACATTGAGAACCACAATAATGTGAAAGATTCAATAGATTATCGAAATAAGTTTTTTGTATATTTTACTAACAATTTTTAAGATTGATTCTCTCTTTCATGTATATGTAGTATATATGGTACCTTCCCTAACTATTTTTCCCCGTCAATGAGAAGTGAGATCAAGTCACTCCAGCTTGATACTCACATTAATTAAATGACTTTAAGTAGTACACTCGATCGGTTCAACATGATTCAAGCTTTTATATAACGAGTATCAGCACATGCGTCGCATGTGAAGAATGAATTATTTCAATCAAAAATATTATAATACTATTAACCTTAAATAATAATTTTTTTATAAGGATATACAATCACAATTAAATTAAATTAAATTAAAAAAATGTATAGTAAATTAGAGTCCTACACATAATAGAACTCTATATGATTTTGGTTTAGAATTCTTTTGTAAAAATATTTAAATATAAATATCATAAATTACCATTATAACCTTAAATAAAATATTTAATAAGGATATATTAGACAATCCATATTTTGTAAGAAATATCCATACTTTTATATAAGTAATAGATATTTTAACGCCCCGGTTAAAATCCCGCTTCGGCGTTACTTACATTGGAAATTTACTCTTTCAATAATAAAAGAGATAAATAAATTCAGGAATAACTATGAAATATTATTCCATAAAAGGACGTTATGAAATATGAATTTGAGAAAATGCAACGGAAATGATTTTCTAGAAATTTCTTTCTTTACAAACACATTTTTTTAATTCATCAAAAGAACGATGAAATATACATTTACATAAATACACATGTTTGAAATTTATAAAATAGAACTCTTTATTAAAATCTTCTACGACCTTGATAATATCGGCTACCGACATTCACTGCTCGCACATCACGCTCTAAATACTTTAAGCTGAAAACATTTTTACACATACGGGTGAGTGCCAGAAAACACTCAATGGAGGTATGAGTATATAATAATACACATTAATACATTCAACAACTTAAGAAACACATAGCACAAGGGTTTTCTTCAAATTCGCTCGGGTCTTTAAACTCGGCGTAAAACTGAAGTCTTTAACATACCGTGAACTGAGTCATTTGAGATCCCTAGCATATTTAACCCACCATGAATTCCGTGAATTGGAGTTTTAACCTCACCGTGAATTGGTCCATACCCAACGTGAATTTGGAGTTTATAACCCCACCGTGAATTTGGTCATGCCCATCGTGAATTTGGAGTTTATTACCCCACCGTGAATTGGGCCATGCCCAACGTGAATTTGGAGTTTATAACCCCACCGTGAATTAGGTCATGCCCACCGTGAATTTGGAGTTTATTACTTTATTACCCCACCGTGAATTGGGTCATGCCCACCGTGAATTTGGAGTTTATAAACCCACCGTGAATTGTCATCATTTATCATTCATCAATCATCCATTTACATATAATATTCAACCATGAAAATGAAAGCTGAAAGTCAACATCCTAATCATTAAGAAACATTTACATTCATCTTAATAACATATATCATAATCGCACATAAACATGCACAATTACGTCAACATATAAAATCAAAGAATTAACAAAGATTTACCCCACCTTTGATAGAAGAGCTCTACGACTTATTTCTTCTTAGTCTTGTGCCTCATCCGTATTCCCTTCAAGATATAAAAACTCATCTTAAAATCTAGTCGAAAATATTAATATTCCAATTAATCTTTATATTACTGGTATAAAGCGTTAACGATCGACATTTTCAGGATTATGGTGTAAACTAAAAACTAGGAGTCGCATAAAGCGATACTCCAAACAAGATTTGGGTAGTTCTTTTCTTTCATTTAGAATTCGTAATATTCAATATCCTAAAACTAATGTTCTATATTAGTTTAAATAATCTCATGTAAGTCATATTATCATTCTATCAATAACTTTTAGAGACACACACACATATATATATATATATTTACATTTATATATCCAACTATCTTTTAATTTCAAATTTCTCTTTTGGACTCTTTTGATCAATATTTTGGTTTAGTGAAAGTTTATCTCATATCCTTTATTTAAAATAAACATAAATAATAGTTCTCTTTAAGGTGTTGTAATCTTGAATAAAAATTATTTCTAAGGTAACCTTATAATTAGATTTTCTTTAAGGTACTAAACCTAACTGTAATGGAATGAATCGAAACTCAATTGAATTATTAAAATTCTCATAAATCAAATTAGAGTTTAATTATTTTTGGGTGTTACAAATATACTTGGCATGTGGAACAATGTGGAATGTTCAGCGGTGTGTGTAGAATGTTTTAGTGGAATGAGAAGATAATTTCAAAAATTGCAGAGTGTGTGGAATAGTTTAGTAGTGTGCAGAATGTTTCAATGAAACAACAAATTATATTGATCATAGATTAATCCACAAGAAGTTATTTTCTTATTATATACAAGTCATACAAATCGTCAAGTTCTGAACTAAACAAAATTACTTAGCCTTCATAGGTTATCTAGAAACATCTATGATTTTTACTGTATTTTCATAGAAACATTTACCCTCTTTGTTGTTGTTATTTTGGTCCATGCTTAATTGAATGACCACAAACAACTATAAATAGTTAAAACCTTGTGTCACTTAGGGGACGGAAGAAGAAATCACATACTCGATAAATCAACGAGTTTCAGACGAAACTTCAAAAAAAAAAAAAATATTTTATACAACTTGCTCTTATGTTTCTATAATTTTTTTCATCAACTGATACAAAGTTAGATAGTTAAAAACAATCATTAATGATAACACTATAATACCACCTAGAAGTTTCTTTATCTTGATTAAATTTTGATATTACGAAGAAGGCTGCAAATTAAAATTCAGAGAATCGAATACAATAATGGAAATGAGAAGAAATGAGAAGAAATAAGAAAACACAATTTCGTTCCAAACACAAACATCTCGCCTCATTCACAAGGGAAAACAAATAAGGAGAAGAAACAAGAGCACAAAATTTCAACATCTTGCCTCATTGGCAAAAGAAAACATAAAAACCGTAGAATTTTAAAACATAAATTAACTTCAAAAACAAGAACACAAAATTTCAACATCTCACCTCACTGGCAAAAGAAAACATAAAAATCATAGAATTTTAAAGAGTTTATTATTTTTTTGCCCTGTAATATAAGGGGTCTGACATTTTTGCACAGGAATGTATCGGGCTGGTAATTTTACTCTGTATTGATTCAAAAATGTGCAAATGTTGCCCAATTTCAGCCCGAACTGCTTAATTGGGCCCGAATTGCTGACGTGGAATAAAATTGACTTTCAATTCGGGTCAATCCAATCAAAATATGCCACGTGGAATTATTTATATTATGTGGCATTTTTAAAAATAAAAATTAAAAGCAAAATGAAAATCAAAATCAAAATTAATAAAAGATCATCTTCTTCAGCCTCCCAGCACCTCTGCCGGAAAGTCGCCGGCTATCAGTTTCCCCTGCAGATCATCGGCGACGTTGATTTGTACAAATTTGATCCCTGGGATCTTCCGAGTGAGTTTTCATTTTGTTTTGTTTTGTGTTGTGTTTTCTGAATTTGGAGGATTTGTGTTCTGATTAATTAGGGCTTGTTGTGATGTAGGCAAAGCTTTGTTTGGAGAGAATGAATGGTATTTTTTCAGCCCGACAGATAGGAAGTATCCGAATGGTTCGAGGCCGAACAGAGTAGCAGGGTCTGGGTATTGGAAAGCCACGGGCACTGATAAGATCATCACCTATGCATGAATACAGGTTGTATGAACCTCAGAGAAAAAATGGCGGCTCTAGGGTATGAATTTTTCTCAAATATTTCCACGAAATCCAGAAGACCTCCCATATTCCAATAATGCGATAAAAACAAGACATTGATATTTAGGTTAATCTTGATGACTTAGCACGGTTCTTTAGTACTGGGATTTCAATTCCTTGAGAAAAACAACTGTAGTGAATTTTTCATCCAATCCTTCATCAGAAAATTGTGCCTTAGAAAAATGAGAGTGGGATGATAAGTTTTTGATATTTATAGAATAAATTTGGGTGGGAAAAAGAAATACAAATACAAATCTGTATAACGATATGCAGAATATTAAAGGTTTTCTCTTTCTTATTTCAAGTTTCTGGTTTTCTCTTTCTTATTTCAAGTTTCTTTGTTATTATATTTTGACTGAAAACCCAATAAACCCCTGCAATTCAAATATTGAGCAAGTTCAAATTTAAAAAAATCATATCTCAAATTATATTTATCAAGTATATTACTTCTAAATATTGAGTTACTCTCCTGTGCTCCAATTGCACGGATCTCAGATCCGTGCAACTGGCCCCGCCCTGGCTGGGCAAGCCCGCGCCTCTTTACTTTTTCATGTATTTTGGTCGTTACCTTCACGTTATATTAGTGTTACCTTCGTATTATGTTAGGGTTACCTTCGCGTTATGTTAATGTGACCCAATTTCCAAATTTCATACCCTTAGTTTAAAACCACTAAACTAAAATAACACGAAGGTAACACTAGAAGGTAACACTAAAATAACATGAAAGTAATATTAACATAACATGAAGGTAAAAACAATGTTAATCATACCTCATGAGGTAACCCTAACATAACATGAGGGTATGACTGCCTGGAGAGTGAATCTTGGTGGGTTTGAACGCACTCACCAGGCGCATGGGGTGCATGAAAATGCGCGTTAGAGGCACGTGGGGTGGGTCGACCTAGATTCATGCACCAATTACACAAAATATTTTACCCTAAATATAAGGACTTACATTAATCATTTCAAAATTAAAGTGGTGATGCAAAGACGTGGGGAGTGGGGTGGTTATTTCTCAATTTCCCTTTTCTTTGTTATAGATTACAACAAATATTTTAGGATGAAGCCAATTTTTAATTTTTTTTATTAATGTTCGATTTTAAAGAAGAACCATCCAACTTATTGTATTAAAGATTATTTCAATTTGAAAAAAATAGTATTAGTCTGATTATTGTACCCTAACGGTAACAAGAAACACTGATCTCATCACTATTGAACAAATTTTTATTTCTAATCATCATAATATAAGTTTAAGTCAAATTATATCAATGCATAGAATTGAAAATAATATTTAATACTATTAGTGTCACCAACAATAGTAATGTGACAGTTGACTAGTCGGACTTAGAGATGTTCAAACGGTTCCCCGGTTCCGGTTCCGGTTCGAACCGCCGGTTTGGCGGTTCTGGATTGGTGGAACCGAAACCGAACCGGTAGGTGGCCCGTTCCGGTTTCGGTTCCGAACCGCCGGTTGAACCTAAACCGGGCGGTTCGGCCGGTTCGAACCGCCGGTTCGTTTTTTTTTTTTTCTTTTTTTTTTTTTTGCATTTTTCTTGTTCATTTTGATTTTGCAACTCCGAATTTGTTTTTCAATGTTTGTTTCGATATAATTCATGATTGAAATAGACTAATAGAGTACACAAAATCGAACCGGCACAAATGTTTTCATTATAAATTGCAAAATTATTACAAGTTATACAATTTCTAAGTTTCTATACTAATGATTGCAATTCTAATGAATGTATAATCTTAATTCTAATCTATTAGACTATTACAAATTAAATATATCTATTACAATTACAAAAGTTTATCTAAAGATTAAAGAGAAGGGGAAAAAAATTGAAAGAGCTCGAGTTTCATTCTAAGTTTGGAAATGAAATTCAAATCCAAACTTATAATGAAATTGTCTACATATCCTTAATTCTAATCAAATTAAGGAATCAAATTAAGGAATCAAAACCATTATTTCTTAGCAATAATGGTTAGAATAGGATACATGGTGGTCCTTCGTGACCACCACTTCAACAAATCACTTGAAGTCTCAAAAACAATAGATTCATAAGTAGCACTTAAATAAGAGTCTAACTCTTGAGTAGGGTTACCTCTAGATCATTTTTGTGTCCTAATGTCATAAAAAAAATTAAAAAAAAAATCAAAAAAAATTAAAAAAAAATTAAAAAATTAAAAAAAAAATCAAAAATAAAATAAAAATTGTAAAAACCGGCGGTTCGAACCGGCGGTTAAACCGGCGGTTGAACCGCCGGTTCGCCGGTTTGTAAAAATTGGAACCCGAACTGAACCGCCCCCCGGCGGTTCGCGGTTCCGGTTCGGAACCGAAACCGGGTCAACGGTTCCCGGAACCGTTGACCGGCGGTTCGAACCGCCCCGGTTTCGGTTTTCGGAACCGTTTGAACGTCTTTAGTCGGACTATCGAACCCTTACAATAATAAGAAACATCAATCTTACCACTATAGATCAAATTTTAATTTCTAATCACTGTTATATGTGTTAATTAAATTATTTCAATGCATTAAATTTTTAAAAAGAAATTAATATTACTAGTGTTACCAATAACAGTAATGTTACGGTTCACTAGTCGGACTATCGAACCCGAACTGTAACAAGAAACATCAATCTTACCAGTATAGATCAAATTTTCATTTCTAATCACCAGTATAAGTTTTAATTAAATTATTTCAATGAATTAAATTTAAAAAAATAATAATAATACTAGTGTCATCAACAATAGTAATGTTACGGTTAACTAGTCGGACTATCAAACCCTAACAATAACAAGAAACATCAATCTTACCACAATAGATCAAATTTAATTTCTAATCACTATTAAAGGTTTTAATTAAATAATTTCAATGTAGAAAATTAAAAAAATTAATAGTACTAGTTTCACCAACATTAGTAATGTTATGGTTGACTAGTCTGCTTATTGAACTCTAACCGTAACAAGAAGTACCGATCTTATCAACCATTATAGATAAAATTTTAATTTCTAATCACCATTATAAATTTTTATTAAATTATTTCAATGTATAAAATTGAAAGATAAAACTAATAGTACTAGTGTCACCAACAATAGTAATGTTATGGTTCACTAGTACGATTATTGAACCTTAAGCGTAAAAAGAAACATCGATCCTACCACTATAGATGAAATGTTAATTTCTAATCACCACTATAAGTTTTAATTAAATTATTTCAATATATAAAATTGAAAAAAGTTAATAGTACTAGTGTAACCAACAATAGTAATGTTAAGATCGACTAGCGACTATTAACTATATTTCGAAGTTGATTCGATAAAAACTGGAGAAAAAAAGGAATTTAATTTGGCACTGAAAAGGTTAAAATTTAGGCAAATGCTGCTGTGCACCAGGTGCACGGATCTGGATTGGTGCAACTGGGGTGACCCGACCCGGATCCGCGCACCTGGATTTTCCTTTTTTTTTTCTTTTTTTTTTCGCTTCAGGTTGTTACCTTTATGTTGTAAGGATGTGACCTTTACGTTATATAAGTGTGACCTTTATATATAAATGTTATGACCTTTATGTTCAGTAACTTAGGAAAAAATGAAGATTTTCAGGTTTTTTCGCTTTAGATTAAGACCTTTATGTTGTATTGTTGTAACCTTTATGTACAATTCTTATGACCTTTATGTACAAATATTATGACCTTTATAATTCATAACTTTGAAAAAAAATTGAAATTTTCAAAATTCAGTGCATTTTAAGGATGAATATATGTGCAGCTAAAATTACATAAACGTAAATATGTACAAATTTTGCTAAAATTCTTCATTTTTTTTCTAAATTAGAATATATAAAGGTCATTACATTTATACATAAAGGTCACACTTATATAACACAAAGGTCACAAGCATATAACATAAAGGTAACAACTTGAAGCGAAAAAATAAAATTCAAAAAAATAAAATAAATAAAAGTGTGCGGATCCGGGTCAACCCGAACCTGACCCGAATTGTATGTGCACCAGTTGCACAGGAGACTAACTCTAAAATTTATTATACATAATCAAAATTGTACTCAAACTAAATTAAAGGGATTATTCTTGATACTAAATTAACTATAATAAATATTCAAAAATTTGAAGATATTTATTATATATTTTATATTATATATTCAAATATTTATTGTATATGCATACCAAATTTTTTGTTATTATTAGCTATGTATACATTTCTTATTTTCTAGATTTTAATTTGTACTTAATCTATGATTTACAGGATTTGACGTCAATATATTCTAATTAAGAGTCAAAACTAAATAAGGACGTCGTCTCTCCAATGGTGGAATGATAAAATTTCTAAAATTTCTCTCAATCTTTTGGTTATATCAAAGGCTCATAACTTGCCACGTCATCCCATTAACAAATGACTCATTCTTCTCTCTTCAAATTTTTGACTGCTTTCATTCTTCTTTCTCCTCACGACGTTGAGGACTCATAGAATCAGAGTCCAATTCTTTTACCATGATCAAGTATTTTATTTACTTTTCTTTTCCCTATTTAAACTTGAAAATTGAAAGAAATTTTATTACCTACATTGCAGAAGATAAAACTAACACAAACCATTCTAAAATTGAAATCTTAAAAAATTGACATTAAAATCATATTAGAAAGACGAAGAAGAAAAAAAAATTGGGTTTTTATTTGAACTAAGAGTGTAACATAAGTAGCAGATGAAAGTAAAAAAAAAAAAGGGGGGCAAAAATCCATTAATATCGACATTATGAGAAAATGAGGAAGAAAGAAGGGTGGAGGAAGGAATAAGGATAGTTATTAATGGTGACGTGTAGATGGAGTGGGAGGAAAACACAATAATAAATGTAGTGACCAGGAAAGAGAATCCTATGATTAAAGATTCTAATAACTCATTAAATATCTATTAACATTTTAAATTTTTTTTTAGATGGGTGAGTTTTATCCTTTAATGTTAGTCTTGGAACCCACAACATTTCAAAGGAATTCAACGGTATAAAACTAGAACATGTTAAGAAATATTAAGCAGATAACACAATTGGCAAAATAACATATTTTCTTGCGGTTTTCGGATGTGCCTACGCTACATTTGGAGACCCTCATTGGGATTGTTAGGAAAACCTCTGAGATTTACATCTGATTTATTAAATCAGAAATCTCGTCATAGGATCAATTATCAAGTGTATTATATATGATGAATTATCAACAGAAGGTTTAATACCTCTTTTGAAGCGTGTCTAAGAATACTAAGCTTCGATCTAAAACCTTCAATCAAACTGCCCAAAAATGCACTACATTCACACCCTCAAGCCTTCTCCAGTGTTCTCTAGAACTTTCTCTGCAGTATGACCGTGAGTTGGCACGTCCGTTGTGAACCCGTCTTATAAGCGGAAAAGAAACTGTTTTTCCACGTTCTATTCCGGATAGGAACAAAATCAGATAAAAATCTTATTAGTTAAATATTTATCTCATAAATATCTTTTAACTGATATTTTATCCGGGTAGTCCAACAACCTCAATTATACTGCAGTATATCTTATAATATATTAAGTTCATATTAGAGCCATTGAAGGGACCCAATCAGACCATTTAAATTAAGCTCCAAAAAATTAATTTTGACTCAATTAACTCTTAATCAATATAATTAATTTATTAATCTCGTTCAACTCCACTATAAGTATGAGATTGCACTCTTAATTAAATTGGAATTACTGAAGCAATTGATCAATAATTTATATCCTCTAATTGATCGATCCAACATATTACCCCCTTCGATCAATTAAAAAATTGGAATAGGCTACTATGACCAATATGCCATTATTCCAACATTTATCAACCTCACATCTCAATTTCTATCTGATAGTCCCGTGTGATCACATCACACAATTCGATTCAACAAAAATGTTGAATACTGAACTCAGATTTGCTATCAATAGAAAAACCTGTGAGATCATGATCATGCCTATTAAATAGGTGAAGGTGACTGATATTACAAATATATGTTCTTCATTATTTCACTTTAATTCCCAAGACACTGAGATATTGATCAATAAAATAATCTCACCCATTAGCCCTTCAAAGAACTTCAAGCTAGTAACAAAGTTACACTACTTGCTCAAGATTAAGGTAATACATACGTCAATCAATGAATTAAATTGTATGGTCAAACACAACTTTGAATTCATATGATCCCCGTCCAATACACCATTTGTGAATCCTCAATTCCATTACCAAGTCAAAGAAATTTCAATAAAATTGAGATGATCTTATCAAAATAAATTGCCCAATTTATTTACTAGTCACAGACAAAAAATTTATGGATCGAATAATAAATTGAATCTTTCTATGCTTAACAACTTAAGCACTCAATTTAAAATATCTACAACCCATGGACATATACAATGCTCAAACAAAATAGAACAAATCATTTTATTTCAAAATGTCTGACATGAAAGACAATAAATTTACTCAAGGGTATAAAGCAAATACACTAACAACATATCTCTCCCACTTGCCCTATAGTAAATGGGACATGTCTAGTATACTCATATTCTTAATATGACCCTCAAAGACACCACAGGATAAACTCTTAGTAAAGGGGTCAACAAGATTATCTGCAATTGCAATCTTGCACACCAACACTACTCCTCGTTGAGCTATATCCCTTACAAGTGATACTTTCGCTCAATATGCTTTCCACGCTTATGGTTTCTAGGCTCTTTTGCATTTGCCACTGCTCCACTATTATCACAAAATAGTGTAATGGAATGTGACACATAAGGAACCACCTAGAGACTTAGCAAAACATTTCTGAGCCATACAACTTCTTTGGCTGCTTCGCAAGAAGCCACATACTCAGCCTCCATTGTGGAATCAACAATACATGATTGTTTTACACTCCTCCAAACAACAGTTTCGCCACCAAAAGTGAATACTGACCCTGATGTAGATTTTTGAGAATCTCTGTTAGCTTGAAAATCAGAATTAGTATATCCTACCGGCACTAAATCTGATGCTGAGTATACCAACATATAATCTCTTGTTCTCTGAAGATACTTGAGAATATGTTTTACAGCAATCCAGTGTTCAGACGTTGGATTCGACTGATATCTACTGACCATACCAACAACATAACAAATATCTGGTCTGGTACATACCATTGCATACATGAGACTTCTTACAACAGATGCATAAGGAACTCGTTTCATGTATTCCACCTCACTAGGAGTTTTTGGAGATTGCTCCTGTGACAGGTTAATTCAATGTCTGAAGGAGGTCAAACCTTTCTTGGAATTCTGCATGGCAAACCTCACCAGTATTTTATCAATGTATGAAGCCTGATATAAAGCAATCATCCTGTTTTTCCTATCTCGTAAGATTTGCATTCCTAAAACATAGTTTGCTTCTCCCAAGTCCTTCATATCAAACTGTTGTGTCAACCAGTGTTTTGTTGATGTTAACATTCCCACGTTATTACCAATAAGTAGGATGTCATCCACATACAACACGAGAAAAACTGCATTCTTGCCTTCAATCTTTTATAGACACAAGACACTTCAAGATTTTGATCAAAACCGCAAGTTTTAATTGCTTGATCAAATCTAATATTCCAGGTCCTAGACGCCTGCTTCAGTCCATAAATGGACCTTTTCAGTTTGCATACTTTATGCTCTTGACCATTTTGGATAAAACCCTCTGGTTGCATCATATAAATTCTCATCAAGATTTCCATTAAGGAAAGTTGTCTTGATATCCATTTGCCACACCTCATAGTCAAAATGAGCTGCAATGTATAAGAGAATGCGAATAGACTTTAGAATGGCTACTGGTGAATTCTATAGCCTTCCTAAACGAAGTGGGATCTTCCTCTTGCTCAATGGAGACTGCCTCAAAAGACTCTTCATAGAGCAAAAATCTAGAAGATCGTCTAACGACTCTCTTACTTCGTCTAGTTGCTATAGGTTCCTCGATGACTGGAGGTTGTTCTTGTTCTCCATGTCCTTCTATATCCATTTCTACACCCAAAGGTGAATGAACAACATGATCATAATCTTCTACTACATCATTAATTGAAGAACCGGTTAGCACAGGAGGTGGAACCTCTATGCGTCTCCCACTGGTTCCAATAGTTGATGGTGGTAGGTGAATGAATTCAGAATGAATACGTTTAATGCGGATCTATGGATTTGATGAACTAAGAATATTTTTCTTCACCTTTTCCAAAATAACTCTATTCTTGGATTCATTCCCTTCTATGTACTTGTCCTCTAAGAAGGTCGCATTTGTACTTACAAATACCTTATTGTCTTGAGGACTATAGAAGTAGTAACCTCTTGTCCCTTTAGGGTATCCTACAAACATACATAATTCTGATCTTTATTCCATCTTATCTGTCTTACCTTTAAGCATGTATGCAGGACATCTCCATATCCGAGTATGTCTCAGATTAGGCTTATGCCCATTCCACAATTCGAGGGGTGTCTTAGGTACAGACTTAGACAGAACCAAATTTAATTCATACATCGTCGTTTGTAGTGCATATCCCCAAAAAGAAGCATTAAGGTTTCAAAAGCTCAGCATAGATCTGGCCATGTCTAACAAGGTCCTATTTCTCCTTTCCGTGACACCATTTTGTTGTGGAGTACTTGGTGCACTCAATTGAGATAAAATCCCAATTTCTATCTATATGCTCTAAAGTCGCTAGATAGATACTCACCACCTCGATTTGATCAAAGTGTTTTTCTTACCTAATTGTTTTTCAGCTTCCAGTCTAAATTCCTTGAATTTTTTAAGTGCCTTAGACTTGCGGACCATTAGATAAACATAACTGTATCTTGAGTACTTATCAATAAAGGTGATGAAATACTCATATCCACCTCTAGCTTGGACTTTAATTGGTCCACATACATCAAAGTGTACTAATTCCAAGACTTCCTTGGCTCTAAGTCCTTGAGACTTAAAAAACCTTTTATTCATTTTACCTTCCAAACAAGATTCACATACAGACAAAGGTTCTACCTTTAAATCAATTAAAGTACCCTCCCGTACAAGCCTTTGAATCCTATTAAGATTAATATGACCAAGTCTTAGGTGCAATAGGTAAGTCTCATTAGTTGGAGATAACTTTATGCGTTTTGTTGTGTGATATAAAAGGTCATCGGTTGGTTTTAAGATACACAAATCATTATCGAAATGCCCCTTACAGAGCTTTATTAAAAGAAATGTCAACCGTCATTAAAGAAAAATGAACATGATATCCTTGTTTAAATAACAAAGCAACAAAAATCAAATTTCTAGTAATGTCTGGGACATAATAACAATTACTTAAAACCAAATGTTTCCTATTCGAAAAATAAAGATAAACATTCCCGACAACTTTTGCAGGTAGCACAGCTCATGTGCCAACCCTTAAAGTATGATCCCCTTCATTATTAAGCTTTCTGATTACTTGGAACCTCTGCAAAGAATTGCAAACATGGTTAGTGGCTCCAGAATCTACTATCCAAGTATTTGTAGAATCAACCACTAAATAAGACTCGATAAAAGATAACTCACCCTTGCCTTGTTTCTTTGCTAGGTAAACCGGGCAGTTTCTCTTCCAATGACCCTTTTCCCCGCATTCAAAACACTTTCCTTTTGGTTTCCCATCAGATTTCTCTTGGGTTTTAGGCTTCTTTGCTTCTTGTTGTGGACCCTTCTTCTTCTTCTTTTTTCCACCATTACCTTTCGGTTTGGTTGAGGATAGTCCAGTAGAAGCAACCACGAATGCATCACCATTTTGGACTTTGAGAACACTTCAGCATTTTGAAGCTCTTTCATCAGCTTAGTCAAGGACATGCATGTGCAGCTTATTCATGTTATATGTAACTTTGAATTGTGAAAACATTTTAGGGAAAGTCTCTAAAGTCATGTCAACTTGAGTCTCCACACTGATCTCAACCGCCAAAACGTCAGACACGTTGAAATGACCAATTAGCGTAAGCATTTGGTCTCTCACAGACGTCCCAGGTTTCATACGTAGGTTTATAATGCTCATAATGGCAACCTGACGTAGTCAACGTCCTTGATGTGCAAACATTTCTTGGAGACTTTCCATGATTTCAGTGGATGTCCTCATGAACTGATGTTTTTGTTGCAACACATTTGAGATGGATCCCAAAATAAAGCAACAAGTCATGTCATCAGCATGAATCCACTTATCATAAGCCTCCTTATGTTCATCCATGGACTCATCATTAGTGATTTCAGGACAAGGTTCAGTTAGCACAAATTTGAACTTCTCAGCAGTGAGAACAATCATAAGATTGCGTTTCCAGTAAATGTAATTTTATCCCACTAGTTGGTTCTTATTCAATATCAAAGACAAAGTGTTTGCAGACATTTTCTGAAAATAAATAAATTAAACTTTGATGAGCATGCATAATGATAAAAAACAATAAAGAAAACAAACCAAGTAGACCCAAAACTACTTTATGTGATTACCACCTAAAATCCCAAAATCATGACATACCCCTGTAAATGTTGATTTATGGCTAGGCTTGGACTCTCCCACTAAATCAAACATCTCGCATCTCATGCTATGTTGATCTAGTATCACATTATTTTGGCAATCAATAATATTGATTGGATATTCTATAGGAAGTTCTCTCAATATTCCGATTTAAGTGTATAACCCTTATATTAATGAATTTTCAAATCTTTTAATCAAACTAGTAGTGCACCCGCGCGATGCGCGCCTTGTCATATAATCTAATAACTTTTATTGTTGATATTATAGTGTAATTTATATTGTATCTAAAAAGTTTAAAAAGTTTTTTTGTAGATTACTATGAATTTACAAAAGTTTTTTAGTAGTGCATAGAAATGAATTTACAAAAGTTTTTTTGTAATCTATGAATTTAAAATGAAATTTAAAAATATTACTCAAATTGTCCAATAATTTTTAGGAGCTTGTCCAATAAGATACTCAAAAGTTTTTTTTTTAGTTTGGTTTTTTCCCTTTTTTTTATGGCTAATAGTTTTGCAATTGAAGGACAATTGATAATAATCACCAACTATTGTCATTTTAGATATAGTATAGAAATGAATTTACATAATTACATTTTTCATATTCTTTTATGTATATTGTAATATTAAAAAACATCGAATGTCTATACTTTCTTCTTACATTACACATTACGTAGTATGTACTTCTAACATAAAATACTTTCGTTTAACTTCTAACTTCATAAAAATATTACATATTTATATTATCTTAAACACTTATGTTTTAAGTACATAAATTTCAAAAATTCTATTAAATATTTTATCACAAAATATATATTAAAATAAAAAAGACGTTTTAAAAAGAAGACATGTGAGTATGTTAATATGAAAAAACAAATTTTCTACAATAAATTATATTATATAGATTTTATTTAGGGTTAATTACATAAAAAAACATGAACTTAGGGTCTAGTTTCAATTACAACATGAATTTTTGACTGTAACACAAAAAACACTCAATTTAACGCATGTTTCAATTTAAGACATGTTTGATTTTTTTCGAGCTCCAATTACTGATATCGAGTTCAAATTGTATAAATTAATTATTGACATATATATTTACATGTGGATGATGACTGATTTGCGACATATTTGAGTGTTTCGGACTCCAAATGCCGACGTGGAGTTCAAAATATATAAGTTAATTATTGATGTAAAAATATACATTTGGATGATGATTATACTTAAATATACATGTTGGTAATTAACATATATAATTTGGGCTCCATATCAACAATTTGAGCCCGAAAAAACTCGAATATGTCCCAAATTGAAACAAGTGTTAAGTTGAGTGTTTTTGGTGTTATAGTCAAAAGATCATGTTATAATTGAAACTGGACCCTAAGTTTATGTTTTTTTATGTAATTAACCCTTTTATTTACTTTATAGACTTTTAACTTAAGTGATCTTTTATAATTTATAATTATTTAAACAAAATTTTTAATAGTATGCGTAATATAAATACATAAAAAAATAATTTTCTCTCTCTTTCATTATAATGTATTATTAATCAAAAAGTATATATATCTTACTTTTTTTATTATAATATTTGATATCTTATCAAGAAAGTCATGTAATTTAAAATTATTAAATTAATTTAGAAAATGAAAATGAAATCTTGAAAAATTAAAAGAAAAAGAAATTATTTTACACATCATCAAATTGATGTGACTTTTTAGGAGGAAAAGTGGCAAATTAGAAATTTTCTCCAACTTGCTTGCTTTTAGTATAGTATAGATATGAAATCTATAGGATAAACATACTTAATTAAATTGAAAATCATTTACCATTATTGAGCTCAATCAAGTAACCGAAACAATGCAACCCTCCTATAGGGAGACCAAATAAATTCACACAAGGTGTACATAAATTCTTACTTATGAGCTAATAAGAGAAGCCACAAGCTAATAAAATGAGCCCTCACACACTTAATATTTTGTTAAAATTGGGTTTTAATAGATTTGTTGGAAACATTTAAGTATGTTTTGATGAGACAAAACCTTAAGAAAGTAACTCTTGTAGGAACCGACGATCGCCGGCTCTATGCAATTAATAAATCGGGTTCCATGCAAGGTATAAAGAAGAAGCAGCGGAAAAGAATTATACCTTTCGATCAGTCGATAAGAATCGAGCCAAGACTGATCTTACGTAACCCTAGACCTCTTTGATCTTCTGATGTATTCCTGCAGCCTTTCTCGAACGTTGCGTGGCCAACGATCCTTCGAGAAGTCAATTCTGCTCTCCTCTCACTATTACGTGTTTTCTGTAATCTGTGAATATTGAGAGGCGCTGATGAAAAAAGGCTTTAAATAGGCTACATCAGGGACCTAGAGGAGGAATTGGGTTGGGCCTACTGATGGGCTTAAGTATCTTGTGTTCGGCCCGAACACATAAATTAAGCCCATCAATAATAATTCAGTCCACTAAAGAATTATTATTGAACTACCGTCCCAATCCCATATTAAATATGGGCTCCTTCTTATTATGTGCACGTTTATCTCCCTGTGTTTAAGATATCGAATGTCCGTTAATTAAATAAGTTACTGACAACTTAATTAATTAACATCTAATTCCAAGAGTAGTACGACTCAACTTTATTATCATGTCGGATTAAATCCACCTGCAGGGTTTACATGATAATCCTTATGAGCTCCTCAAGGGGACATCATCATCCTAAATAATTAGGACACAGATTCCTTCTATAATCAACAGTACACCATATAGACAATACGGTTTCCCAATTCACCGAGTTTATTGATTTAACAAATAAATCTCACTCGTTGGCAAATTAAAGAAACAAATATTGTGTATACGTGGCTGTTATTATATAGGGATTAAGAGAACGAACATCCATAATAACAGAGGTCTTGTTCTATTACATAGTCAGCATAAAACGAACAACCTCAAATGGTCCTGCTCAATACACACAAAGTATACTAGTGTAGTTTTATAGTCAAGACAGACTAATACCAAACTACACTACAACCATTTCGATGATTTGTCCAAATTCATCTTGGTTGTGAGCTACTATTAATAATTTATAAGAAACTGATAACAAGATCTTCTGTGTGGCACCACACACCAAGTTATCTATAATATAAATTAATTGGACATTGCACAATCATATATAACAAATATAAAAATGCAAACATGTGATCATAGTAATTCTCATTGCATAAAAGATGTTCATACAAAAGCTAGGCTTATAGTATACATCCTAACAACTCTAACAAGCATAACCAATCTTAGGAGAGGTTACTACAACAGAGTTACTATAGAAAGATAAAGATCAGAGTAAGTTTCAAAGGGAAGATACTGAAGAGAATGGTGGAAAGTAATCGGGTGAACTAATTAGGATACTGATGACTGCAGGAAGTTACTGGAAGAGATTTTGCTGAAGCAGATTGCAAAGCAGCAAGCTACCAGACAGGAAGTTACCTGAGAGACCATGCCGAAAGCATACTGCAGAACAAGAATGCTACAGAAGCCTCAAGCCACCTGAAGGAGCAAGCCAGGGAAGGAAGCTCCAAAGCAAGCGCGAGGAGGAAGCTACAAAGTAGGCATGGGAAGAAAGTCAAAAGTTACCGGTAGAAAGAAGAAGGTTACCGGTGGAGAGAAGAGAAGATGAACCAATCAGAAGAAGACAAGTGGAAAGTGAAGCTTGCGTGTGTCAGAAGAAGTACGGCGCTATCAATGATGGAAATCTATCTACCTTCAACGGGCAGATTTCCTAATCTATAGATAAGAAGAAGACTGAAGTAGAGAGAAGAAGAAAAGAAGAGCACAGAGAACGCGCAAACAGAAGAGAGCGCAAGAAGAGAGCGTAGAAAAGAGGGGGAAGGCTACACAGAAGAAAAGAGAGCAAAGTGGGGAGCAAAAGAAGAAGAGAGAAAAGAGAAGCTCAAACACCACACCCCAGAGACGCATACTCAGTCTCACAATCAAGGCAGCAAGCTACAACAGTTCAACCTGTAAAAGAAGTCTAAGCTTGCTACATCCAGTTGAAGAAGGAGAAGACAAACCCTTATCTTAAGGACTGTCTTGGAGTGCTCAGTGCGAGGAATAGAGTCGTGCTGAGTTGACCAATTTTTGAAGAAGAAAGTGAGGACCCTGGGTGGGTTGAGTAGAATCCTGTGTGGGTCAGTTAGGAGAGTAAGCAAGCAGCTGTGTGAAGGCTTGCTACTTACTTGTTAAATCTGTGTTGTAATAGATAAGGCTATATAAACCAACAAGATTTAATGAATGTTCCCTCTTGAGAAGAGGCAGAGAGGATGTAGAAGAATTACTCCACCTTCGAACCTCTGTATATCTATGCGTCTGTTCATGCTTACTGCTCTATGTGCATATTTAATGTAAGATGTATGCCTCCTATATTTGGTCTTTGAATGAGAGGAAGCTTCCGCAAATATAACTCTGATCAGTAACCTCCCAAAAGGTTACTGCCTCTCGACCCAAATCCTTGAAAGAAAAGAAAAGTTTGAAATTACAGTAGGCTTATTCACCCCCCCCCCCTCCAAGCCTACTAGCACTTGGGACCAACAAGTGGTATCAGAGCAGGTTGGATTATTCATCTATCAAATGATCTATCTGATACCAACAAGTGGTATCAGAAAAGGTTGGATGATATGCAAAAGATCTAATCGATCTATCCAGATCCCATCTGTGAAAAATCTCTCTCTAGAAAATCTCTCTCTCCCTCATATCATAGATCAAATCACTGCATTTGTTAAAAGGGTATGATTGATGTGAAGACAACTAGAAGCTAAAGGATACAGAAAATCTAGCTGAGTTGTGAAGAAAAGTTGTTCAAAAGAATGAAGCTGGTAAAGAGCAAGCTACTCGAGGATCAGACTACGAAGAAGTAAGCTGTGTACAAGAAGTGAGTTTCTACTTATCACGGAGTAGACCAATACGGAGCAGATCAACAAGGAAGACATGTTGCTGAACAAAAGGAGGAAGCTGCTGCAACGCCAAGCTGAAAGTATGAATCACACTGGAGATTCCAAACAACAACAATAAGAAGCAACCTTGGAAGGAAAATGCTGAGGAAGTCAAGCAAAAGAGTAAGAAGAAAAACTCACTCCATCAACCAGACCACCCTCCAGACGGAAGCAAAAGATGAGAGAGGCTCTACTCTTTAGACAACTCTCAAGGAAAGAATAACGATGACCAAGTACCTCATTCTAACTTACTCTTATACTTTTGGTCTCGCTTATTTTTATCCTGTTAAGAAACTCAAGTGATCATATGAGAACTAACAATCAAGAAAGCCAAATGAAAGAATCTTCAGAGGACTGAAGATAACAAGCTTAAAAGACACTGATCACTTGACTTGAGAATGAGAAGGGAAGCATGTACGTTGACATTCACAAAGAAGATGCTTCACCCACTCGTGCAAACTACAAAGTTACCTAAGATAGTACTGAAAGTGACCCTACTTCTTAAAAGAGAATCATAAAGTAAGGGGGAACTTCTAGTACAAATCAAGGTAACTCAGCAGGCAAAGGAGTTAAAGTCATTGGAGAAACCCAAAAGGATATGAGTATGCTGTAAAAAGTCTGCAACAACCTGACATTCCCTGAGGAAATCAAGCAGAACAACAACTCCAAATGGAAAGTCTACCTTACTGATATCATGTTTTATCCAGTAAGTAAACACCTGCACACACCTTCTTTTGCTTACTAACAAAAGTCTTACAGGAATCAAACTATCTCACTACAAGAAAACTGTTAAATTCCAACGGCACAAAATCCGTTGGAATCTGATGTTTTTCCGTTGGAATTCGTAATTCCAATGGTAATTCCAACGGAATTTGCCCCGTTGGAAAAGTGGGCGTTGGAATTTCAAACTTCCAAGGGAAATTCCAACGGCAAATGAATTCCAACGGTAATTTACCGTTGGAATTTTTTTCCCACACAAAAATTCCAACGCCGTTTCCTACGGTAATTTACCGTTGGAATGTGTCCAACGGTGATTCCAACAGTATTTTATCGTTGGAATTTTCTGTTCACATTTGAAATTCCAATGGCTCGTTTCCGTTGGAAATAATTCCAATGGCGTTTCCAACGGTAGTTTTCCGTTGGAATTTTCTGTTGAGATTTTGAAATTCCAACTGTTTTTTTCCGTTGGAAAAAAGTCCAACGACATTTCCAACGGTAGTTTGCCGTTGGAATTTTTGGCTGAGATTTAAAATTCCAATGGTTCGTTTCCGTTGGAAAAAATTCCAGCGGAGTTTCCAATGGCATATATCCGTTGGAATTTATTTTCAATTTTAGAATTCCAACGGCATATTGTTGTTGGAATATTTTCCAACGATAATTCCAGTGGTAATTTTAACATTAAAATTTACCGTTGGAATTTTGTATAACTATTTTTCATACCTATAGAAAGAAATCTTATAATGGTAATACAAATAATGTAAACATTGAAGAAAATGCAAGCTAAGTCTTAAACATCATATCAACAATAAGTCTTACACATCCAAAATAAGTCTTACACATCATCAACATCAAGAAGTCTTAAACATCATCAACACATCCAAAATGATGTCACCATATAAAATAAGTTTTAAACATGATTAATATCATCCTTCACCATACTCATCACTAACAAAAGGAAAACACTAAACTTCATAACATAAACATGTTCTAAAAACCATCATCATCATCATCATCATCAATACCCATGTCTCCATCATCAATACCCTTCAGATAGAAGTTAGCGTAAGAGTAGTGTAAGTTGGTGGTTCACACTGCTCAATCATTTCATTCTGCAACCAACAATACATCAAATGAGTTCGGATCCTAATATGCAAATATAATATACCCAAACCTATTATCTATAATATATGTACCTCAGAGAAGTAATGGACCTTCCATATACTTGATGCCTAAAAATAATCGATGCCTGAAAAATAAACAATTCTTAGAAGAAACAGATCCATAAAATTAAACCATAAAGATGACTTATTAACATTAACATAACTGTAAAGGACAAAATTTCATCAAATTACCACATAGAGGGACTGAATATTACACCATCTGCAAAATAGTGGACCTAGAGATAGGAGAAAGCAGAAGAATGATAGGCAAAGGGAAAAAACAAGGCCAAAGATAAAATGGAACAGAAAAACACCAATATGAATTGCCTGTGCAGCACTAAGAACGCAAGCTTCTATAGAGCGAGTCCCGTTGTCAAAACGAAGAGAATGGAATAGACTGCCAGCATAGCACAGAAAACAACTAATCACTAAGACAATCAAGTTGAAGCACGAAAAGTGTAAATTCTCATGCCCTGATATTCAATGAAGAAGGAAAATATTCACATCAATAATTATCGCTCACTGTAAATTCCAACTGAAAAGATAACATAACCAACAAGTGAAACAAAATATTAGACAAGAATAATTGTCAGTGGAATCAATCGGATGTAACCAACTGTTGGATATTAGATTTGGAGAAAGCAGCAAAATGCTAAGCAAAGAAAATAATACCCAAACATCAATGAGTTATATCATACCCAAAAATCCATTATCTAAGTACCTCAGTGAAGTACTGAAACATCCATATATTTTGATAACATAAAATAATAATCTGGTAAGCATAAGATTCTTTAAAAGCTAACTAAGATTCTTTAAAAGCATAATATAGTAGCTAGTAAACATAAGATTCTTTAAAAGCTAACTATAAAAAGTGAACATTGATAATATAAGAAGTTTAACAAATATTCAACGGAAATACATCTCAAACTCTTCAGCCAACAAAAAACACCCATAAAAAAGAATGTTAGAGATTTGACTTACAGAGATGATATTAGGATGCCTCAACCTGAACAAAAGAGCATGGAGTGTGTAAATTTCCTGTATGAAATGACGGAAGAATGAGCATTGGCCGAGCAGCAGAGTGAAGATCTTTAAGGAAACTAGAAAAGAAATTTAGGGTTGTACACTCAAAGGCAGAGGGCAGAGATGGTAACAAGCTGCATACTTAACGGAGACTACTGAGAGAGGGGACGGCTGCGACTGCTGGGACAGTGGTGAGCGGAGCAGCGATGGCGAGGTGGGGGCAACGACGGGCTGCGACAGTGGTGAGCGGAGCGGCGCAGCGTCTCGGACAGGGGTGGAGCAGGACGGCTGCTGAGAGAGAGGAGACAGTGCCGGGCGTTGGGCGGTGGGCGGTGGGCGGCCGCTGAGAGAAAGAGTGACGGGGGCGTGAATGGAGATGAGAGATAGGGTTTCAATTTGAATTGATTTGGGGGTTTTAAGTTTTAGACACTTAGGAACATACCTTTATTTTTCTTATACTAATTAGGGATTCATAATTCATACATTTATTAAACTTTTATGTAATTTCCTTATAAAATTGTTATATATTTTGATACACCTCTCAAGTAATTCATATTTAATTTATTTACCTTTTTAATTTAAAAGCATATTTATTTATTTATGTTTCGGATCTAAAATATTCAAGAATCATTTTTGTACTATTGAAAATATAAATGGGTAGATTATTAATAATAATTAATTTAATTTTGTTGAGCTATGAAATTTGCACAAATAATTTTTGTCCGATCCATGAGCGATTTTGAGAAGTAATTTATGTTCAGTCCATGAGCAAAACTCATGAGCACCGGTTCAAGACGACCATACATAGCGAACAGGGCGGTTATACGATCATAGCCGACCTAAAGCCACCGACCAGAGTTGCACGATCTCTACCAACCGTTAGAATAATTGTTGGAAAAACTCCAACTGTACATTGTTGATGGGATTTCCGTTGGAATAAAAATGAAATTAATTCCAGTGGCAATACTACTGGGGTATTATCATTGGAATTACCACATTTATATTTCCAACGGTATTCAAATAATTGTACGAAAAATTCTTATAGTACATTATTGATGGAATTTTCGTTAGAATATCCAACGAAAACATTTCAGAATTAAATTGTTGTTGAAATTTCTGTTGGAAAAATTGGAACTATTCCAACGACACATTGTTGTTGGAATATTCGTTGGAATATTTTGTTAGAAACATTCCAACGGTATGTTGTTGTTGGAATAAGTGTTGGAAAAATTCCAATAGTACATTGTTGTTGGAATTTCCGTTGGAAACATTGTTCGAAATATTCCAACGACAAATTGCTGTTGGAATTTCTGTTGGAATAATTGAATGAACACATTCCAACGGAACGTTATCGTTGGAATTTACGTTGGAATACTTGTTGGAAACATTCCAATAGCACGGTGTCATTGGAATTTTCATTGGAATAATTGATGAAGAAATTCCAACGGCGCGTTGTCATTGGAATAGCCGTTGGAATAGTTTTTGGAAACATTCCGTTGGAAATGTTGTTGGAAAATGTCCAACGACAAGTTATCGTTGGAATTTCCACTGGAATAGTTGTTGGATGAATTCCAATGGCAAGTTGTAGTTGGAACTTCCGTTGGAATAGTTGTTGGAAAATTCCAACGACACCCTATCTTTGGCATTTCCGTTGGACTAATTGTTGGAAAATTCCAACGGCATAATTTCGTTGGAAGATCCATCGGAATAATTATTGAAAAAATTCCAATGGTGAGTTGTCGTTGGAATAGCCGTTGGAATATTTGTTGGAAAATATCCAACGAAAACCTGTCGATGGAATGTCCGTTGGAATACTTGTTCGTACAATTCCAACGGACCTTGTAGTTGGAATTACCGTTGGAAAACTTTTTGGAAAAGTCCAACGGTAAGTCGTCGTAGGAATTGCCATTGGAATAGTAATTCCAGTGACATTTCCAACGGTTCATTCCAATGGTTTCCACCCGACGTTGGAATTACCGTTGGAAATTTCCAACGGTTAGACATGTCATTGGAAATGCCGTTGGAATTTTAAAAAATGCCAACGGATTTTTATGCCGTTGGAATTTGCCTGTTTTCTTGTAGTGCTCTACAACAACCATGGGCATCTATCTATATATAATAATAAGAAAGTTGACAAAATTTACTAATTTGTCACTTTCCCTACTAAAAATGTCATATCAATTTAATGATGAGTAAAAAATATTTATTTTATTTTTATAAGAATTCATAATAAAATAAACACACATATTTTGTTTTGTTAATGACACATCTATCTATATATAATAATAAGGAAGTTGGCAAAATTTACAAATTTGTCATTTTCCCTCCTAAAAATGTCAAATCAATTTTGATGTGTAAAAAAAATCTTTTTATTTTATTTTTTTAAGAATTCATTTTTGTTTTCACTTTTTTGATAAACTATCAAATATTATAATAAGAAATAAAATAAAAACACATATAATTTTTTATTAATGATACATCTATCTATATATTACCTCTGTCCCAAAATAAATGTCGTTTTAGCCTTTTACACATAAATTAAGGAATATGATTAAAAAACCGATCTACCCCTATTTAAGTTTAATTAATGAGGAGTCTTTTTCTAATTCATTTCTTAACAATATTTAATTTGGGAGAAGTAAATAGGGGTATCTTTGGTACTTTGCATATAAACATGCATTGAAATCCAAAAACGACAATTATTTTGGGACAAATTTTGCTTGCCAAAACGACATTTATTTTGGGACGAAAGTAATATAATATTAAGAAAGTTGACAAAATTTACTAATTTATTTTGGAGAACTTAGTGAGTATGATTCTGTTGAATATGTTCCTATTCCTAAAGAAGTTGTTGCTAGAGCTAAACAACATATATATGATTTGTATAGAGAATACTGCCTCTGCCGATCACTAGTTTTCCGGCGAATCTTTAGACAATCTCGTAGAGCTCAGCGAGATCGTCACGAGGACGGGCCACTTCTGTTTTTGGCCACAGCTTCCAGCGGTAGTGGGGGTGTGTAGGTGTGTTTGAGTTTGTGAAGATTGGGAGTGTTGTGTTCGAATGGTTGTTATCGTTGTCGGTGTTATGTCGCCGGCTGCGGTGGGGGATCGTCAGAGCAGGAATGGGCAATGGCAGTAGATGAGTTTGGAAGAAGGAATAGCTCCTTTGAAAATTTGATAAGTTTATGACCTTTTTTCGCAATATTGATAATTATTGATATTAGACTTGAATCCCTGCTCTTTTAATATCTATGTTTTAAAATGTGGAAGTTGCAAGTATTATATTTGAACCTAAAAACTTGCAGAAACCATATATAGGCTCCAAGACTTTCTATTATTATAGTTTAACCCCTAGAAACTTCAGAAATTATACTCGGATCTCAAGCTATTTCAGGAATTAAATGGATGTTATAGAATTGATTAACATGTCCGCTAAACTTTATAAGATCTGGAGTTATATTCAATTTATTATGAATTTTTGAATAGGACCCTGTTCTGTGGAAAAAGCAATCTGTTTTTAGGCTTCATTGAGATAATTATCTGAAATTATACCTTTTGATTTTATGTGTTGTCTTCTACTATGTTTTAGAACTGGTTTTTAGGTAAGTGTGGGAATTTAGCTAGTATGCAGATTTTGAAATCTTGTTTAATTTGTGCCGAATTTGACAACAAAGTCTGTTTTTCTACTGTAAATAAAGTCTAAGTTCCTGAAAGAAACTTAACCCAAAAGGACTCATACTTGTATGAGTACCTATACAAGAATAATTTTTCTGCAGGTACCTCCAACAAAAGGTTACTGAATTCAGGGGGAAAGAATTAACGAATCTAAGGAACAAAATGGAGCTCTGACAACAGGACGCTAGAAACCAGGCTACTGGATACTAGGTCACTAGATAACAGGACGCTGGATATCAGGATGCTAAATACCAAGCTAACTGGATAATAGGTCGCTGGATAGCAGGACGCTGGATAGCAGGACGCTGGAAATCAGGATGCTAGATACTAGGATGCTGGATACTAGGTCACTGAACACCAAGTCGTTGCATACCAGGATGCTAAACACCAGGATGCTGGACACTAGATCGCTGACCACCAGTTCGCTGTGTACCAGGATGCTAGACACCAATATACTGGATACTAGGTTACTGAACATCAGGACTTGTCATCAGGTCACTGGATAAAGGGGTCACTTGGAGGTTACAACTCTCAAATCAGAGCAGTTACTGAAAAACAAAAATTTTGGTAACGTGCGCGCATAAAAAGTGGGTCACCTTTTTAGAAATAGACCACCTTTTCAGAACCCTACAAGAATTTCAGTCTTATGATCAGAAGAATCTAAGGGTGGAGAACCAATTGTTGACCACATACTCAAGCAATCACCTCATGCAAAGGAGAAAAGAAATAAAACTGTGGAAACTGCCAACAACTTTATTGGAAACCGGTGGAGCAGCTAATGAGATCTTTTAAAAGATAAACCTAACTGTAGGATCACATGGAACACTCAAAACAGGGAGTATCTCAAACTCTATAAATACATGCACTTCTTATTCTTCATATTCATTCATATATCCTCTCTCTCTTATCCTTGATACATCATGACACCCGATTGTTGGAAACCATTTTCTCTATTCCTTCCTCACTACACGTTCTCCGCAAATAATCAACCAAGCACACCACAAATCACGAAGAGTCACTCCTTACGCTTGATCCTTGCTAAACAAAGCTTTCTTAGAAGATTTGTTCTTCTAGCATGCCTTTCTCACCTCAACCGAGAGTGCTGAAGAACTTGCACCCAAGTTCTTTTCTTCGAGGCAGCAGGAGGATAGAGCGAAGGACCCCTCTCCACCAACCCCAGACTCATAAATGATGTCAAAAAGGGGGAAGAAACTGCGAAGGGTCATGAAAGATCAAAAGTCTTCTAGAGGTGGAGAAGAGAAAATTCCAGTCCTTCTATGATGTGGATTCTCTTCTTTATACGAGAGAATCAGAAGGAGGGACAATTGGAGGAGTCGGTGGAGATTGAAGGAGAAGGAAAGGCGGCAGTAAGCTACTACATCTTAGCTTTTCTGTTTCTTCACATTCCCCTCTGAGCACCTCTCTCTCTCTCTCTCTCTCTCTCTCTCTCTCTCTCTCTCTCTCTCTCTCGCATCGCCTCTCACACCTTCTTCAGCCCTCCTCTCTAACCAAAGAGAAGAATCTATTGGGAGCAGGTTCCTGCACCAAAAGAGGGAGAAGGAAAACAGAAAGAGAAAGCTGGCAGCAAGCTAGGACACTTAATAAGAATTTATTAGAGGAAGTTAGCTTAACTTAATGATGCCCAATTCATTTCTTATATAAGAAAATCTTGATTCATAAAGAGGTTTTGTGAATATATCAGCTAGCTGCTAGTAAGTGTGAATCTTCTCCAGTGAGATGTCCTTCTTTTCCACATGGTCTCTGATGAAGTGATGTCGAATATCAATGTGCTTTGTTCTTGAGTGAAAAACAGGATTGTGTGTAATCGCTATTGCACTCGTTTCATCACACATGATTGGAGTTTCCTTCTCGATGATGTCGTAATTTCGAAGCTGTTGCTGAATTTATAGAATATGTGCACAACAGCTTTCTGTAACAACATATTCAGCTTTGATTGTAGAGATGGCTATGGAAGCTTGCTTCCTGCAGAACCAGGATACTAGGAGATTCTCAAGCATTTGGCAGGTTCTGCTGGTGCTCTTCCTATCAATCTTGCAACCTCCAAAATCAGAATCAGTACACCCTATTAGTTTGATTCCTCCATCTTTAGGCTACCACAAGTCTACTTCTTGGTTTTCCTTTAGGTATCTGATAATCCTTTTTGCTGTTGTAAGGTGAGATTCCTTGGGAGCGACTTGATATCTTGCACACATTCCAACTGTGAACATATGTCAGGTCTGCTTGCAGTGTGGTAGAGCAGTGATCCGATCACTCTCCTATACTTGGTGATGCCAACTGTCTTTCCTTCTTCATCTTTGTCCAAGCTTCCTGACGTTGGGATTGAAATGCTTATTGTACTTGCGTTCTTCATTCCAAATTTCTTGATCAGCTCCTTTGTATACTTCATTTGATTTATGAAGGTTCCTTGATCAAGCTACCAGACTTGTAATCCAAGGAAGAAACTTAGTTCCCCCATCATACTCATCTCGAATTTGGATTGCATCAGGTCGGAGAACTTCCTGCATAGCTCTTTATTGGTTGAGCCAAAGATGATGTCATCTACATATATTTGGACAAGCAGGATACTATCATCATCTTGGATCCTGAATAAGGTCTTATCCATCTTGCCCTTCTTGAATCCATTATCCAGCATTTCAAGAAGCTGGTTCATATTTGTAGGCTGATCTTCTTGAGATTCCTGATTGTTTTCAGGTTCCTGAGTTTGAGTAGGCACTACAAGAAAAACGCCCTACGACAACGCACTATATGTGTTGTCTTTGCCTGAAACAGGGGGTTGTAGTATCTACCGTTGTAAAAAATGTGCGCTCTACGACAACGCACTATATGCGTTGTCTTTGGTCTTTACGACAACGCATATAAAGCGTTGCTTATTTGTGTTGTAATTTTTTAATTTGCAACGCATTGTGCAACACATAAAGAGTGTTGTATTTTCCTAACAACAACACAACTTTTTGCAACCCTTATTAGCGTTGTCTTTCTTGTTCTCTACTCAGTTTTTTTGCAACGCTTTTTTAAGCGTTGTCTTTCTGGAAAAAGCGTTATCTTTCTTGAAAAATTATTCTTATTATATTTTGTACCCTGTAATAATTATATAATATTTATAAATAATTATAATAAGCAACAAATGAATTAAAAACGTATTTAAACACAAAGTATACCATAAATTCTCCCACAATACGTCTAGCCATAATACTACAAATATATTATCCAATTTTACATTTAAAAACTCCACCAATAACATCGATAATTTCGATCGTCTCAATAATAATAAAACTTTGTCCAAATTAAGACCATCACAACCTTCACAAAAACACCTTCGCCAAAACTCCATCATGAACTTCACAATCACTCATATCATGTCCTGATATATCTGTCAAACGTATGAAAAAAGTTAGAATGAATACTTATATATCATTTTATAGTTGTAAAAAGATTAAAAAATAAAATAAATAACATTGCAACTTAGAAACTAACCTATCCTCGTTCTACCCATTGATATGTTCTTGAACACATTCAGCCCACTCAACACGCACTTCATCAATATCAGCTCTAGTGCACTTAAGAGGTGCAAACTTTGTAAACAAAAAAGTAGAAAAATTCAACTTTATTTTATTATCGTGAAGTAGAAAGTATGCAAACTAATTAGATAATAAGTAATTTACTCACAGTTGAACGCAATGAAGTCATGTCCGCAGTTGCATCCTCATCAACAAGTTGTTTCATGTATCGCAACACGAAAAAACCACATTGTTTACTATCAGGTTGCAATGGGGCCTACGTACAGAAATGAAATCACTTGTCCATAAATGATTTTATTGAGCACAAGCCAACAATCAACATAATACATACAAAACAATCAAAGTGCAGGAAATCCATGACTCACTTTAATTAACAAAGACTGGTCATGTTCAACTGCCTTCGTTGCCACTGAATCTATAAGAAAGAAAGGCAAATGAAGGAATAGCAACATCTCAATTTAGAACCAATTAGATGGATCAAGAGGTAATAAAATATGCAGAAAACTTCACTGAAGAAAAAGCACATGGAGAATCCCAAAATTTGCAAAAACAATGAAACAGATTTCTACATACAATGAGCTACATATTCAAATTTAATATCCCAAACAAAAACTGTGCTTCTAATCCTGGATAAGAAAAGAACAAGTTAGACTGAAATACAACTTAAAGAAGCTGCTTGTTAACTCCAACATTCCGGATGCAATCAATTAAGAGAACACGAAACATGGGGAAAAGGAATTGATCGAACCTGGGCAGTTCTTCAGACGACACCGGAATGATTTCCAGCTCAGAAAGGGAGGAGTCCCACCTGCAATCGGCTCAGAACCCAGTGACCAAATTAGTAAAAAAGTAACTAGTAATGAATGCATAAGAAATGAAGGAGAGGATAAATTAACCAAATCCATTCATCTCCACCAAAGTGAACCAGACAAGAGGAAATGCAACCAAATATATTGTCTTGAAAACAAAATATACTGAATTCAAGGGACAGAACACACTGAAATGCTAAAGCATACATTCGCTAGCTGCATTGATAGCATATCATAACTTCGATGATCGAATAATTTTGCAGCAAGAACATTACTTGATCAGCAGGGCAACCTAATGGAGACCATAGAATCACATTGTCACAAAATTGCAAAATGCAGATAGCTAATGAATAAGAAGATTTTATAAGCTTATAGCAAAAATAAAAAAACCACCTAATATGGTAACACTACAGCAAGTTCTTTTTATCAGCATCATTACAGCATAACATCGTACTAATGGAAAACAAAGAACGGATAATGTAATTCATGTATTCTGCTTCAAATAATTCCAATAACAGTAAGACCTTTCTTCTTTCTTTATTTTCAAAGGCACAACATAGGATCAAAGACTCTGAAATCCTTACTCTTACCAGCCCACAGAGACATTTCATCAAACAGAAAGATGCATATACCACCAGAAACTCAAGATCATCAGGCCCACAAGAATCTTGCTAGCACAAATCATCATAATTAGCCTAAAACCAAAAATGGTCGAAAACGGAAAAGACTCACGAAAAGGGAGATGGCTCAACAAAGATAGCAATACGCCTAGGCTTCGAATTCTTCTCAGATTCAATCAAAGGAGGAGGGCTCTCCTCCCCTTGATCTTCCCCAAACTCTGTACCAGTCACGTCGCTGCTAGAGCTAGCTGCAATTAATCGAAGCTCACTAGAGGATCTCACTTGGGAAAATCTCAATCCTTCACTCCTTCTAAAACTCAGACTCAGCAAAGACTCCGACTTCACACAACTTTGGCCAATGGGTCTTCCAGTTCTTGAAAAACAACAAGCTTTGGAAGGAAAGAATGTGTAGGAGGAAGAAGAAGAGGAGGAGGAGAAGGAAGGAGGAGAGAGAGCAGGATTTACAGAGAGAGAAGAAGTGGACATGATGATGGCTGCGTTGATGATGTCAAACAGTAGCACTCGCTGCCGCTCTGCCTCCTCTCGCTCCTCGTCGCCGCTCATCGCCGCTCGTCGCTCATCTCTGCTCGCCGCTCGTCGCCGCTCGCCGCTCGTCGCCTCTCGCCGCCGACCGCAGCGATTGGAACTAGGGTAGAAAGCGATTTGGACTGTGGTAGAAATCAATTTACCTAAGTTGATTTGGAGCTAGGGTTGATTTTCCCCCTTTTTACCACAAGTATAATTTCTTCTAAAGTTCAAATCTTGCTCTAGTCATTTTTTTCAATAGATTTTTTACTATATATTATATAAATTTCTTAACTCTATAATTTTTTTTGTGTATATAAACTACTACTTTTACTATATATTATATAAATTTCTTAACTATATATTTTTCTTGTGTGTATATAATAAATTACTAAAAGGTGGAGATTAGCAATTCATACATTTATTAATTTTTAATTTAATTTTATTATACAACAATCATATACTTTAACTAATATATAACCCATGTAATACACGAGATTAAAAAATTATATTAAATTTACTAAATTTAAAAAAAATTATTATTTATATAAGAAAAATATATATGATTTTTTATAATGCACAACGTTTAATTTAACATTTTAAAAATAACATAATCTGATTTATGTATTATCTAGTTGAAATATATGTTTTATTATTAACATAACTTTAAAATAACACAATTTTTTTAGGAATATATTAATTTTTTTGTATTTTAAGATATGTAGTTAAAATTACTAATAATGAAATGTGGATATTAATAATAATACATACCTATTAAAATTTCATTTTATTTTAAAATATTATATAATTTTTCCATAAACTAATTTATATTTTAAATATATCTTTAAAATACTAATTTTTAATAATTATTTTTATTTTGAAATATAACTTTAATTATGAAATAATATTGATAACAATAATGTTCCAAAGAGAAAATACACCATACATACAAATTTTTTTTTAAAAAAAGGTCATAATGACAACACAACAAAAAGCGTTGCACAAAAGGGTTGTCTTTGCACGAAAAATTGTGATGTACGACAACGTTAGTTAAAGCGTTGCATAAAAGGGTTGTCTTTGCACGAAAAAAATGCGCTCTACAACAACGCTAGTAAAAGCGTTGCACAAAAGGGTTGTCGTAGAGCGAAAAAAATACGCCCTAAGACAACCCTATCTCATAAGCGTTGTCTTAGACCTTATTTGCGTTGTCTTTGAGCACCTCCTTATACATAAAGACAACGCTTTTCGTTAAAAGCGTTGTAAATTTCTAAAAGACTACACAAATTCATTAAATGCGTTGTCGTAGGCGCGTTGTCGTAGGGCATTTTTCTTGTAGTGAGGTACCTACAAGTTCGGATCATTTCTAATCTGGGATGGTGAAATTCCATCCACATGTTGAAGATTTGGTAACTGCACATCAATTTACTCAACATGATTGTTGTTGATGTGAGTTTTATCCAACTCTTCTTGGAGTTCTTCTATATCAGCCCTACTGCAATGTGGTTCATCAAAGACAACATGTACATATTCTTCTACAACAAGTATTATCTTGTTGAAGATTCTGAAGGCTTTGCTTACCGATGAGTATCCTAGGAATACCCCTTCATCTCATTTGACATTGAATGTTTTGAGGTACTCCTTTCCATTGTTAAACACGAAGCACTTGCATCCAAAGATGTGAAAATAGGCAATACTAGGGGAGTAAACATACCACAGCTCATAGGGAGTCTTGTTCAGATCCTTGTTGATTAGGCATCTGTTCTATGTGTAGCATGCTGTGTTAGAACATATTTAAGTATGTATTGATGAGACAAAACCTTAGAAAAGTAACCCTCATAATCTATCTGTTAAGGATACTATAGCAAGATCACTACAGAAAGGATACTGCAGAGAATGGTGAAAGAAATTTGGTGAACTAAAAGGATATTGCTTACTGTAGGAAGCTACTTAGAAGAGACCATGCTAAAGCAAAGCATACTGCAAGCTACAAAAGTTTCAAGCCACCTGACGGAAGAAGACAGGGAAGGAAGCTCCAGACAAGCACGAGGAGGAAGCTGCAAAGCTGGCATGAGAAGAAGTTAAAAGTTACCGGTAGAAAGAAGAGGTTACCGGTAGAGAGAAGAGAAGAGGAGCCAATAAGAAGAAGATACGTGGAAAGTGAAAAGCTGGCATGTGTCAGAAGGAGTGCGACACTTTCAATGATGGAAATATATCAACCTTCAACGGGCATATTTCCTAATCTATAAATAGAAGAAGACTGAAGGCTGAAAAAGTAAGAGAGAGAGCGCAAGAGAAGAAGAGAAGCGAGAACATAAAAATAGAAGAGAGCGCGAAAAGAGAGCGTAGAAAAGAAGGGGAAGGAAAAAGAAGAAGAGAGTGTATAAAAGATCAAGAGGGGGAAGGAAAAAGAAGAAGAAAGTGTATAAAAGATCAAAAGAAGAGAAGGAAGCTCAAACACTCTAAACCCCACGCTAGGATACTCAGTCATTCAGTCCTGCAGCAAGCTATAGCAGAGAAACTTGCAAAAGAAGCCGAAGCTTGCTGCACCTAGTTGAAGAAGAAGAAGACAAACCTTTTAAGGACTGTCTTGGAGTGCTTAGTGCGAGGAGCTAGTCCTGCTAAGCTTTCCACTTTCTGAAGAAGAAAGTGAGGACCCTGGGTAGGTAGAGTAGGATCCTGTGTGGGTCAGTTAGGAGAGTAGGCAATCAGCTGTGTGAAGGCTTGCTACTTGTTAAATCTGTGTTGTAATAGATAGAGCTATGTAAACCAACAAGATTTAACAAATGTTCCCTCTTAAGAAGAGGCAAAGAGGATGTAGAAGGATTACTCCACCTTTGAACCTCTGTATATCCATGCGTCTATCTGTGCGTACTGCTTTATCTGCTTACTGATTCTGGAACTAAGCCTTCAGAAAAGAAGAAATGTTTGAAAATATCAGTAGGATTATTCACCCCCCCTCTAAGCCTACTACCACCTTTTGGGACCAACAAGTTGCTGTGTTTGTTGCTTCTGCCCAAAATCGCTTTAGTAGCTCAGCTTCGGCTAACATTGTCCTTATAGCTTCCTTCAAAGTCCTATTACGTCTTTCAGCAACTCCATTCTGCTGAGGTGTCCTGGCTGCTGAGTATTCGTGTCCGATTCCATGTTTGGTATGCTTATGGATATTAAAGCAAAGAAAGGGTTTTCAGAAAGTAGGGATCAGGGATTGATTAGTTAGATCGGATGTAATCCAACCTGCTCTGATACCACTTGTTGGTCCCAAGTGGTAGTAGGCTTAGAGGGGGGGGGGTGAATAAGCATACTCAGTTTTCAAACTTTTTCTTTAAAATCGAAAGATAAGTCACCCAGGTAGGAAGCTAAAGAGCTTACTGTCCTGGAGGTTACTGCTTGAGCAGTTACCTTTAGAAAACTTAGAGTAAAAGAGTTTTATGCACAACGGAAATTCTTTTTGACCAAAGCTTATTTTCTGAAAACGATTGATATGCTTGAGAGATATATGCAATAGGTTTATAACAGATAAGCAAGAATAAGAATAATAGAAGCAGTAAGATATATCAAAAACAAATACAATGGTTTATAGAGGTTCAAGGGTGGAGTAATCCATCTACATCCTCTCTACTCCTTCTCAAGGAGGAACTTTGTTAAGTATAAGGGTTGATTTACACAAGCCTCACTTAGACAAGCTAAACTTAACAAGAACTATCAGTCTATCCTACACAGGGTTACTGCATAGTGACCAAACTCAACTAGCCCACACAGAGCTCTTGTTCTTCTACTAAGAACGCAAATACTTGATCAGGAACAGCCTCCGATCAAACAACTCCTAACAGTCTTAGAAAGTAAACAAGGTGTTTTCTTCAACAACACTGACAGCAAGCTTTTGTATAGATAGCTCTCTAAGATAGAGTATGTTTGTTGCAATAGACTGGATTTGAAACTTCTAAGAATGGAAATATAGTGCGATAGATAGTTTGAGTGCTTTGATTGCAAGAGTTTCAGGTTTCAAGTGTTCTTCAAGTTCCTGTCTTCTTCTATTTATAGGTGAGGGAGAAATCTGCCCGTTAGAGTGAGCTTCCTTCTCGGCAGCATGCATGGGGCAACGTGACCTCTTCTGATTTGCTGGTACGAGGTTGTTGAGATTGTACGTATCTATTGCTGCAATCGCCATACCCAGTCTGACATATCTTCAGACTTTCTTTTTACTTTATTACGTGACATCTTTTGATTGGATGAGTTTGCGACTGTGCCTAACGTAAACCTTGTACACGTACTTCGAGGTAACTGCTTCCGAGCAGTTTGCTGATGCTTCCTGGTTCTTCAGTAGGCTTTAGCTTACTTGTCTTCTAAATTTAGCTAGCAAATTCAACATCCTTCTGCAGTGAGCGTTCAGTATCCTTTCCAAGCAGCTTGCTGTATTGACTTATACTTGAGTCAATCTTTAAGGATTTCCTTATGCAACAAGTCTTCAAGCTTTTAGTCTTGATCATCAAGCCTCCTGATCCTATACTTAGAGATTTTACAACAGAATCTAAATACATATAATCCTAGACCTTAATCTATTACATTTTCTGTCTTCATCAAAATCTATACAATGTTCCTTACAAAGGCCCAACTGCTATTCATGGGCCAATATTAAGATTTTGGGCCCTTTTTTTATTCAAAATTGAAGCTCAAATCTATCCAAAGGGCTGCTCCACAGATTCAGCCAAAAGCCACAACTTCATCTCCCTTTTTTCGGGTTTCGGCGCTAACTTCTTCTTTCATTCCTTTTTTTTTTTTTTTTGAATATTTGAACATGTACAAGAAATGAGACAGTGCCATGAGTCTGCTGGATAATTAGAAAAGTCTTCTGTGTCTTCTTCATCACCAAAAGGGGACATAAAGAATGAATTACAAAAGAAAAATCTTGTATCCTACTTCAAATATAACAAGGTGAAATTATGGGGACGTAATTCACCCCCTTATTTACAAACTCGAAAATACGAAATACAACTTGTATCAAAACTAGGCCATAAAATATTCACCAATTTAAAACATTCATCCATAACAAATAAATCACATACACTAACACCGCTCATGATTACATGCATAAACAAAGTTAATCCATCAAAGAATACACAAAATAATATCCAAACCTATGACTCTAATACCACTTGTTAGGAAAACCTATGAGATTTACATCTGATTTATTAAATCAGAAATCTCGTTATAGGATCGATTATCAAGTGTATTCTATATGATGAATTAAACCTAAGAGAAGGTTTATGAGATACCTCTTTTGAAGTGTGTCTAAGAACACTACGCTTCGATCTAAAATCTTCAATCAATCTGCCCAAAAATGCACTGCTTCACACCCTCAAGCCTTCTTCAGTATTTTTTAGAACTTTCTTTGCAGTATGAACGTGAGTCGACACGTCCGTTGTGAACCCATCTTATTAGCAGAAAAGAAACTGCTTTTCCATGTTCTGTTCCTATGCTTTCCACGTTCTATTCCGGATAGGAACAGAATCAGATAAAATATTTATCTCATAAATATCTTTTAACTGATATTTTATCCGGGTAGTCCAACAACCTCAATTATATTGCAGTATATATTATACTATATTAAGTTCATATTAGAGCCACCGAAGGGACCCAATCTGACCAATTAAATTAAGCTCCAATAAATTAATTTTGACTCAATTAACTCTTAATCAGTCAAATTAATTTATTAATATCGTTCAACTCCACTATAAGTACGAGATTGCACTCTTAATTAAATTGGAATTAGTGAAACAATTGATCAATAATTTATATGCTCTGATTGATTGATCCAACAGGGATAACTTGAAAGTTATTTTTAGTGATCCTATCGAGGTTTAAACAATAATACCTAAAAATCCCAAGGACCGTGAGATCATTGTGATTGATGATGATGTCCACCAACAAGCATCCCTAAGTAAACACCCTTTGATCAAGTTATCACCATTTCTAGCGACAAGTCTAGTAGCCTCTCTTCCTTCTTTGGTGGTTGTGGGAATTCGTTGGATGATGATGGATCGTATAGATCTCCGTCTTTGAAAACGGAGATGAGCTCGTCCAATCCACCACCAAAGTCGAAAGGAAAAGGGACAATGTTTGAAGATAACATATGTATGAGCTTGTATGGTGCTTCATATGTTTCAACTTCAAATTAAGCATCCCCGATAGGAAGAAGTGAGAAATGAGATTGTTGAATGGTTAGGATAGACATTTGGGCCATTGTTATAGGGAAAAATTGAATTTTAGTCTACTTAGAAAGCTACTGTCCAATGTTAGTCCACCATAGAATCGGTTTTCAATTTTAGAGCATCTCCAACACTAGCACTACTTTAGTACAGATTTTGCACTAAAGTAGTGCAGAAACAGTATTTTCATCTCCAGCACTCTGCATTACTTTTTACACTAAAAAAGAATATTTCACTATATTTTTAATTATGAATTTATTTAATCATATTTTTCAAATATATTTTAATTGATTAACATATTTACACCTACAAGTTCTTTAATACAATTTTTATTATTTATATTTTATTTTCATGTATTGTAATTTATTTTTAGTAATGTGATGTTGTATTTTTTTGCATTTTAATTTATTATTAGTAATTTTATGTAATTGATTCTCGTTTCTCTAATTTTCACTATCCATGTTGAGAAACGATCACTCACGGTCATTTCAATTTTTCAAATTACCATTCGTGTTGTTCAAATGACCATCCATGTTGTTCAATTTTTCTTGTATTCGTGTTTTTCAAATTATCATTCGTGTTGTTCAAATTATCATTTCAATTATAATTTTATATCACAAGTTGACAAAATACAATTATATTATCTCAAATATTGTAAAATAGTTTCACAATATATAATAAATACAAAAAACTTAAAAAAAAATGTAGCGCTGCACAGTACGGTGCCACAAATAGCACCGCACTGTGCAAAAGTTTAATGTGGAGCAGTGGGTGGCGCAGTGCTTGAGGCCACTTTTTAACAAATTCAGGCAGCCCAGCGCAGTGCTGGGGCTGCTCTTAGTCCAATTAAGCTAAAAATCGTTACTATTTCGTCCATTTTGCACCAGAAAACCACTGTCTCCGACGATTGTAATACATCGCCCCCAATTTTAACATTCTCCCCACTCGCGCATATGTGACACATTTTATGACACGTGGCGTGCGATTTGTTAACTTAATTTCCACATTGGATTTAACATTAAATAATTCATAAAAAACTTTAATAAAAAATATAAAATAATTAAAAAATTTAAAGAAAAAAGAAAAAAGAAAAATACCACCTTCTTCCACAAGCCCCCGCTCCCCATTCCCTCTGCAACTCCAACTGCAGGCCCCCCCCCTCTTCGCCTACCACCACCTCGCTGACGCCCGTCGCCGGCGACCAACACAACCACACACACACGGGTTTGAATGAAGCATTTCGAACTATTTTGGATGAAAAATTAACCTATAATTCCTTCATCATTTCTTTCAATTATTGAATGAAACACTCCTTAATATGTGGGGATCATCAAAACCCCTTATTCAATTTCATAAATGCATGTGTGAATTTGGAGAACAATGAAATGTGTTTGTGAAGTTTATATTTGAATGATTTTGGTAAGTTGAGCTTCGATTTGAACAAGAAACGTGAAATTAATATGAGATTATGTTTAGGCTTTAGGAGATGATCATTTTGGTGTATCATTTGACCATTTTGGTGGGAATTGGAAGAAATCAATTTTTTGACCTCGAAATGATGGCTATGGTGTTTTCCGGCGAAGTAGGTATTTTTAATAAGAGGTGGTTCACAAATTGATATTAATAATGCTTTCTTGATTGGTGATTTAAAAGAGGTGGTTCACATGCATCAACCTGAGGGTTTCATTGATTATCTTTATCCATCTTATATTTGTAAATATCGTATATTTGTAAATTGGACGGGTCTCTTTATGGTCTTAAACAGGCTCCCAAGGCCTGGTATGATAAGTTTAAAGCCTTCTTGCTCTCCCTTGGCTTAACTAAGTCCATTTCCGATAGTTCTTTGTTCCACTCTAATCTGCATGGCAAGCTTCTAATTGTGCTTGTCTACGTGGATGATATATTGATCACCGGTGCCGATTCATCTATAGTGGTTTCTCTTATTCAGAAACTTAATTCTAAGTTTTCTCTTAAGCATCTTGGAAAGGTTAGCTACTTTCTTGGTACTGAGGCTCGTAGAAATTCTCATGGCATTCACTTGTCTCAAGCAAAATATATTAGAGATCTCATCCATCAGGCCGATCTTTCTTCTTGCAAACCTTCTCCGACTACTTTCTTAGTCAGCCAGAAACTTTCATTACATGATAGTTCACGTTTTGATCAACCATCTCTCTATCGAAGCATTATTGGAAGCTTGCAATATCTTACCTTAACTCGGCCTGACATCGCTTTTATTGTCAATAAGCTTAGTCAGTTTCTTTCGCATCCTACCATCAAGCATTGGCAAGCCAGCAAAAGAGTTTTAAGATACTTGCAAGGAACTCCAACCACAGGTATTTAGTTTACTCGTGTGACAAGGATGGCATTGGAAGGCTTTGCAGATGTGGACTTCGCCAACAACATTGATGATATGAGAAGTACCAGTGGCCATTGTGTCTTTTTGGGTTCCAATCCGCTTACATGGAGTAGCAAGAAACAACATGTAGTTGCCAGGAGTAGTACAGAAGAGGAGTATCGATCTTTGGCTCTTGCCAATACTGATCTCTTGTGGATAAATAGCTTATTTGCTGAGCTTCATATTCCTCTTACACATCCTACATTACTTTGGTGTGACAATATGGGTGCTATCATGCCTGCTTTTAGTCCTTCTTTCCATTCTCGCACGAAGCATATTGATGTTGATGTCCATTTTTTGTGTGAGAAAGTTCAAAATCGGGTGCTTGACATTCGGTTTGTTCCTTTTGAGCATCAAGTGGCGATGTGCTTACTAAATCTCTCTCGATTGGGCGTTTTGTTGTGCGTTATTCCAAGTTATCTCTTACTTTTGATCCGGGCTAGCAACACAACAGAGCGTATTGGCGATATATACACTCTCTTCCTTTGCCTACGTGGCAATTTTGTTATTGTTAGTTTTGCCAGCTAAGCTAGGTTGTTGGGCTTGCAGTTAGCTTAGCTTACACGCCATACATGCATATATATATACTCTTTGCTTTGTAAATCTTTTCTTTTGTGGAATGAAAATATCTCTCTTTTCTCTGAAAAATTCAACAAATTGACGCATAAGTTTTAATCACGGTTGGCGATGGAGAACACACAACTATCTCAATTTGATAGCACACAAGTATCAAATAAGATGGGCCACTGCAAATTAACTAACTTAGCAAAAGGTAGTTCATTACTAACAATTCAAGTCAAGGCTAGACAAACGGGCTGGTTTATGAATTAAATTTTCTCCATGATATCTTTCACCACACACTAGATAAGTAAAAAGATTCAGACCTCCAACCTTAACTGAAAAAACTATTTATCATCTCAACTGTAATGTAACTTATATACTCATACATAAAATTGCTCATAAAGATAGTCACTTCTCTTTTGGCTCAGAAACTTAGTGTATTATGTTTGACAACTCACAGGTTTGATGATATGAAAAAGATGGTCATTTTTACATGTCTCTTAAAAACCATACTTGCAACTGGTTTTATTTACTCACCATATTTGATGAATCTAGGAGTGTTCATGTTCCAAGCTCTGAAATGCTATGTAAAGCCGGTCTCCACTGTCCGCTGCCGCCATGATGCCTTACTCCACCTCTTCTGCCGCTGCTTCCACCACCACCACCGCCGCCTCCAAGATGGTGCTGCTCCGTCTGACCAACAATGCAAAGAATCTTAAAATGAACGATTTGCATGAAATGAGCGTGACAGTAACTCAAGGTGAACAGAAATAAGTAGACATGTACTCCCTGACCGCACGGAGTTTAAGAAAAAACTGTTGACTTTGATGTGATGTGTTATTTTAATGTTTTTGAGTGACAATTTTGTAATTAATGTGTGTTTTTTGAGTGCAAAAGTTGTAAAATGAAAGAAATTGAAGGGTAAGAGAGTAAATTTTTCTTTACCATTTTTGGACTGGCAAAATTAGCTGGGATAAACAAAAAAGGAAAGTAGGCAAAGTTAGCAGGGACGGAGGGAGTATTTAAATTTCAAAACTGAAATAGCTGAATCCAAATTATGAATTAACATAGATAGAATACTAATATTAGTTTCAACTACAAGCGAAGAATGTTAATCTGATTGTACTTGTTTGCCAATAAGTCCAAATAATTTATTCCAATTCAAATATTAGCTATTCATTTAGTAGTGTGACTCTTAGGGGGTGTTTGGCTAAGTTTATTTTTAGAGCTTATAAACTATCATATCTTATAAGATGTTTTTTAGAGCTTATAAGATGTTTAATTTAAGTTTAATATAAGTTGTTGAAGTGTTTGGGTAAATAAGATGGTGGAACTTATAAGTTGTTAATATTGACATTTGTGTAATTTCAATGATTAAATTTAAAAGTGTTTTGAAAAATAAGCTCTTATTTTAGAAATAAGTTGGGATTTCCCAACTTTTCAGAAAGGAGCTTATAAGCTCATTACATCTTATAAGCTCATAAAATAAGATCTTATTTTTAAAAGTTAACGATACACATTTAATGAGCTTATAAGCACTTAACATCTTATAGGCTCTTTTAAGGAGCTTATAAGCTTAGTCAAACACCCTCTTAGTGTGATCGTAATTGTGTTTACTCAGTTGCAAATAAATTATCAAGTTATATTAAGAAATGAGCAAAATATTTACATATATATAGACATAATTTTCTTATGAAGTCAACCTCAGCGCAAAGTAACTAGGGGTAAATTCATTTTTTATTTTTATCATGAAGGTCGTGTCTAATTTTGGTTGTGTTAATTTTTTTACTTTCAATTTTATTCCTATAATTGAAAATTTTGTCCAATTTCAATTTTTTTTTTTTATAAATCTTTTTCCAATCAATTGTCGACTTGTGACATACACACACCTTTAATTATATGATTTCCAATCACTTGTGCTTATGTGTCAATTTTTATGGATGTCACAATTCATATTGCATTATTTCCTATCTTAAATGTCAGACCATCATGTCACATCATTTAATGACTTATTAAATAGGAAAAAATAATTAACTCAACTAAAAAACAGAATTAAAGAAAAATTAAATTACCCCACCCTCAATTCCCAAATCAATCCATAAACCCTAATTCCCAAACATCAACCTATCTAGTAGAATATGGAAAAGTAGAGCCCGAGATTAGGGATTTGAATATATTTAGGGGCCAAACAAAGTTATATATCACATATCGACATCATAAGAAGAGAAATGTGAACGTATCAAGAGATGAGCAGCAAGAGATTGGAGTAAGAATGAGGGGATGAAGAAGATATTTTATGAGTTGGGTTTAGGATAGCTGGAATTTCATTTGACTTGGCTATTATGACATTTACTGGCTTCTTATAAATCGCCACGTAAGGTAAATCTTGCTCCTATTCTTATTGATTTCTTCCCGATATATGGTTTCTTAGAGATTCGAAAATTGTTTGGGTTTCAAATTTGGGGAGAGATGAAAAACTTCCATCTAAACGTAGGTCTCTTAGTTGGATGTAATGTAAATCTAGGAACGTCCTCTAATGACACAATCATGGGAGAGTCAATAGGAGACAAACCACAAGATAAAAACCTCCAAAATATTTTGTAAAAATCTAAATATATAGTTTGAACCTATATTATTAGGGGAATTCTCTGCACGTCACCACAATAATCAACTCAATTTTTATTTAACTTCTATGTTTCAAATTGAGTTTTGCTTTTCCATTAAATGATATGGCATTTTAGATAACAAAAAAATGCAAAATGAATTGCCACAAAAGAAAAAAAAATCCACATAAGAGTAAGTAATTGAAAATCATAGAATTGGAAGCGTGTATGTCACTTGCTGAAAATTGACCAGAAAATGCAAATTTGGTCAAAAACAAAAAACTCAAAAAACTCAAATTGGACAAGAGATTCAATTGTAGGGATTGAAAGTGAAAATTGAAAATTAGCAGAATCAAATTGAACACTACCTCTAAGCGGACCAAAAGTGAATATTTCCCAACTTAATATATAATTACATCGTAACAGAAATAACAAGACACAATATAATATATATGAAATACTAATATTTTATGTTATAGTTGATTCCATAGAAACATTAAGAAATCGGGTTCTTTAAGAGGACTCAACATAAGTTCAATTCAAGTTAAGTATACAACAAAAATGCGATATAAATGTCAATGAATGCTTACTAGGAAAGCAAGAAGTAGATCATTATGATAGTTGGTGGAATTAAATGTATGATATACTTAAATTCTACTATGCTTTTGTGTTGTTGAAATGGATACATCACTTATCAATAAGTTGGGAGATGGGACCATAGAATTGTACCAAGTACCAACCACTTTATAAATGCTGATGTTAATTTCTCGTTTGAATGAACCAATTAACCATAAATTTATTGTTTTGAAAAAGAAAAAGAACCCTACATTTGGGTGTTGGAAGGCCATGTGTCCTATGATTGGCAAATTATACCATGTGTTATGTATGACAACGTTAGAGCAATAATATGAATATATATTTCTCATTTGGGACCATTATCCTTGTGGGGGATCGATGTTAATGAAAAGAGAATTCTCAATCCTAATTGGGAATTGATCGAGATGAAACGATGATTTATGGTTTAGAAATTGTGAGGATGACATTCACGTCCCATCTAAATCTCCGACTCCGAAATCAACTCCATTTATATGAAATGAGGATTCGTTGTTCCGTGTCGGTAAGGAGTTGTTCTCTTGTCGGTAAGAATGTGTTTTTTAGTTATGAATATGTGTTTAATAAATATGTTTTTACATGCATGTATAAATATCAACTATAAGTATGTCATTTTCTGTTATAAGTATGAATTTTATAAAACCCTAACACGTTAAATGTTCTCACATTATTTTTTGTATATTATATGTGTATATAATAATAAATCATAAATTTAGTAGTTTACCTAAAAGTTTCCATATAATAACGCAACTCTGGTACTCCTCCCTGGTCAAATTCAATTAATCATCTAAAATTAAAATTGAATTGTTTAAAAAAATCTCAATCCCTACTTTTATTTTTGTTAAATTTTTATTTACGAATTTTTTTTATTGTTTTGATATTTGTTATTTAAGAATCCTTTATGAAAGATAAAAAATACTGGTGGAAAAATAAATTCAAGGACCTCGAGGCTCGAATCCCCACAAAAAGTTCGTCCACCGAACGATAAAATTATTCTCATACACGATTCTTAAAAAGAGAATAGCATTTAATATGATTATTTAATCACAAAAACTTGTATGAAACGGTCTCACACGAGACTCATATGAGAACAATATTACCAATACCATCCCATAATCCATTAACACTTTTAATCTCAATATCACTTATTTTGTTGGCCCAGCTACACTCTCATAATCATTATTGCATTTGTTATTTCATCTCCAGATGACTCACTAACATACGTCACTTATATATACAGTGATGACATTAATTTGGGGTGCTGACAATATTGATGGATAAAGTCAGGAGTAGTTATATAACTCGTACTATTTTATGATCTTATAACCCTTTTCTTTTTTTCATTAAATGAGTTGACTCGTATGTACCATCTGATTTTACGATTTACGATTTTATAGGTGAATTTAACAATTTAGAAAATTAATTACCTATTTTTTGTTTCATTTTGGCCAAAAAAATGCATGAGTTTTAAAATAGGGTAAATGTGCAAATATACCATTAATGTTTATAGAGAGGTGCAAATACACCCTTAATCTATTTTTAGGAGAAAGTGTACCCTTAATGTTTAAATTATGGTGTGCTTATATATCTCTAATGTTTATATTTTGATGCAAATTTATCAAATACTTCCTTTTAATAATAATAATAATAATAATAATAATAATAATAATAATAATAATAATAATAATAATAATAATTTTACATCCTTCTTACAATTTTTTTATTAAATAAGAAATTACTTATTTATATTGCAACATGCATTTCTAATCCTAAATAATTTACAAAATAAAATTTATTTTGATAAGAAATTATATTTATTTTTACTTGAATAATATTTTTTTTTACTTGCGCAAATGTTATATTTATTACCAAACATACATTTTTCACTTAAATTTTATATTTAAGTAAAAAAATGTGTTTACTAAGTAAAAAGGTTATGTTTCCTAATTAACAAAAAAAATGTATGTTTTTAAGGTAAATATAGTCATATATAAGTAAAAATTTATTTAAGTAAATAATTATATGTTATTTCTAATCCTAAATTATGTTTTTTACGCCAAATTAATACACTCAACTTTGTTGAGTAAATTTATTTATTTCTAATTGCGTTAATATTATATCGTATATTTTTACATATATATACATTTCTAATCCTTTAAATTATATTTATTTTTCTTAAATTATAGTCATTAGTGCCAAAATACACTTATTTTATAATTATGTAAAATAGTCGTTAATCATTTGTACTGAAATATTCTAATTTAAATTTTTATTAAAAACATTTGCTTTGGAAAATTTTTGTGAATTAAATGGATCTACATTTTATAATAATGTCAAGAAATGTAGCATTTACCTCAAAAAAATTATGTTATTTTTAAGTTTTAAATAGTATATAAATAAAAATAAATGATATCATACACAAAACACAAACATAATATATTATTTGAAAATCGAAAAAAAAAATACTTCATAATCATATATATTAAAATATTACATATGAGATTTTGAAATTCAAAAATTAAGTGTAGAATAAAGTCCAAAAAAACATAATTTAAGTAAAATAATATAATTTCTTATCAAGATAAACTTTATTTTGTATTAGAAATGCATGTTGCAATACAAATAAGTAATTTCTTATTTAATAAAAAAATTGTAAGAAGGATGTAAAAATAAAAAAAATAAAAGGAAGTATTTGATAATGGTGCATCAAAATATAAACATTAGGGATATATTTACACCACAAGTTAAACGTTAATGGTGTATTTTTTCCTAAAAAATGATTAAGGGTGTATTTGCACCTCTCCATAAACGTTAATGATATATTTTTGCACATTTGTCCTTTAAAATACAAGCACTACTTGAAATGCAACATTTCAAACTTTAAGCTTCTAAATTCTAAAACAAATTCCAACTTAACTTTCAAAAGATATAAGTAGAGAAATTATTTGCTATTTATTAACTAATATAAGTAGAGAAATTATTTGCTATTTATTAACTAATTTCAGTGTGGTCTTTTTTAATTATGACCTTATTGACTATTTATTAATTAATTTCCTTGTGGTCTTTTTATTTTTTTTTATTTTTTATCGACCATGGTGATGATGACGATAATGCAGCAACTAGTGGTGCTTGAAATGGGGATATATATATATATATATATATATATATAGAGAGAGAGAGAGAGAGAGAGAGAGAGAGAGAGAGAGAGAGAGAGAGAGAGAGAGAGAGAGAGAGAGATTTATTAAATGTTTGAATCCCTTGACAGGGCCATATAGGTAGCTTAATTTCACAAGCTTCACCTCTGACATTTTGATTATTTATTGTGGGCCAAATTTTTATATTAAGTAAAATTACTACAAAAATATTATTGAAGTCCAGTTGCAGAAAATGTCTACATAGCCAAAGAATAAAGTTGTATGCTATAGCCTAATTATCTTTATACTCTATTAGACAGGATTTAAAAGAGATTTTAAAGGATGCATTTCCTATTTTAGAAAAACTTGCATGAATGAGAGAATCACATGAATATTCTCTCGTACATATAGATGTGTAAGACATAAATTCATGACTATCTAAAATCAAACTCATAATTTTCATAACTTCATACATAAATTATTAATTGACCAATCTTATACCAATAACTGATATATATAAATACAATATATATATATATATATATATTCAGTGACTCATTGAAAAATCCTAGTACTCTCATTTTGCAATATTGTGTCATGAATTGGTTATTTGGATCATCCACAAAAAAAAAAAAAAAAAAAAAAACTGCAAGTAGATAATGCATGGGACCAGTTTTCATTTTCACCAATTTTCCATTTTCTTTCATTTACCATTAAAAAAATTCATGTTAACAAATTTATATAATGTGAACTGTAGGACGAGGGATGATCAGTCGTCTCACGTAACTGAGTTCGTGAGACAGTCTAACATGTAAAATTAGTCGTGTGTGAATGAGTAAGTGGTGAACATAGATCAAAAAAGTAAATTCACCAAACCCAAAACCAAAACTAAACTGCATGCAATTGAAATTAAAAATGGATTAAAAATATAGAAATGAAACCTGGCAATTCTTAGTCTCCACATTAATAGCTCCTCTCTCCTTCAACAATCTCCCTAATTTCACACACTTTTTGGCAGCAAACTCCTTCAACACATCTGCATAGTAAATATTAATGCACTTTAATTCCATTCCCACCTAATTAAATCATGATTAATCATACGAGATGGTAAGTACCTTCAAAGCAAATGAGTCGATAAACTTGTCCGATAATGAGAGTGTCGTCGGGGCGGAGAAGCCGGAGCTGCCTCGCCGGCGGCGGCGCCGCCACCACCTGAGCGACGTAGTGGCCGGGGTTTGAATTCATGATCTCGTTGGCGCTTACCGAGCAGTAGATCCTCTCCACCTTGTTGCCAGAGGCGGCGGGGTGCTGGATCACCACCGTCGCCGCCTCCGCAGCCTGGCAATTCCCCATCGGAGGAAGTATTAGATGTTGATTGAAAGAAGGAGATAGAGAGAGAGAGAGAGAGAGAGAGAGAGAGAGAATAAAGTAGGTATGAATAAGGGTGGTGAAGGGTTTTATAGAAGAAGAAAGAAGGAGAGGTGGAGTGTTAGATAGATCTGCCAAACCACCTGAATATGGCTGCCTATTCTTTATGACATTGAGTTTGCTGGTGGCACACAAGAGAGAGAGAGAGAATAGAGAGAGAGCTAGAAAACAAATTAAATTTCATCTCAATCCCAATGTTCTCATGGTGTCATAGATTCTCTCTCAATATTGTTATTTATGTTTTTAAGGCATGTGGTAATTAATAATGTTATTAAGTGTAATTTAATACAGGTTATTCAACTGGTAGGATATAAGTTCTGATACAAAATTTAACAGAATATATTATTTATGAATAACTCTCGTGTAAATCAGGTGTATGCATTTTAAATTCATGCATCCGGGTAGGATCTGAGAAACTGAGACGCCTGACCTGTTTTTCCTTTCTATTTTTTTGGCGCTTACTTTATAAAATGTGGTCATGACCTTTACATTATGTTATATATATCTTTATATTATGTTAAACAAACCATAAAGTTATCTTAGATAAACCTTGATGTCCAACTTTTATACATTTAACTTCAAAAAAAAAAAAAAACTCTAAATCTTTAGCACATCTTGTACACATACCTTTAGTATAGTCATAATTTATGTTATGTAAGATATATTTTATACAATATATAAAGGTATAACTAACATAACTGAAAGGTATGTTTAAATATAACTAAAGATATGTCTAACATTGCTAAAATGTATGAACGTATAGCTGAAAACTCTAACTTCAGCACATTTTGTACACATACATTTACGTAGTATTAGTCATACATTTATGATATGTTAGATATACCTTATACACTAATATATAAAGGTATAACTAACATAACTACAATGTATGTTTAAATATAACTAAAGGTATGTCTAACATTGCTAAAAGGTATGAAGGTATAGTTGAAAATTGTAAGGCTATGAAATCGGGATCCAAAGGTATGTCTAACATAACATAAATGTATCTCTAACATAACGTAAATGTATGTCACCTGGAGCGAATTTGGGTAAATTTGAGCGCATCCACCCATGCGTGGGGGAGCGCATCTTTTGGGTGCGTTAGGGGGTCGACACGGATACATGAATCTCATATCTATGCACCTGACTTACAAAGTATTTGTGTGTTGGTCCCAAGTAGTAAGAGGCTTGGGGGTGAATAAACCTCTTCAAAATTTTAAACTTTTTATTAAAGAGGTACAAGTACCTATTCTGAATTAGCAACCTTTCAAGCTTGCTGCTTCAGAAGCCTGCTGCTTCAGAAGCTTGGAAGTGAGCTCTTAGGTACTTAGAGAGTTTTTGTGCAGCAGGAAATACTTTAAAATATTGAATTTTGGAAGATGGTTTTTATGTTGTATGAGGGATATAAGATATGGTAGTTTAGTATGCAAAATGCAGTAAGCTTAAGCAAGATAAAATACAACAAGATATATAGTGGTTCGAGGGTGGAATAATCTCTCTACGTCCACTCTACTCTTTCTCAACAGAAGGAACTTTGTTAACGAAGATTGATTTACACACCCTAGCTATTACAATCGACAAAACAAAGAAGTAGTTAGCCTCCACACAGGTTGCTACACTACAGACAAAGACCTACGATGGATTGAACTTAGCCTACACAGAACTCTTACTCTTTCTAAAAGATTATACGACACTAGCAAATATAACATCCTCTGTTAGGTACTCCTAAGACAATCTAAAAAAATTAAGTATAAAATGTATTCTTCAATATAGGATACAACAAGCTCTTGATCAAGGTTAGTCCAGAAGGTAGCTGGCTTGCTGCTGTAAATTGAGTGACTGAACATTGAAATGGCTTGAGTATGTATACTTGTAAGCTTGCTCGAGTAAATTGGATAAGTTCAGCAGTCCCTCCAGTTGCACTTCATCTTCTATTTATAGTTTGGAGATGTGCCCGTTGAAGTGTAGCAGGTTTCACGCATTTAATGCGCCAATTCTGAGGTACAAATTTGCTGATCTTCATAGTACACTTCATTTAATGTGTTTGCAGGAGACTTGTCCTTGTGCCTTGTCTCATTGTCTTCATCTAATTGGCTCAAATCTTGAATGTTCCTAATCGTAACATAGTGAGCTCTGATTTTGAGATGATCTTCCTTTGTAGAGTTATGCGTGATAGTGACCTTTAGGAAAATGCGCAGCCTCATTTGTTAATTGCAGCGACCTCTGAAAATTGTTTGAGTAACCTTGCCGATAAAACTTTTACAAAATAAACTAAGTACAAGGTTACTCCTAGTCCTAGCAAGTTCTAAAGTTATTGTCTCATCAAAATTAATACAATTCCTAACAATTTCCCCCTTTTTTGTGATGACAAAACCTTAGAGAGACCAAAGGAAATAAAACAAGTAACTTAGCTACAAGAATTAAACAGATCATAAGATAGAAGACAAAGCAAGTTAGGTTAGCACATAAACATAAAAACAAATAAAATATAAAAGTTCGCAAGTAGTGAGCTTTTTAAGAGCAAAAGAGATAGACTTTCATTGATAAGATGTTTTTTGTTACAAAAGATAATCAAAACATGTAGATCTTGTTGTTCTTTCATATTGAGTTCCCTTCCACCAATTCTAGATGGATTCCTAGTAGGTTCTGTTAATGATCGATCTAATCTCATCATCTTGCTCGTACCTCAGCTAGAAATCCTTGCAGAATGAGATGAACTCTTTCTTCTGGAGTCTTTGCTTTAACTTTATATTCAGAGACAGCCCTCCCTTCTTGTCTAGCTCTGTAAACCTCTCCAGAGCTCTCATATTATTGAATACTTTTCAAACATGGAGGACTCCTTGCACAACTTGACATAGTACTTGAAGTACTCTGCCTCTTTGTAGTCTTTGATCTCCTTAAAAGAAGGGTTACTCTTCGTCGGCAAAACAACCTCAGGTGGGGGTTGCTGGAAAAGGTTGGATGGTTGGGATTCGGGCTGGAATCCAAAAAAGCCATCGGATTTGGATTACCACCATGGTGGAAGGTGCGTTAAGTCTGTTCAGGGTACAATCTCATCTTTTCTGCCCTCTTCAAGGATTGCTCCACTATGGCATCAAAAGCCTTCAAGTATGAACTTGCTTTCCTCAACATCTCCTTCTTCTCCTCTTCTCTTCCATCAATGCCTCTTCTCGTAGAAGGATGGGACCTTTGCTTTGATCATCGTTAGACTTTATTATCAAGTGGTTGCAATATCCCCGAGCTGCCCAATGTGATGAATAAAGCATTCTTGAACACATTGTCTAGGTTTGCTCTTTTTCTTTCCTCCAGGACCTATTTCTCTCTAGGTTTCTCCATAACTAGTGAGTGAGGAAGTACTTCTGCATCTGCTCTATCTTCAGCTGCATGAGCTACTGCTCTAGCAAATAGCGGGTTGACTTTTTTTATCACTGGTGGTCCTTCAGTTATGAAGTACCGCATTTCGTCATGCATGACAGATAAATATGTATGCATTCTAATTTTCCAATCATCATAGTCTTCTATGGAAAATAGGGTAGCTTGTAATGTGATGTGCTAAGAAATGTATGAGTTTTCCAAAGAGAAAAAGGGATCAGAGATAATGACCAGTGCAAATTAGTTTCTAGTCCAATATGCTCTGATACCACTTCTTGGTACCAAGTAGTAAGAGGTTTAAAGGGGGGTGAATAAAACTCTTCAAATTTTTATACTTTTTACTCCAAAAATATACAAGTACCTATTTTAAATCAGCAACCATTCATGCTTGCTGCTTCAGAAGCTTGCTGTTGGGCAGTGAGCTCAAGGTACTCAGAGAGTTTTTATGCAGTGGAAATACTTTAAAATAATGAATTTTGCAAGATGGTTTTTATGTTGTATAAGAGATATAAGATATGATAGTTAAGTATGCAAAATGTAGTAAGCTTAAGCAAGATTAAATACAACAAGATATATAGTGGTTCGCGGGTGGAGTAATCCCTCTACGTCCACTTTAGTCCTTCTTAACAGGACGAACTTTGTTAATGAAGATTGATTTACACAGCCTAGCTATTACAATCGACAAAACTAAGAAGTAGTTAGCCTCCACACAGGTTGCTACACTACAGACCAAGACTCACGAATGATCGAATTTAGCCCACACATGACTCTTACTCTTTCTAAAAGAGTGTATAGACATTAGCAGGTATAGCAGTCTCTGCTAGATAGTCCTAAAACAATCTAAAAAGATTAATTATAAATAGTTTTCATCACCATAGGATGCAGCAAGCTCTTGATCGGACTTAGTCCAAAAGGTAGCTGGCTTGCTGCTTTAGATTGAGTGATTGAACGTTGGAATGGCTTGAGTATGTATGTTTGTATGCTTGCTCAAGTAAATTGATCAGTTCAGTATCAGTCCAGTTGCACCTCGATCTTCTATTTATAGTTGGGAAATCTGCCCGTTGAAGTGTAGTAGGTTTCCCGCATTTAATTCGTTGATTCTTTGGTACATATATGTTGATCTTCATAGTACACTTCATTTAATGCGTTTGCAACAGACTTGTCATTGTGCCTTGCCTCACTGTCTTCATATGATTATCTCAAACCTTGAATGTTTCTACTCGTAATATAGTGAGCTCTGATTTTGAGAGAATCTTCTTTTGTTCGAGGTTGTTGTCACTTCCTTTTGTCGAGTTATGCATGATAGTGACAGTAGGAAATTAATGTGCAGCCTCCTTTGTTCATTGCAGCGACCTCTGAAGCTTGCTAGAGTGACTTTGCCGATATAACTTTTACAAAACAAACAAAGTATAAGATTACTCTTGGTCCTAGCAAACTCTAAAGTTTCTTACTCATCAAAACTAATACAATTCCTAATATTGTCTTACTTGTTTGGTGTGCTTTGTCGTTCTTTGTTACATTCATATTAATTATAGTAAGATCAGCGTAGAGTTCATTAATGATGTATACTTCTTTTTTTTGTTCCAAAATAATGTCGTCTTAGTCTAAAAAATCTTTAAATAAGTAACATTATATGATTTCGACAAACATTTGCTCGTATATTGTCATAATTGCCCCTCATCTACTACTCTCTAAAACCAAACGATATGTAAAAGTGATTAATGAAATTCACCTACAATGTATATACTTAATATGGGTAGATTGGTTATTCATCTCATGTTCCTTAACTAATCTACGAGTAAAACCATAAAGCAACATTTATCATGGGATTGAAGTACTATATAAAAGTATTAATTGCAAAAAAAATCCAGAACATTACTTAATTTTCTTATTAATGTATGCATATGTAAAGAGAATAAGAACTTAAGAGATGAAATATCATTTGTAAAGAGGTCAGCAAAGCTGAATCTAACGGATTCATGAGTACTCAGTTTGATTCAATTTTTCTGTGAATGCTGATAGAATTTGATTATAAATTGAAAACCAATTTATAAACACAAAAACTCAGATAAATAGGTGTGATTTGATAAAAAAAAAAAAAAAAGTAGTTCTTGTGTGAGACCGTCTCACGGATCTTTTTCCGTGAGACGGGTCAACCCATAACCCACACATATCAATTCATATAGAAATCTGTGGATATAGATTTAATTAATGGGTTTTAAGGATCCGTCTCACGGAAACTATCCGTGAGACCGTCTCACATGAGTTTTTGTGAAATAAAAATTGTTCTTTTGTTTTTTACCTTCCGTTTGGTTAGATTTTATCTTGTTGCTTTCAAATTATACACAAAAACTCACGTGAGACAGATACTTTTTACCCATTATCAAAACCCATATCCACAAATTTACATGTAAATTGTGAAGTATGGGTCATGGGTTGACCCGTCTCACATGAAATAATACTTGAGACGGTCTCACATTAGACTTACTCCAAATTATATTCTATCTAGTTACATTCAACTCTAATTATTTGTAACAGAAGATTACTACTATATTTTGGTACCACATATTTCATGTTGCTTTTAATTTTTTATTTCAAATTATGGTAGTTATTATTCAACTTTCGAAGAAAACTAAGGGCAATATAATGAGAAAAATTCAATTTTAGTCCATTTAAAAAGCTACTGTCCAATTTTCATCCACTATGGAAGCGATTTTCATTTTTAATCCAATTAAGTAAAAAATTGTCATTATTTGGTCCATTTTTTACCGGAAAACCACTTTCGCCGGTGATTGTAATCTCCCCCAATTTTAATATTAAGTTCATCTTTATAATTAAATCAAAAATAATAATTACTAAGATCAAAACAAAAATAAAAAAACAATAAAATCGAAATGGTTGCCAACGATGACGACAAGGCATTGGAGTTCACCATTGAGGTTGGAAACGACGGTCGCGTCAAGGCTGCCAACGTGATCGGAAAAGCACCCGTGAATCTTCCTATGGTAGAAGCACAGGGCGCCGAAGGTGGTGGCTACAACGGTGGTGACGGCTGGGGCGGCCACCGCGGTTATGGTGGCCGAGGTGCTGGAGTGGGGGGGGGGGGGGGGGATGAGGGCGCTGGAGAAGAAGAAGCTTTTTTTTAAAAAAATTTATTTAATTTTATTATTTTTTAAATTATTGTTTTTAAATTTAATTTTATTAATTCTCTTAATCATGCCACGTGTGATAATATGTGCCACATAAATGCGAGTGGGACGAAAATTAAAATTGGGGGCGATTGTATTACAATCGCTAGCGACAATGGTATTCCGGTAAAAAATGGACCAAATAGTGACAATTTTTGGTTTAATTGGACTAAAATTGAAAACCGCTTCCATGGTGGATGAAAATTGGATAGTGGTTTTTTAAATGCATTAAAATTGAATTTTTCCCACAATATAATACTAATCCCTCCTAAAAATAGGCAAAAACATATATTAGTCGGTTGCAAAAAACTAGATCCATGCACCAGGGTTGACCTAGTCACATGCCCAAAAAAATTGCTCCCACATGCGTTTCACGGTCCTCCACGCGCCTGATACTCGCGCTGAAGCTCACCCAAATTCACTCTAATAGACCTACCTTTATGTATAGTTAGACCTACCTTTGTATTATGTAGGTAGGTCGAACATAACACAAAGATATGTTTAACTATACATAAATGTATGTCTAATACAACGTAATGGTACATGTGTCAAACCTAGGGTTTTTAAAAAAAAAATTTAAGTATGAAATTTTGGCAGAATGATAGACTTAACATAACATAAAGTAGGTCTAACATAACGTAAAGGTAGGTTTAACATAACATAATGGTAGGTGCCAAAATTCAAAAACCAATAGCCAAAAAGAAAAGGTATGAAATTTGGGCAGAAAGGTAGATTTATCATAGCTTAAAGGTATGTCTAACATAACGTCAAAGTAGGTCTAACATAATCTATTGGTATGTGCAAAATTTCAAAAACCATAGACGATAAAAAAAAAAAGGAGCGGGTCTCCTGATCCGGATCCGACCTGAGATCCATGCACCTGATTCACAGGAGACTTACTACAAAAAATAGATAGGTAGATAAGAACTATCTTAATCCTCCCATATATATAATGATTTTAAGATTTTTAATAAATGAGGAAAATCCGTTCTAAAAACAAGAGAAAATCAAAGAAAAAAAAGTATTGTACACCATAGACGAAATGATTTAGCTAGAGCTAGATAGAAGGACAGAATGGTAATTTCGTCTATCATAATACTGCTTATTCTCTATTATATTATCAAAATGTAGTTGATTGATATGATTATAAATGCATGGTTGACTAATGAAATTAAAATTATCAAAACAGAAATATGAATGTCAACTGAAAACTGCAACCTTCCATCCCTAGTAATATAGGTAATCATGATTTATTCAAGATAGAATTAGCAGATTAAAAGAACATATCATATTAATATAAATTATGAGAAAGTCTCTTCTGATTCACATTAATGGATTTAGAATTCATGCATTCGGATTGGATTCGGGTCAACCCGTCCACATTCCTTTTTCTTTTTTCGTGCTTGATTTATTATTTTTATCATGAGCTTTACGTTATGTTCGACATATATTTATATTATGTTAGTCATATCCTTATGCCCAAAGATTTCATACATTTAACTTAAAAAATAAAACCATAATTTTGGCACATTTTGTACATATACGCTTATGTTGTATTAATAATACCTTTATCTGATCGTAATCATACATTTATATCAACATAGTCATACCTTATATAATATATAAAAGTAAATATAGTTAAAAGGTATGACTAACATAACTAAAATGTATGTCTAATATTACTAAAAGATATGAAAGTATAGTAAAAAATTCTAAACTTATGAAATCATGACACAAAGTATGACAAACATAACATCAATGTATGTCTAACATAACATAAATGTATGTCTAACTTATCATAAATGCACGACACTTGTAGCAAATTTGGGTGAGTTTGAGCACATCCACCCAGACGCATGGGAGCTCAAATGGGCTGGGTCAGCCCAGGATCCATACACATGTTGTACAAAAGTTTTGGTGATAAAATATTGTTGGAACTTTTACTCTTTCATATATTATTTTCAATTTTATCGTCACATTAAATTAAAAATGAATAGATATCATTGGAACCCTTTAATTGAAAAATTAATTTGTTAATAGCAAAGTACAATAAATAGGTGCATTTAGTTAAATAAACAAAAATTGTATATAATTGAATAAGAAAACTATATTATAATTTAGGACGTATGAAAATGAAAAATTATTCATGAATTGTAGGATTCAATAATTTAATTGCATTTTTTTTCTTGAGGATAATCTTGTTAATTTGTTAATTTATGAAGTTATAAGGGTTTTTTAGGATTAAAGTTTGTCGAGACTAACAATTTCCAGATTCAAAACAAGTTATTGTTTATGCGCTCCCAAAAAAATGAGAAAAATAAAAGGAGGAAATGATCAATTTTACCATTAAACATATAAGAATGGTTTAAAAATACCATCAAATATAAGGGCACCCATATTTGTCTGACAAGAGTTGTACATGTTAGGATTTATTTTAGTTTCGATGAGACAAACACTTTGTAGTAGCAAGCTTTAGAAGAGAAGCAACCATGTAATAGGCAGGAATTGTAATATTTACTAAGTGTTGGAAGGTCGCTACAACAAGCAGGAAGAACGCTACAGCAAGAAGCAAGAGCGTTACAGCAAGCAGTAAGCTCGCTTCAACAGGAAGCAAGGTCGCTGAAGGAAGTAGGATCAACCATGAGAAACAAGTAATTCGCCTGACAAAGTCACTTCCAACAAAAGGAATTACAGCAGCATGTCCTAAGAAGAGTCACCTGATTTGGAACATACTCTGTTACCAGTAGAGACATTCTTTCGAGAGAAAATCAGAGATCGACAAGCCGAACTGACGGAAGACGAACCTGCTACGCGGCGCATTAAATGCTAAGTACTATGAAGATCAAATAGGTACCAGGAAGATCAGCGCATTAAATGTTGGAACTGCCACACTTCAACGGGTAGATTTCTAAACTCTATAAATAGAGATTGGGTGTGAATTGAGCCAAAAAAAAAAAAAAAAAGACTGAACAACTAGTCATTGACAAGCTTATATCATATCTTCAAAAGCTCTAAGTTCAGTCATCCAATCTAAGTGCAGCAAGCTAGATAACAAGCTACAAAGCTGAGATCATCAAAGAAGCTAGCTGCAGAAACGTTGAAGAAACTTATATCTTTTATCTTAGATTGTGATAGGAGTACCTAGTGGAAGTTTAAGAATCTGCTAGTGTTTTTCACTCTTGAAGAAAGAGTAAGAGTCTTGTGTGGGCAAAGTCGATCCTGTGTGGGTCTTAGTCGGATAGAGCAACAACCTGTGTGAAGGATGTCTATCGTTTGTTGTGTTATTTGTAATAGTTAGGCTTTGTAAATCAAACTCCATTAACAAATTTTCTCCTCTGACAAGGAGTAAAGTGGACGTAGAGGGCTCACTCCACCCTCGAACCACTACAGTGTGTCTCTCTAATATGTTTATATTTGCTTACCTTATCTTATCTTATCTTATCTTATCTTATCTTGTCTTGTTGCATTCATATACTTGTCATACTGCATTAAAATATCTTATAAAGACATTGTTTTAAGGTATTTTCGCTGCATTTAAAACTTTGTAGTTCAAGTAAGCTGCTTCTGAGAAGCAAGTAGTGAGGCAGGAAGCTCACCCTTGAACTTAAGCTTTTCAGAGTAAAAGGATTTAAAGATTTGATAGGTTTATTCACCCCCCACAAAACCTACTGCTACTTGGGACCAAAAAGTGGTATCAGAGCAGGTTGGACTAAAAACCAATCTTCACTAGTCATTCCCAGATCCCTTTTGTTCTTAAAAGAAGAGCGTCTTTTTCAAAAGTATAAGCATGGAATCATCTCATCACAAGTTACCTATCCTTTCCATAGAAGATTATATAATGATTGGAAGATAAGAATGCAGACACATATCTCTGCAATGCACGATGAGATGTGGTACATTATCACTGAGGGACCTCCGATCATCACCAAGCTTAATCTAGTCTTTGCAAAAGCTGTGGAAGATGCTGCTAAAGACAAATCACACACAAGAGTAATTCCTCACTCGCCAGTGATTGAGAAGCCTAGACCTGATATTATGTTTAAGTAAGCATGTGTGCAAGATATTAAACAGCACCCAAGGATTCACACATGTCTGCAGCTAAGAGGATCATAAGATATCTCAAGGGAACACAAGAAGTAGGCTTGTGGTACCCCAAAGATGGTGGTTTTAAATTAATTGGTTATTTTGACTCTGATTTTGCCTGATGTAAGATAGACAGGAAAAACACAAGTGGCATATGACAATTCTTAGGCAACAGATTAGTTTCTTGGTTTTTGTAGGAAACAGACATCTATTGCCACCTCTACAGCAGAAGCAGAATATGTTGTTGCAGGAAGTTGTTATGCTCAAATATTGTAGATTCAACAGCAACTGAGGGACTACGACATCTGAAAAACAAACGTATAATGTGTGACAACACAAGTGCAATTGCTGTCACACATAATCCTATTTTTAATTCTAGAACAAAGCACATTGATATAAGACATCACTTTTTACGTGATCATGTTGTAAAGAAAGATGTATCTCTTGAAAAGATACAAACTGATCAGCAATTAGCTGATATTTTTACAAAACCTTTATGTGAATGAAGGTTTTCCTTTTTAAGAAATAAATTGGGAATCATAAAAATCACCTAAAAAGGAAAGCATGAATTAAGGGGGAACTTTTGATATATATCTAACAATCTGTGCAGCAGGAGCAACCTAAACGGTTACTACGCAAGTTACTTCTACTGAAGTATTTGTAGGAAGGTGGCTGTATCGCAAAGCTTACTTCAGGAGACAACATTTATTGAAGAAGTATTTATTTCTCCAGGAGTTATACACAGCAACCTTAAAAGTATTTAAGGAAGTAATCAAAGCTATAATAGGAATCAATCACCGAAATGCGAGTATTTAATGCGGGAAAATAACTTTTTAGAAGTTATCGGTGGATTTTGCAAATAAGCCCCTGAACTAAAAGCATACTACGGAAAATACCCCGCTAAAACAGGCTCTACCGTCAGATCGTGCACCAGTTCATCTGAAATTTAAATCTGGAGCGTTGGATCGACTGAAGGGAGAGAAACTGAATCATCACAAATCAAATCAATCAGGGAGTATCCCCATTCATATATAAACTTAATCTTCTCTCTCCTCTCTCTCTCTTACGCTTTCATACTTACAGAAACCCTACTCTTGCTTTTGTTCTTCCGATTCTCTATTGCTCTCTAGATTCCCAAAGCACTCACCTCACTCTCCTAAACTCGAAAAAGGTAGGCAGTATATTGTCGACGAGAGACTTGTGAACACTGACATCATCGTCAAGAACAGCACTGATGCAGTCTGCGAGGAAACGCTGATAAGTGAGATTCTAGATTTTCTCCAGGCCACTGGGCTGATGGGGCTCTGTTCAACTATCCAGGATTCTTATGATGAAAACCTGGTAGCTAAGTTCTATAAGCGGGCCAAGGTGCTGAAAGCTGGACACCCCATCACCTTCAAGATTGAAGGAATATCCCACACCATCACCTTCAAGATTTTTGTTGGATACATTTGTAAGATGTTTTGATGAGACAAATCCTTAAAAGTAACTCTAATATGCATAACCAATCTTAGGATAGGTTACTGCAATAGAGTTATTGCAGAAGATTAAAAGAAACAGAGAAAGTGTCAAATGGAAGGATACTAAAGAGTATGAGAGAAAAGAATCTAGAATTAATAAGGATACTATTGACTTCAGGAAGCTACTGGAAGAGATTTGCCAAAGCAGAAAACAACGAGACAGGAAGCTGCCTGGGAAGACCATGCCGAAAGCATACTGCAGGGAGCAAGCCAGAAGAAGAAAGCTCCAGAGTGAAGCTTGAGGAGAAAGCTGCAAAGCAGGCATGGGGAGAAAAGTCAAAGTTACCGGTAGAGAGAAGAGAAAAGAGGAGCCAACCGGAAGAAGACACGTGGAAAGTGAAAAGCTACAGTGTGTCAGGAGTGCGGCGCATCATGTCAGAAATCTATTTACCTTCAACGGTCATATTTCACATCCTATAAAGAGGAGGACTGAAGATTGAAACAAAAGAGAGTGAGAAGAAGAGAGAACTCACAAAAGTACGATACTCAACGAGCACATCAGAATATCCTATCTCGTAGAGAGAAGCGCAGAAGAAGAGAGAAGAGCTCATCAGAGATGAAGGCTCACAAAGAGAGAAGCGCAGTTAAAAAGGGGGAAGTTAAGAAGAGAAGAGGGTGTTCATAAAGAGCAGATGAAAATAAGAAGAGCTCGAACACTCCATACCCTAAGAAGACGCACACCCGGTCTACCAGTCCAACAGCAAGCTTTAGCAGAATCAGTCTACACATGAAGGCCAAGCTTGCTGCACCCAGTTGAAGAAGAAAGAGATAAACCTCTCTAAAAGGTTCTCTCGGAGTACTCAGTGCGAGGAGTAATGTCCTCCTGAGTTTACCACTTTCTAGGAAAGAAAGTGAGGACCCTGAGTGGGTAGAGTAGGATCCTGTGTAGGTCAAGGGAAAGTAGGCAAGTATCTGTGTGAAGGCTTACTACTTTACCTGTTAAGGGTGGGTTGTAATAGATATGTCTATGTAAATCAACCAGCTTAACAGAGGTTCCCTCCTGTGTGGAGGAAGAGAGGACGTGGAAGGATTACTCAACCTTCGAACCTCTATACATGCTTGCGTCTTTATCTGCTTACTGTCTTTCATATACTCTCTCTGATAAACTACATATCATCTATTGAGCACAAAGATAGGCTTCCGCATTCACTCTGATCAGTAACCTCCCAAAAGGTTACTGATATTAGAAATAAGCCAGTAGACTTGAAAGAAAAATTAGAACATAAGGTAGGCTTATTCACCCCCCCTCCCCCCTCTAAGCCTACCTACAATAGTTCCGGGACCAACAATTTTTGACCTACCCACTGAAGGGCTGATGCCAAGTGACCTCATTGACTACCAAGAGGAAGAACTTGAGGACATGTGGATAAAGTTCACAGGAAAGAAGACTGCCGACAACATGACACGCAAGTGCTTCAAGAAGGTATTTTTATATAAATACGAAATGCTGCATGATGTTTATTGCCATATTGTTGAGAATAGATCTGGTGCCTGTGATAGATGCACTAACTTGAGGTTTAGACTGATGATGGTCGTGGTTTACAATGAGAAGGTTAACTGAGCCCAATTTGTATTGGAAAGATTAGGAGAGGAAGTGTTGAAGGAGGTTGGAAAGAAATCATATGGGTTGATCCTCAACACCTTCTTGAGATCCTTAGGATATAGTCTGGAGAAAGGGAAACTCATTCCGAAAGGGAAGTACCTTGGAAGTGGAAAGATCTTTGCTGGAAAAAGAAAGCAGACCAGGAAGGCTGCTGTTGAGAAGGAAGTGAGAGAAGAAAGTTCCTCTAGAGAGGAAGAAGAGGAAAGCCTACCTTTTTCCCCATCAAAATCTGTCACCAAAAGCCAGCCAAAACCGAAACAAACAAAAGCACCACCAAAATAGCTTAAGTCCATGAAACAAAAGAAGTCCCAACCCAGCCAGAAGTTGTTGAAATCACTGATTCCCCGACCCAAACTCAAAAGAAACCTCGTGTTATACAGAGAGTAACCAAGAGGATCCTTAGGAGGAGGATAGTGATGGAGGAAGTAGAGCCTGGGGAGTCTTCCTCTGAATAATCAGAACCAGAGCAACCTACCCCAGAACAGCCAGATAACTTATCCTCACCCTCACCCATAACTGAGCCAACACCCCAACCTCTACTCCTACCCCTACCAAGCCAGGAGGAGGCCTTCCTGATGAGATCATGAATAGGGTAATAGATGTAGTCAGAAAAGTGACTGCAGCGGTTGAGACTACTGCAGGAGAGCTTGAGGAGGAAGAAGAGGAGGAAGAAGTTGAGGTTGATGAGAGCAAAGTCAAGGCTGACTTTGAAAAGCTGTTGAATAGGTTTAAGGAGTGGTGGAACAAAAAACATTTGCCTTATGATATCATGGTTCAGTGCCCGGAGATAAGTGAAAAAGAAGCATGGGCAGTAGATTGGGTAAGGGAGAGTGATAAATGTCATTTTTACTATATTTTTACGTATGTTTATGTTTTCATTTAAGCATGTTTAGGTACGTTTCTATAGTGATTTAGATACTTTTGATATATTAGTTGTATTTGATGGTTTTCTGCTTAGCTTTGTGTTTTCAGTACAAAAATCGCAAGTTTCAGCTTACATGCACAGTTGTGGAAGAAATGACATATCTCACGATCTAGAAGTACGAATTAGAAGATCTTAGTTTTATTGGAAATATAAGGAAGAGATCTACAACTTTGATGTTGAACACTTTTCTCAATTCGTTCTCCAAGAAAGCAGATTATTAAGGAAAGACGGAAGTTGTGCATTCGGTTCTTCTCGTGATAGAGCTCTAGTATTTTCATCATAACTTTATCTAGAAAGCTGATATTGAGTTTAAATTTGTGGAATTGGAAAGATAACTTCAAGACCTACAACTTTCATGAAGATGTCAAAGTCAAATTCGAAATTGTACACCAACGCACGACCGTGTCTTGGGACACGGTCGTGTCCCACTGCCCAGAAACACCAGTTCTGGCTAGTAAAAAAATCCGATTTAATGAAAAAAAAAATTAAATTGCTATCAAGCCTTCAATGGAAAAAAAAAAACTCAATTCTTTTATAGTGTGACTTGGTACCTTGATTTGTGTCTCACTCGGCTTGTTTTCATACTCCTCAAAACACACATTCATTTCATGCTCAAATATATTCACCACAAATTCAGAGAATCCCAACTCAATCAAGCAAGATATCATCAAGTTCATCCAACTCAATTCATGTGTTTCAAAGATCGAGAATTCATATCACATATTTTCCCACAAAATCAAAAGATCATCACTCATCTTAAAAATAGCTAATCTAATAAAAAGAAAATTCTACCTAAAAAGCAATAAACGTGCTAAATATTTTTTTCCGTTGTAGTCTAGTTGGTTAGGATACTCGGCTCTCATCTGAGAGACTCCTATCTCGTCCCAAACTCGATTTTTTACGTATCTCACACTTCTAAACCATCTAGGAGACCTCCAAGATGCTATATATACCCAAATTCATCCCAAAAATAGGGGGAATCAATTCTTAGGGTAGGAATAACATCCATAGAGAGAAAACACATATTCTGAGAGCATCCAGAGAGAAGAAGAAGAGTTCAAAGATCGAAGAATCGACAAATCATCGTTCATATAGAGTTTTTCTTTATCTTCTCTTTTATTGTTGGATTATTTCAGTTTGATATGATATTTTCAATCTTGTCTATGAGTTTGTTCATATTAATATCAGGCTAATTTTCCATGAGTTTCTAGGACTTGTTATTAGTTTAACTCGAATCTGATGGATCTTTGATTTCAATTCAATTTATTAATTCTTTATCCTATTGATGTGTTTATTGTTTGATTGCTTGTTTGATTATGTGGCCACTAATCAAGCATGTTTGAGTAATTAAGTCAAAATTCGAGAGAGGTGATTTAATTACGGAAGAGTAAACACGTGACATATATGCAGCATGATATCGAGAGATAAATCACATATGTGATTTGATTTTCAATCCTAGGTGTTTTTAGAAGTTGTTATGTTATATCAGATCGAGTAGAAATACCTCTGGTAGCATAATAATCAACCGATTAAATTGACTCGAGAGAGCTTTTAATTCGATATTTGTTTGCTCATATAGGATAATTAATCATTGAATTTGATTGGTCAAGTGATATCGTGATGAGAATTAGATGAAAGCATGTTCAAGAATCTGTCTTAGTTATATCTGTTTGTCTCCGAGTATTTATTTGTTTTTGTTTTAGTATAGTTAATTGAATTCTTTGATATCTGATAGCTTAGATAAAATTAGGAGTTGAATTTGGGTAATCGATTATTCCTAGATAATAGTCTTTATGGGATCGACCTTGCTTACCATGTTCTGTAATCTATACCGTACACTTGCGGTAGTAGCCTAAAGAAAAAGGTGAACAGAGAGCAATCTACATGTCTTGCTGGAAAATAAATTTCTGAATTCTGTTGAAAAAAAATTATGGAATGAGTACTTGGAACAGGCCAAAGCAGAAGCCCAACTTGCTGCTAAACAAAAGAAAGAGCAACATCCAGCTGCTGCTGAAGAGCCAACCGCTCTTTCACCAAGGTCCGTAAAAGGAAAAACAATGATGCAAATCACTGAACAGGAGTATTGGATACATTTGTAGAATGTTTTGATAAGACAAATCCTTAAAGTAATTCTAAAGCATAACTAATCTTAGGATAGGTTACTGCAATAGAGTTACTACAGAAGATTAAAAAAGATCAGAGAATATGTCGAAGGAAGGATACTGAAGAGAATGGTTTTAAAGAATCGGATGAACTAATAAGGATACTATTGACTTCAGGAAGCTACTGAAAGGAACCTCACCAAAGCAGAACACAAGCGGGGCATGAAGCTACCTGGAAGATCATGCCGAAAGCATACTGCATAGGCAGCATGCTACAGAAGCCTCGAGCCACCTGAAGGAGCAAGCCGGAAGAGGAAGCTCCAGAGTGAAGCTAGAGGAGGAAGCTGCAAAGCAGGCATGGGGAGAAAAGACAAAGTTACTGATAGACAAAAAAAGTTACCGGTAGAGAGAAAAGAGAAGATGAGTCAATCAGAAGAAGACACATGGAAAGCGAAAAGCTTGCGTGTGCCAGGAGTGCGGCACAGAAATGATTGAAATCTATCTACCTTCAGTATCATGAGTGCGGCGCACACACTATCACTTTGCTCTTAATCCTCATAAATCTTGAAGAAGCCAAAACTTTCTCTGCAGCAACCATGGGCTGTAAATAAAATATAAGCTTCTAAAAGATACTTAACTCAGAAGGACTCATAAGCATATGGAGTACCTATACAAGATAAGTGTCTTTGCAGGTACATCTAAAGGGTTAATAATTTTAAGGAGAACCATTGACAAAATGACAAACTCTGATTATAGGATGCTAAACATCCGGGTGCTGGATACTAGGTCATGGGATAACAGGACGTTATACACCTCGACTCCAGATACCATGCTACTGGATGCTAAGCTACTAGAAATCAAGAGCACTTGTCATTGAGTCAATAGAAAAGGTAGAAGGACTCAAAAGGAATAGATAAAATTCTGATAAAGAAAAACGCTAGATACCAGAACATTGATTACTAGCTCACTGAATAGCAGGATGCTGGACATCAGGATGCTAGATACCAGGCTGATTGGAAATTAGGTCGCTGGGTGGCAGGACGCTAGATATCAGGATGCTAGTTACCAGGGGCTGGAAACTAGATCGCTGAACACTAGATCGCTGGGCAACAGGACGCTAAATACCAAGAAGCTGGACACCAGATTGCTGAACACCAGAGCTGGGTATCAGGATGCTAGACATCAATGTACTGGACACTAGGTTACTTGACATCAGAATTTATTATCATGACACTGAATAAAGGGATCTCTTGGATGTTAAAAGTCAAGACCAGTTACTGAGGAAATATTTCTTGGTAACTTGCGTACACTTAAAGGAGATCACCTTTCAGAAATAGACTACCTTTTCAAAACCCTAAAAGAATTCCAGCCGTGCGATCAGAAGAACCTAAAGGTGGAGATCAAGCAGTTGACCACGTCATCTCAAAGAAAGGAGAAAAGACATAAAACTGTGGAAACTGTCAACACCTTTATTGGAAATTGGCGGAGCAGTTAATGAGATCTCGGAAGATCCAACTGCAACAGGAGTATCTCTATCCCTATAAAAACATACACTCCTATTCTTCATAAAGTATAAAAAGATATCCTCTCTCTTTCTCTCATCCTTATGTTCATCATGGAACTTGATTGTTGGAAACCCTTCTCTTCATCCCTTCCAAAAGACACATTCTCTGCAAATAATCAACCAAGCACACCCCAAATCACATATATTCACCTTTCATGCTTGATACTTGCTAAGCAAACCCTTCTCAGAAGAGTTGATCTTCTGGCTCTCAACTCTCATCTCACCTGCAAGAACCTGCATCTAAGTTCCTCTCTTCAGGGCAGGGGGATAGAACCAGGGACCCCTCTCCAGCACCCCCAAAAACGTCATCTCATTGATGATGTCAAAAAGGGGGAAGAAACTGCGAAGGGTCTTGGAAGATCAAAAGACTTCCAGGAGTGGAGGAAAAGAGATTTCACCCCTTCTATGAGGTGAATTCTCTTTTGAGATGGAAGAGAATCAGAAGGAAGGATAGTTAGAGAGATGAGTGGAGATTGAAGGATGAGGAAAGAGGGCAGCAAGCTACTGGCGTCTGAACTTCTCTGGATTCTTTACATATTTTACTCCAAATGAATTCCCTCTCTCCCTCGCATCGCCTCTCACACCTCTCAACAGCTCTCCCCTCTAGCCAAAGAGAAGAAACTACTGAGTGCAGGTGACTGCATCAAGTGAGGGGGAAGGAAAGCAGAAAGAGAAAGGAGCCAGCAGCAAACAAGAAGGGAAAAGAAAGATAGGAAAGAGCAAGAAGAAAAATGAATTTAGATAGAATGTTTATTGTAACTTTGCTTACTGCATTGTAATGTACACGTTTTATCTTTATGAAATGTCTTCTGTTCTTCAAAATTACTCATTCCTTATGCACTTTCTTTTAGACTTATATGAGATTTGTGTATGAAAGTAGTATGCCCATTTGTGTCATGCTTTAAATATGCTTTCTGTGCTTAAGAGGTTATATTCTTTTGATCTTCTGTAAAGGTTTTGTCATCATCAAAAAGGGGGAAATTGTTGGATACATTTGTAGAATGTTTTGATGAGACAAATCTTTAAAGTAACTCTAGAGCATAACCAATCTTAGGATAGATTACTACAATAGAGTTACTGCAGAAGATTAAAAAGGATCAGAGAATATGTCGAAGAAGGATACTGAAGAGAATGGTTATAAAGAATTGGATGAACTAATAAGAATACTATTGACTTCAGGAAGCTACTGGAAGGAACCTCGCCAAAGCAGAACACAAGCGGGACAGGAAGCTACCTGGAAGGCCATGCCGAAAGCATACTGCATAGGCAGCACTCCACAGAAGCCTCGAGCCTCCTGAAGGAGCAAGCCGGAAGAGAAAGCTCCAGAGTGAAGCCAAAGGAGGAAGCTGCAAAGCAGGCATGGGGAGAAAAGTCAAAGTTACTGGTAAAGAGAAAATAGAAGAGGAGTCAATCAAAAGAAGACATGTGGAAACCAAAAAGCTTGAGTGTGTCAGGAGTGCGGCACAGAAATGATTAAAATTTGTCTACCTTCAACGGGCAGATTTCACACCCTATAAAGAGGAGGACTGAAGACTGAAAATGGGGGCGTGTGTGAGAGAAGCACAGAGTGCAAGAGAAAAAAGAAGTGAGCACATCAGAATATCCAAGCTCACAGAGAGAAGCGCAAAAGAAGAGAGAAGAGCTTAAAAGAGAGAAGCGCAGAAGAAGGGGGAAGCCATAGAAAAAAGAGTGTTCAAGGAGAGCTGATGAAAAGAAGAAGAGCTCGAACACTCCACACCCCAAGAAGATGCACACCCAGTCTACCAGTCAACAGCAAGCTTCAGCAGAATCAGTCTGCATACGAAGGCCAAGCTTGCTACACCCAGTTGAAGAAGAAGGAGATAAACTTCTCTAAAAGGTTCTCTCGGAGTACTCAGTGCGATGAGTAATGTCCTGCTGAGTTTACCATTTTCTAGGAGAGAAAGTGAGGACCCTGGGTAGGTAGAGTAGGATCCTGTATGGGTCAAGGGAAAGTAGGCAAGTATCTATGTGAAGGCTTGCTACTTACTTGTTAAGGGTGGGTTGTAATAGATAGGTCTATATAAATCAACCAGCTTAACAAAGGTTCCCTCCAGTGTGGAGGAAGAGAGGACGTAGAAGGATTACTCCACCTTCGAATCTCTATACATCCTTGCGTCTTTATCTGCTTACTGCACTTCATGCATACATACACTCTCTCTTATAAAGTTGCACATCTTCTACTCAGCCCAGTAATAAGCTTCCGCAAACCACTCTAATCAGTAACATCCCAAAAAGTTACTGATATTAGAAGTGAGCCAAAAGAGTTGAAGAAAAGTTTGAAAAGAAGGTAGGCTTATTCACCCCCCCCCCCTCTAAGCCTATAGACAGCAGTTTTGGGACCAACAAGGAGAGTGACCTCCCATTCATGGATCCTGTTGCAGAGGCCATACGAGTAGGAGATGAGGAGGCATTTGCGACCAAGCAAGTTGAGGCCTTCGGGATTGAAGAAGCAACCGAGAGAATGATGAGGGTATCCTTAGAGACCAGCCTAAAAGAAAGAAGAGGCCAACCCCTTTTGCCCAGACTCCAAGTCGGAGAAGGCACTCCTCTAGGTCATTATTTTTAGAGCTCCCTATTCAGGTTGAGCTCCCTCAGTGCAGATCCCCTCCCCCAAAATTTGATGCTCTTCAAGAGCAGTTGCTGGATTATGGTCACTCCCTAAACCATAATGTTGCAGCCGATGGTGATGTTGCAGAGGTGATGGCCGAGGTAATACACGAAGAGGAGACTGCTAGTGAACAAGTTTTCCCTGTATGGTAGATGTGGAGGAAGCTGCCGCTGAGATTGATAAAATGTTGAATGATTGTGAAAATATTCCTTAACAGACTAACCCCGAGCGTGCCATTGTGTCGTTCAAACCCTTGGTTTTTTTTTTGTACTGCAGGTACCCCTTTTAGAAAAAGCTAAGGAGAAGAAGGCAAAACAGGCTATGCTCGAGGAGCAGACTGCTGAGAAAGAGATAGAAGGAAAGCAAGTTGTGCCCGAGGAGCAAGTTGCTGTTGAAGAACGGGAGAAGCAAGCAGAGCTCAAGGAGCAAGCTGTTAACCAAACTTAAGTCACTCATTCACCGGCTGATCAAATCACATCTTACCAGCCCCAATCTTATAATTTTGAAGCAAACAGACCAGCTGAACAGAGCAATGAGTTGGCTACTGTCGAGGACCTTAATGCAGCCACCCCGATTGGAGAAGGCGTAAGAGAAGATAGCTCTGGATCTGACAGTGAGGGATCCAGCAGCTCAAGTGATAGTGATCTCTCCGCCTCCAGTAGTGATTCTGAAGATGAAGAGGAGATGAAGTCCCTGATGAAGGAAAATCAGTAGTACCAGTAACCACAAAAGTCACCCCACAGAACACAAAAGCCTCTACCAAACCCTCTCAGAAAAGGAAGCATGAGGCTGATGCCAACATGGAACTCTCCAAGGCACTCAAACGTCTTCAGAAGACTGTCTACAAGTCTTCTGACAAGATGAATGAGGAGTTTAGGCAAGAGACCTCCAATGTTTAGAAGTTCATGCAGACTCTCACCCTTATTGTTTCCCATTTTTAGAAAGCATTAGAGATCTATTTTCAAGGGCCGATCTCCGTGGATCGGATAAGCTGTCTGTTAAGATTCCAGCCCTTGAAGAGAAACAGAAAGAGACTGAGGAAACTGTCATCAAGACAGTCCTGGAAAACCTAATAATCATGAAAAAACCCTCATCTCTATACAAACCGAAGTTACTTCCCTAAACTCTATCCTGGACAAGGTTGAAGGCAGGCAGATAGAGCAAGGCCTGACCCTAAATAACATTAATCAGATTCTGCAGGACGCCCTCGGATTGGCTGATGATGCCAAAAAAGGGGAAGGAGGGCAGGAAAGCAGAAAAAGGTTTCAAGAATCCCCTTCCAGAGAGGATGAGATGAGAATGAAGGAAGATAGGAGAGATGGGGGAAAAGGTGGGAGCAGGACTAGCAAGGAAACTAAGTCTCGAGGTCATTCCAGCTAGCGAAAATCTGTTGATGATCAAAGTAGGAGTGCACCTCATCCGTCCTTTAGACGAGGCCCGACAGAGGAGGAAATAAGAAAGGAGAAGGAGAGGAAACGTTCATTTCCATTTAAGACTTAGCTTTGTTTCAGTTGAGGAATTTCTTTTATTCTTTAACTATTATAGTTGTGTGGTTAGGTTGTTTTAGGTGTCTATAGACAAGAGGAAAAATATCTCGTTATGTGTTTTAGTCCTTGTGTAGGATAATACCTTGTGTGGGTCCCTGTTTCATTGCTGAACCCTTGAAGGGAGTAAGAATCATAGTTGGTTGTATCCTCAAGCGAAACATTTTTGAATTGAGTCCTATAAATCCTTTGGCCTAGTGGATTGTCTCATTGTGTAGGAGAAGAGAGGACATAGAAGGCTTACACCACCTTCGAAGCATTTACATTCTGCATTTACAACTTTATTATCTTTATAGCTTTTGTTGTATGCTGCTTGTATGGGTTTATGTTATGTGCTTACATGTGATGTAACCTTCTAACTCTCTAGTTAAAAGGTTGCTTTATTTGCTGAAACTTTATCATCACCAATTCCGCTATGCAAAAACTCTAAGTGTTTTGTTGTTGTGCCTGATCATTGCTGCAAGCATAACACACTATAGAGTGAGTTTGCTGAAAGTATCAATACCTTGCAGCAGAACTGTTTGATAGAGTTGGAAATTGAAAAACGGTAAAGGTTCATTCACCCCCCCCCCTCGAACCTCTGCACCAGTTGGGACCAACAAGTGGTATCAGATAAAGTTGGGCTAAAAACCAACTTGTCTGGTTGGCTACCTAAATCCACCCTAGAGACCATCTCCTTGCATGATGTATTTGACATATCTGTCCTAAATGCTCTGTTCATATTCTTCAAACATGGAATCTAATCATGCGAAGCTACCAATGTTTCTACTAAAGATTATGTGGTATGGCTATACTCCAAGTTTACCACACTTCTATATCTTTGGATACAGGTGTTATGTACTGAATAATGGTAAAGAATATCTGAAAACCTTTGATGTCAAAGCAGATGAAACGGTTATCCTTGGATACTCTTTCATGAGCAAAGCCTTTAGAATATTCAACAAAAGAACTCTGCTTGTTGAAGAATAAGTACATGTTGTATTTGATGAGCCATACTATGACACTGCTGAACTGGATAACCTCAAGGAGGAAGCTGTCAAAGAGAAAAAGAGCAATCAAGTCCCGTATGCAGTTGGATCTATCATGCCTATACCCCTGAAATCATAGAGGAAGAGGGGAACTTGAATGCAAAAAACAAGGATGAAGCAGTCTAGGTTACAGTAACACAGGATGCAGGAGGCCAGGATACAACAGACCATGATGCAACAACTTAATGTTCGGAACCTGCTGCAGCACTACAATCAGAGGATAGGGATGCAGAAATACCATAGCATACAGAGCCTAACAGAACCTGGCTAAGGGATCATCTCAAAGATCTCATCATAAGAGATCCCAGAGCAGATGTAAGGACCAGAAGGAGGACTCCATATAAAGCAATGTTTGCTTGTTTCATCTCACAAGTTAAACCCAAAGACATTGAAGAAGCACTTGAAGACAGTAACTAGATTCAAGCAATGCATGAAGAATTAAACGATTTTGAAAAAAATCAAGTATGGAAGCTTGTTCCTAGACCTGAGCATCAAGGTGTCATTGGAACCAAATGGGTCTTTAAGAACAAGTTAGATGAATTAGGTCTTGTAGTCAGAAATAAAGTCAGATTAGTAGGTACAAGATATTGTCAAGAACATTGATTTTTATGAGACATTTGCCCCTGTTGCAAGACTTGAAGCTATCAGAATCTTCATAGCATATGCAGCCCAGATATAACACCCAAAATAAATTTAATTATATACATATACATATATATATGTGAGATTATAGCAAGATCAATTTCATATTAATTGCTTAATTTTTAAGCCCAAAACTCTTAATTTTAGTATGGATCCAAATCAATTTTTAAGCCCAAAGTCATGGCCCTTTTTGCTAGATATTTTGAGAAGGCAAAATCATTTTTGCTTCTATCTTTACAACTCATACACAAACATATATAGATATACACGTGTGAAATTTTTTTTAGATAAAGCTTTTGGACAAAATATCTTCTCTTCCCAATTCCATCTTCTTCTTCTTCTCTTTTCATTCTTCTGCTTCGACTTTGCTGGGAAAATCTTGAGAAAAAGGGGTAAAAGATTTACTCTTCTTTTTTAAATTAACAATCTATAGTGTATTTATATTGTATTGAGGTATGTTGTGATTTGTGTTTGGGAATTGAGAGAGAGTTACAGGGGGAAAAATGGGAAAGAAAACAGAGGAAAGAAAAGAGGAAGGAGAGGGGGAGATAGGGAGAGACGGGAGGAGGCACCACCGCATGGAGCGGCGCCGAGCAGAGGCGAAGGGGGGCGGCACCGTGAGCAGCGCCGCTGTGGTGTGGAGTGTGTGTTTTCGTGTGTGTTTTTGTGTGTGTGTATCAAGTGTATATATATAGATGTATATTGTGTTTATGCTGTAAGTATTGGAAAGGGGAAAGGTGGGGGAAGGAAGAGGCGCCGCCGTGGGTGGCGGCGCCGTGTGGAGAGAAGGCCGGCGACAAGGCTGTCGCCGGCAAGAGGGCGCCGGCCATGCGAGATGAAGCTGTGGGCGACGGGTTTTAGGTGCAGGAGAACCGGGGCTTGTGTTTGGAAATTTAATTCTCTCCAGGGACTTAGTTGCAAAAGCTTTACTTTTTGCATATTAATTAATTAATCCCTTATCTTTTGCTTATTTATAAGTTAGTCCCTGCAACTTATTTAATTATTTTTGAGCCCTAAATATAGTTTCAATTACAGTTTGGACCTCAGATTTATGAAATTAATATTATGATTTCAAACCTTATAATTTATGTATAAAAGAGACTAGAGTGACGCTTAAAATGATACGAAAAATACGACGAACCATCGTTAGGTTAGGAAAACCCTAGTACGAGACTACGATCATATAAATTATAGATTTGATTAAATTCTAAACCTAGGATCATGAATCCTTTTCCATTTAGAGATTTATTCTCCTAGTTATTCCAAGTATATACAGTTAAATTAGACGCTAAGACGGACTTCTACGTTATGTAGGATTTCCGGACGAAGGACAGGATTAAGAAGTGTGACAACGTATTGCAATCAACTTTTGATTATCGAGGTGGGGGTAAATTATGTGTTTTATTATTTGTTAAAATGTGCGCAATTAATTATGTACAAAATGTGATCAAGTTGATTGTACTTACTTGAGATTGAATTGGACGTTGACGTTCAGCGTTCCTCTTCAATCAATTATGTGTGTATTCGTATGCGTGTGCAGGAATTTCAGACGTGGCTCCGTTATGTAAGTTCGAGGTTTCAAATATGGCCTCGTTAAAGTTTATGTGGGAAATTCCGAAGGAACTCATGTCGGAGGGGTAACTCCGAAGCACCCGGGTCAAGAGACCCGAGGAATGCAATGCCTTCGTTATGTTATGTTTTATTTCTATAACTCTGTTTATGGAACTAAAACTGTGTTTGTAAAGAAAGGAATTTCAAGGTAAACGTTTCCGCTGCGTTTTACCAAAAATTCATATTTCTTAACAATGTTTTATGGAATAATATTTCTCAATTATTCCTGATTTTAGTTATCTTTATTATTAGTGACAAAGTCAATTTCTAATGTAAGTAGCGTCAAAACAAGATTTTAAAAACGGGGCGTTACAGGTGGTATCAGAGCGGGTCTGTGATTCTGTAGACTCGCTAAAATATTTTATTTTCTAAAAGTCTTTGTTTAATTAAAATTTCAGGAAAGCAAAAATATATTTTTGTTTGATATAAATATTTTATTAGCTGCCAGCATTCACGTCCCTGTCTCTCCGACTCCGGTAAGCTACGCTACGATGTTTGAAGATTATGTGATCTTGAATTTATGTGAAGATGGAAGTTTTAAGAATTTATATAAATCTTAATGTCATGTGGAATGTTATATGACTACGGATTTGTTTCGTATTGAACTTTTACATCATGTTATGATTATGAGGTTGTGAATATTTATCTTTGCAAATAACAAAAGTATGGGCTTCTAGACAAAGAATGATACTTACGAATGAACTTTTAGTTGACGTGCTTCAATAAATTATGATCTTTTAATTGCTTGGTGCTACTATTATCAACACACTGCTTACTGGACGCCGCCACTGAGCCGCTGACTGCAGCAGCATGAGCTCGTGTGCGTAAATGGCTGTTTGTAGGAGTTGATGTAGTATTATGGGGGGTAGATTATGCAAGGATAATGAACGAATGATATAAAAACTTCAGATTTATTGAAAGATCGTTGTAACTGTTTTAGTATCACATAAGACAAGATAAAGCTCTCATAAAATGCGATGATCGTTAGAATAACTTAGTCACTAAGAAAGGACTTCACGAGCTTTGAGTTACAGGAAAAGAATGACACTGAAATTTATGTATAGATAGAATCTTTAAGTTTACGTTCATAATAAATACATGTTCTGGATTAAAAATCGATCAACATTAGTGGAACGACCTTGGAAGAAAATTTACGTCTGCAAACGTACTGAAATAAAATAAATTAAAAATACTTTATCCTAATAATTCCCTTTATGTAAATCGAACGTTTCACTCTAAGATTCAATCTTCCTAAAAATTATTTTCTCGATCCTACTCCAACTGGAAACTAATGATGAAATTTCATGAGCAAAATAAAGTATAATAAGACATAATCACAACCAAAAATAAAGTCTTAATAAATGTGCAATGGAGTCAACACAATCCTAATAAGGCCACATGGGAGGATGAAAGAGAGATAGTTTCGAAATACCCGAATCTACCTTACTTCGGTACAGTTTTAAATTTCGAGGACGAAATTTATTTTAGGACGGAAGAATATAACACCCAAAATAAATTTAATTATATACATATACATATATATATGTGAGATTATAGCAAAATCAATTTCATATTAATTGCTTAATTTTTAAGCCCAAAACTCTTAATTTTAGTATGGATCCAAATCAATTTTTAAGCCCAAAGTCATGGCCCTTTTTGCTAGATATTTTGAGAAGGCAAAATCATTTTTGCTTCTATCTTTACAACTCATACACAAACATATATAGATATACACGTGTGAAATTTTTTTTAGATAAAGCTTTTGGACAAAATATCTTCGATTCCCAATTCCATCTTCTTCTTCTTCTTCTCTTTTCATTCTTCTGCTTCGACTTTGCTGGGAAAATCTTGAGAAAAAGGGGTAAAAGATTTACTCTTCTTTTTTAAATTAACAATCTATAGTGTATTTATATTGTATTGAGGTATGTTGTGATTTGTGTTTGAGAATTGAGAGAGAGTTACAGGGGGAAAAATGGGAAAGAAAACAGAGGAAAGAAAAGAGGAAGGAGAGGGGGAGATAGGGAGAGACGGGAGGAGGCACCACCGCATGGAGCGGTGCCGAGCAGAGGCGAAGGGGGGCGGCACCGTGAGCAGCGCCGCCGTGGTGTGGAGTGTGTGTTTTCGTGTGTGTTTTTGTGTGTGTGTATCAAGTGTATATATATAGATGTATATTGTGTTTATGCTGTAAGTATTGGAAAGGGGAAAGGTGGGGGAAGGAAGAGGCGCCGCCGTGGGTGGCGGCGCCGTGTGGAGAGAAGGCCGGCGACAAGGCTGTCGCCGGCAAGAGGGCGGCGACCGTGCGAGATGGAGCTATGGGCGACGGGTTTTAGGTGCAGTAGAACAGGGGCTTGTGTTTGGAAATTTAATTCTCTCCAGGGACTTAGTTGCAAAAGCTTTACTTTTTGCATATTAATTAATTAATCCCTTATCTTTTGCTTATTTATAAGTTAGTCCCTGCAACTTATTTAATTATTTTTTAGCCCTAAATATAGTTTCAATTACAGTTTGGACCTCAGATTTATGAAATTAATATTATGATTACAAACCTTATAATTTATGTATAAAAGAGACTAGAGTGACGCTTAAAATGATACGAAAAATACGACGAACCATCGTTAGGTTAGGAAAACCCTAGTACGAGACTACGATCATATAAATTATAGATTTGATTAAATTCTAAACCTAGGATCATGAATCCTTTTCCATTTAGAGATTTATTCTCCTAGTTATTCCAAGTATATACAGTTAAATTAGACGTAAAGACGGACTTCTACGTTATGTAGGATTTCCGGACGAAGGACAGGATTAAGAAGGGTGACAACGTATTGCAATCAACTTTTGATTATCGAGGTGGGGGTAAATTATGTGTTTTATTATTTTTTAAAATGTGCGCAATTAATTATGTACAAAATGTGATCAAGTTGATTGTACTTACTTGAGATTGAATTGGACGTTGACGTTCAGCGTTCCTCTTCAATCAATTATGTGTGTATGCGTATGCGTGTGCAGGAGTTTCAGACGTGGCTCTGTTATGTAAGTTCGAGGTTTCAAATATGGCCTCGTTAAAGTTTATGTGGGAAATTCCAAAGGAACTCATGTCGGAGGGGTAACTCCGAATCACCCCGGGTCAAGAGACCCGAGGAATGCAATGCCTTCGTTATGTTATGTTTTCCCGATGTTCAATGTCTAAATGTTTGATGTATGTGCCTTTACCTCCACTGAGTGTTTCTTTCGCACGCTCACCCCTATATGTTTAAATGTTTAGGACAGGGTACGCGAACGTGGCATGCTGGTAGCTGATATTATCAAGGTCAAAGAGGATTTTAAATAAAGAGTTTTATTTTACAAATTTCAAATATATTTACTTATGTAAATGATTTATTTCTATAACTCTGTTTATGGAACTAAAACTGTGTTTGTAAAGAAAGGAATTTCAAGGTAAACGATTTCCGCTGCGTTTTTCCAAAAATTCATATTTCTTAACAATGTTTTATGGAATAATATTTCTCAATTATTCCTGATTTTAGTTATCTTTATTATTAGTGACAAAGTCAATTTCTAATGTAAGTAGCGCCAAAACAAGATTTTAAAAACGGGGCGTTACACCAGAAGAACTTCAATGTATATCAAATGGATGTCAAGAGTGCTATCTTGAATGGGCTCCTCATAGAAGAAGTGTATGTTGAACAGCCACCTGGATTTCAAGATGATGCTGAAAGAAAAGTCCACAGGTTGCATAAGGCCCTGTATGGACTTAAACAAGCTCCCGGAGCTTGGTATGACACGTTGTCTCTATACCTTCTTGAGAATGGCTTCAAAAAGGTGACAGTGGACAAGACTCTCTTCAGAATTCAGGATGGTGAAAACATTTTGCTTGTTCAAATACACGTTGATGATATTATATTTGGTTCAATAAATTAGCAGCTTTATGAAAACTTTTCAAAGTTGATGAAGAAGAAGTTTGAGATGAGTATGATGGGAGAATTAATTTTCTTCCTAGGGTTACAAGTCAAACAGATTGACAAAGGGAATCTTTATAAATCAAGCCAAGTACACTAAGAACCTGATCAAATAGTTTGGATTAGAAGGTGGAAGTGTACCCATGGCTACAAGGATGAATTTGGAAAAGAAGAAGATGTCTCAAAGTACATAAGAATCATAGGGTCACTCCTTTATCTCACTGTAAGTAGACCTGACATCATGTTTGTTGTAGGAATATGTGCAAGATTTCAATCTTGTCCCAAAGAGTCATCTTGTATCAAGTATCTTAAGGGTACGCAAGATATAAGTCTATGATGTTCAAAAGAAGGTTTTGTTCTAAAAGGTTATTTTGATTCAGATTTTGCTAGTTGTAGAGTGGATAGAAAGAGCACCAGTAGAACTTGACAATTTTTGGGTAATCGGCTAGTATCTTGATTTTGTAGGAAACAAACATCCATAGGGTCTTCCATTGCAAAAGTTGAATATGTTGCAGCTGGAAGCTATTGTGCTAAAATCCTTTGGATACAACAACAACTAAGAGATTATGACATAGAAGAGAAACATCCTCCAATCATGTGTGATAACATGTCATAACTCACAATCCAGTCTTCTAGTCAAGAACCAAGCACATTGCTACAAAAAAAATTGTTTCTTGTGACAACAACTTATCTGACAACCGAAATATTGTCACTAAAAACACCTATTTAGTGACAATAATTACGTTTCTCACAAAATAACATAAGTTGAGATTATTAATGACAACGTTTTATGCTGTTAATATTTTTCATCACTAAAAATTTGGAGCCAAAATAAAATGTTTTCCCACCAATCTTTTTTTTGTCACTAATGCAAAGTTATACAATGACAACATTTTCAATCATCACAAAAAATTTAGTACCAAATAATTAGTGACAACATTATATGTTGTCAATATTTTTCATCACTAAAAATTTGGAGCCAAATAAAATGATTTCCGCCATTTTTTTTTTTTTGTCACTAATGCAAAGTTATACAGTGACAACATTTTCAATCATCACAAAAAAAAATTAGTACCAAATAATTAGTGACAACATTATATGTTGCCAATAATTTTCATCACTAAAATTTGATGGTCAATTTTTTGTCACTAATTCAAAGTTATATAGTGACAACAATTTCAATCATCATTAATTATTCAATAATCCTAATTTTTAGTGACAACACGTGGTTGTCACTAAAAACTCATAGAGTAGTGATTGATTACGATAATATCTTTATCACACTAAAACAATTTTATATTTATGAAAAGTAAAAAAATACTAAAGTAATAAGATATTATTTTGCATAATTTGTAAAATATTTTTACTTTATTTTTATTTCATATGTAAACAATTTTTAAAGTTATAGTTAGGTTATCCCAAAAAAATGGAGAATATGGCAATGGATCATTTAACACATAATTCTCATCCATTAAATAAAGTGGACCTGATAATTAAAGTGACAAGTGTACAAGAAAATAAAAAAGAGAAGAAAATAAAAAAAACGTATGATGCATATGTTTCTATTGCCAACATAGTGGTGAATCATCAAACTGTAGGAATTCTTGTCACTCCTCTTTATTAAATCTTATTTTATCCAAACCCCCACGAATATAAATAAGTATGTATTTTATTTTTATATACAACAAAATGTCATTTTATATTTTATTAATTTAAGTTTTTAATGTATTATTGTTAAATCTGTAAACTACATAACCACTCACTTCGGTGATTATTACTTTTTCTTCATTTAATTTGATGTGAGCCCCAAAATATAGGTTGAAATCCTATAATTGCATCACAATATAGTTTCGTTTGAGTGTATACATGTAACACCCTGACTATCACTTAATCTCAATTGTAAAATTATAGACTAAAATTTAGTTATAATGATTTTATTACGAGTTGTAGTGAAATTATTTACATGGTGATTCAAATAATATATTTTATATGATTGAGACTCTAGCTAATAAATGGATAAATACATATCAAATTAGATTGCATATAACATTTGAATTTTATTTTAGGATTTTATTTTTATTAGTTAGTTTAGATAGAGAAAATAAATTAGGTTGTTGAGAAAAATAAGGAATCCACTTAATACCTTATATTAGAAAAGATCTCAAATACCTACCTATAAATATTTATATATATGATAGTTGCACCTGAAGATTGGACGTAGATACCAGGGGAAAAAATCAAGAAAAACGGAAAGAAGCAAAAATTTAAACCCTACAGCCGAAATAGGGCAAACATTGAGGTATTATTATAAGTTGATACATATGAATCAATTTTCGTAGATGGCTTGCATTGATTAGGGGAACTAATTAATTAGGATTTATTAGGAGTATTGAGGATAAGTTACACAATATACACCATATATTCTTTTTTTTATAAATTATCCTCAATACTCCTAATAGGATTAATCATGTTTTCGCCTTAGATGCTATACTTTTGAGATCAAATAATTTTGGTGAATAAGATTTGAGGACATTGCAGTCACTGCTATGGAATATAATTAATTAGTCGATTTTTTAATGAAGTTTTATTGTTATTTATAGTTGAACAAAAAGAGGCTACACAAATTTCACATTGTATGTTGATTAGAAAGAAAAGAAAACGAGGAGTTATTTTCCTTGGATTTAATACAAAAAGGAAAAAGAAATAATTAGTTAATTTATTCATTCTTGTAAATTAATTAAGAATTGGTTGTTGTGTTTGGCTAATTAAATAGTTAATATATTAATTATTATATATGGATGAGAGTGTCTTGTTAAGAAATCTGTTTAGTTTAGCAATTCTCATAATTTATGTCGAGTAAGTCTTGTGTGAAACCGTCTTGTGTTAGTTAATTTTTTCGTGAGACGGGTCAACCATAACCAATGTTATTATTAATAATTGGTTTGAAATATATAAGCAGAAATTCAAATGGACAAAACATGGATGATGCTTGATGATCGGACCCTGCCCGAATATGATAAGGGAGTACATAATTTCTTGGATTTTGCTTATTCTTCAATTGAGCCCTCAGAAAAAATTAGATGCCCTTGCAAAAGATGTAACAATGTTTATTTTCGGACTCGTGGTGATGTTGAGGCAGAATGTTTCATGGTGAAGAACTTCTTGATTCAGATGAAGATTTGGATTTAGACGAAGAAGAAAATAGTGATCAACATAACTTAAATGAAGAAAGCAGTGGTACTAAAAGAAATGAAAATCTTTGTGTTGACATGCAAAGTCTTCTTGAAGATTGTTATACAGCTACAAGAACAAATGCTTGTGAGGGTGATGAGTCCGCAAGAACTGAAAACTTTGGCACAAATGCTTGTGAGGGTGATGAGTCCGCAAGAACTAAAAACTTTGTGCCAACAGATAAATCAAATAAGTTTAAGAGATTATTGAGACATGCTGACAAGAAATTATATCCAGGTTGTGAAAGTTTCACCAAGCTATCATTTATCATAACCTTGATGCACATTAAAATAAGTAGCAGATGGAGTAATAAATCTTTTACGATGCTACTTGAAGTGTTGAAGAAGGCACTCCCTGATGGTGAGTCACTTCCTTGCTCATATTATGAAGCCAGAAAGATAATTCAAGACCTTGAGTTAGATTATGAGAAAATTCGTGTTAATGATTGTGTATTATTTAGGAAGGAACATGAAAAAGATGAAGAGTGTTCAACACCTCGTTATAAGGTCATTGAGGTTGGTGACAACACAAATAATGGAAAAAAACGTAAAAAGATTCCACAAAAAATCTTACGTTATTTTCCATTAAAGCCTAGGTTGCAAAGGTTATATATGTCTAAGAAAACAGCGCCTGATATGAAATGGCATAAGGAAAAATGTGCAGATGATGGTGTATTGAGGCATCCTGCCAATGGGCAAGAATGGATAGAATTTGATAAGAAGCATGAATCTTTTGCAGTTGACCCTCGTAATGTTAGACTTGGGTTAGCGAGCGATGGTTTTAATCCTTTTTCAAATATGAGCTTATCTTATAGTACATGGCCTGTGATATTTTTGCCGTATAACTTACCACCATGGATGTGTTTGAAAGCTCCGTATTTCATTTTGTCAATGCTTATTCCAGGTCCAACATCTCTGGGAAATGATATTGATATTTTTCTGGAACCACTAATTGATGAATTGATGGACTTATGGGATTATGGAGTTGAAACTTATGATGCTTCAACAGGTACTGCATTTAACTTACGAGCAGCAATACTATGGACCATAAATGACTTCCCAGCATATGGAATCTTATCAGGATGGAGTACAAAAGGATATATGGCATGCCCAATATGTAATAAAGAAACATCTAGCTTATGGCTGCAAAATGGGGGGAGAAAGTTATGTTATATGGGTCATCGTCGATTCTTGCCGGTCAATCATAAATGGCGTGAACTCAAAAATGCTTTTGATGGTAAAAAGGACAATCGAACCAAACCAATTCCTTACTGGAGAGGATGTTGTTGAATAGTTGAAATGTGTTCATTCGATTACATTTGGGAAGACACTATCAAAGAAGAGAAAATTGCATGAAGAGGAACTAAACTGGAAGAAACATAGTATTTTTCTTTAAGTTACCTTATTGGAGGAGTCTAAAGAATGTGTGTGACAATATTCTTGGGACATTGTTAGATATGGATGGAAAAACGAAGGATAATCTTAATGCCAGACTTGATTTACAAGCTATGAACATAAGACATCAACTCCATCCAAAACTTGTTGGAAATACTTATCTGGTACCTCCCGCATGTTATACACTATCTTTGATAGAAAAAAGAAGAATGTGCACATTCCTAGGGTCCGTGAAGTATCCAGATTCATATGCTGCTAGTTTATCAAAACGTGTCAACATTTCTACTTGTCGTATCGCAGGGTTAAAAACTCACGATTGTCATATAATTTTGCAACAATTGTTGCCTATTTCTGTACGGGGATTGTTGGACAATAATGTGTGTGAGGCATTACATGAATAGTGAGGCATTAAATGAAATTAGTGATTTCTTTAAACAATTATGCTCAAAAACCGTGAGAGTTGGAGACTTGGAACACCTGGAATGCCAAATTGCTTTGACATTCTGCAAGTTAGAAAGAATATTCCCACCATCATTTTTTGATATCATGTTACATCTCCCTATACACCTTGCACGAGAGGCAACCTTAGGAGGACCAGTACAATATCGATGGATGTATCCTATTGAAAGGTTAGTAAATTTATTTTTCTTTGTTGTTAGTTAAATAATTTATTTTATATTAATTATGTGGTATGTGTTTAATAGGTACTTGTACAGATTAAAACAATATGTAAAAAACAAAGCTTTTCCAGAAGGATCAATGGCAGAAGGCTATATTGCTGAAGAATGACGTTCTGTACAATGTACATGAATGACATTGAGACACAATTCAACAAAGTTGAACGTAATTTTGAAAGATTCAATGTATCTGTCTTCAGTCAAAATAGGTGTATATAAGTTTCTTGATGATAAGTCACTAAAACAAGTTCATGCATATATTTTGAAGAATTGCGATGAACTGATGTCGTTTGTGAGGTACTTTTTGATAATATATTTGTTATATTTTGAGATCAGTTGAAATTTTCTATATGATCAATGTGAGATGCATAACTTGAGATTAATATCCACTTTATAACTCAGTGAGCATAAGGAGGAGTCGTTACGAAATGGTTGTACTGACATGATAAGAAACATGAAGAGTCTTTTGGAAAATGGTTTGAACATCGAGTAAGTCTTTTCGAATAGTACTTGATTTTTTTATTAATTTGTTGATGTCATTTATTGAATCAAATATTTTTATCAGATCAATTGTGCATCTACGGATGACAATCAGCTTGTTAGTGAAGATCTTCTACACTTGTCATATGGTCCTGATCAGCGAGCAACTCATCAGCGAGCAACTCATTACGAAGGTTGCATTGTAAATGGATTGCGATTTCGTACCAAAAAATATGATATGAGCAAGAGAACCCAAAATTATGGAGTTGTGGTAAAAGTTGATGAAGAATCAGACTGTCAAGATTATTATGGTGTGTTGACAGATATACTTCAGCTGGATTATTTGGGAAACTATCAGGTAACATTATTCAAGTGTGATTGGTATGAAGGTAAGTCACTGCAAAAACATAGATATAATTGCATAAGCATTAATATATCAAAGCCATGGAAGACCACTGAGCCATATGTGTTAGCAACTCAAGCACAACAAGTGTTTTATGTTGACGATATCAAATTGGGTAATGATTGGAAAGTTGTTATCCAGGCACAAGCTCGAAGTTTGTGGAATGTGATTGAGAACAAAGATGATGAGTGAATAGAGATTGATGAATCATACCAACAAAATGAATCACATTATACATTTGACACACTTCAGTACCCTAATGATTTTGTTGAGTTGCGTAGAAAGGATATACCCGAATCATCAATCGAGGCAAATAAAGTGACATGAGCAAAAGCCAAATCCCAAGCTGACACATTTATAAATGATCAAGATGAAGATGAAGAAGATTGCACATTGGTTGAATATGATAATGAAGGAGAAGCAGTCGGTGATGCCACAACTGATAGTGATGATGAGTATAAGTATAAGTATTAACAATTTTTCATGTTTGGGATTTGTTATCTTCATTTTGTTTAAATGAGAATGAAGTAAATGATCTTTTGATTCTTCATTGAGAACAATGTTATGTGTGTGAACCTTTTTTGTGTGATAGAAATAAGTATAAGTATTAACAATTTTTCATGTTTGGGATTTGTTATCTTCATTTTATTTAAATGAGAATGAAGTAAATGATCTTTTGATTCTTCATTGAGAACAATGTTATGTGTGTGAACCTTTTTTGTTTGATAGAAATATGAATTTTATTTTGTTTATATTATAATCTATATTATTAATATCGGAAGAGGATATCGCCGGAATACAAACACAACGGATATGTCAAGAAGACAAATACAACAAAGGAGAAAAATTAGGATAGGATGATTAATTATGGTTCTATTGTCAAAACATATATATTTTTAAATGGAGATATTTGTTAATGAAATATATTATCTATTTAAATATGTTAATGTATGTCTTTATCATATGATATGATATTTGAAATCAAATTTATGTTTGTTGTTCAATAATTTAGGTGGATATTTAATGATATCTTGTGATATCGTATCAATATAATATCTACATAATATTCAATGATATTTTGTGATATTATAATATCCATCAATTATCCGTAATTAATATCTTTTGTGATATAAATTTTTGTTCAATACTATATATCGACAAATAACAACATGATAATATCTATCAATGATCCGTAATTAATATTGATATTTTTATATTAATTTTTGTTCAATAATAATATCGACAAATAACAACATGATAATATTGATATATTTACATTTTTTCGATATTAATTTATGCACAATAATACATATATTGATAGTCTATAATTAATATCAATATTTTGCAATATTGTATCTTATATAATATCGATAACTTGATCATATTTATTTTTGCTGAAAATATATATTGAAAATATATTTGCATGATATTATATTTTGTTAATTGATATTATTTAAATATATATTAATAGTAATTTGATTGAATGTGTATTGAAATTATATTAAAAAATAGTAAATTTTGTATTTAATTAAATATTTTATCAAATATAATAACTAGTAAAAGAAAAGGATATTTGTTTTTTTTTTTTTTTGATATCCAGGTAACGTGATTTGAGAGTCACATCAGTTGAGAGTGAGCAGGTGATTTGAGATTTGCACGTGATTTGAGATTTGAGAGTCACATCAGTTGAGAGTGAGCACTGTGATTTGAGAGTCACATCAGTTAAGAGTGAGCACATCAGCTAAGAGCAAAAAGGAAGATAAATCGTGATAGAATACGTTAACGACATTTCATTCTCATATCTTAAATTGTTTTTCTTTGATAACCAGTATTATTGATAGATAAGATCTTAAATTGATAATTTTCAATCTTTGAAACCCCAAATTGATAATATTTTTCTTTGATAACCTAGTATTATTGATAGATAAGTTATCTTTCGGAGCCTGAATCGATAAAATCACAATTGTTATTGCAATTCAAATTTATAGTTATGTTCTCTTGTTAAAATTATACAATAAAAATTATTTTATCACCATGTGATTAATATATTTGCAAATATAATATAATGTATTAGTTCAAAATTTTCAAAACAATTAAATTCTTGAATGGTAATTAAACAATAAAATTAAAGAACAAGAATACGAATTTTTTAAATTAAGACTGTAATTAGGACATGATTTATTTATCCTCAAATTAATGAAAGATGTTAAAATTAAGATATACTTGATAAATTATTTATTTTTTGATTGTGTGGTCAATGTGATGTCTCACATAAAAAATTATTTGGACACATGCCTCTCTACCAAATAATAAATTCGAATTGCAAAAATAAATGAAAGTTATGACTGTTTTTTGCTAATTATATAAAAAGTTAGGTTTAAATTACAAATTTTCGATTCTGCTTTGTTTTTGTTAATTACATATACAAAAGTTTAGGATTAAATAACAAATTTAGGAATGTGTGATGATTTTATTTTCCAATTTGATCTTTATTTGTATTTTGGGAATGATGTGACAGGTAATATGTGACATGTTTGTGGAAATGTAGACTTTAGTCACCGATCGAAAAATATAAACACAAAACCTCACCATATGAGACGGTCTCACGGATCATTTTCATAAGACGGATCATTATTATCCACTAATCAAGTCAAATTCCAAATATTCTAATATGAATTGTTGAGAGCTGATTATGAATTAATCTGTCTCACATGACGAATATGAATTGTTGAGAGCTGATTATGGATTAATCTGTCTCACATGACGACAAGATATGTGAGAGTATCATTAATATTGTGCAAACCTTACCAAATATATTATCAATTTTAGTTTTAAAGACTTATAGTCTGTTGAAGTAAATATATATTAGTGTAATTTATTGTATTAGATATTTTGATTAAAAAAAATTATGAATACAAGATTAAACTTTAAAATATATATTATATTTTTTGTTATTTTTATTATAAATAAAAGCCTAATTATGGTAAATTGGTAATGGAAATGTGCATGAATACATTATATTAAACCATAAGGAAAAAAGAATTGCGGGAATAAAAATCCTAAAATTTGAATATTTGGTGAAAATTTTGGAGGGTACAATCTCTCTCTCCCACGTTTCATCTGCTCGATCCATCTCCTCCAAATCCTCTGCCTTCAATCTTCTTCCACTATCACTATGAATGTAACTTCTAGCATGAATCTAACTTCTATTAGACTGGCCTATATATTTGATTCATTCCCGATCCGGTCTTCTTCTTCTCCGATGCAAATTGGAACTCTCCGGTTAAAAATACCTGTAAAACAAAGAACACCGGTGATTTTTCCCAGTGAAGAGACTCCGACGCTCAAGTCAGTGATCCGGAAAAAATAGTGGTTTTTTTCTTCTAATAATTTTATGTGTTTTTTTGTGTCTACCCTTTAAAGAATAAAAGAATAAAGGTTATAAATACTCCCTGAAAGACGTGGCAGTTAGATCTTTCCTAAAAAAGTGGAAACTGGGCGATTTGTCCGCAATCGTGGCGGTTATTTGAATTTAAACTAGTTCGCCTCATATATTCAGGATCAGTTCGTCCTCTTATCCCAAAAGTCTAGTTAGTTCGTGTTTGTTTCCATGTGAGTTACGAACTCTTCTGTTCGCATCCATGTTCTGCTCGCTTCTCCGTTCTGTTCGCATCGGTTGGTTTTGTCTTCAAGCCGGTTCGCTTTCCCAAATAATTCGAATGTGATCAGTTCGACCACATCAGTACTCCCCCCCCCCTTCAAAGTGCGTGTTTACACGCACTAATGTAGTTCATATTGCTGCTAAATGTGATGCTTTCTCTAGAAGCAACACGTCCCATCAATCATCTCACGCGACATGCTAGTCAGTTCCCTCATCCCAAGGCGCCTTTTCACCTCCATCGTTAGATTAGATCGTATCCAATGGTCGAAAATTTGTGACTTTTCATTTTTCCCCCAAAAATGAAGAGTCGTCCAATTTTTTCCCCCTAAAAACGAAGAGTCGTCTTCTCCCTATATATATCATCTTCTCTTCTCAAGAAAACTCTTCTGCAAAATTACTGTATACTCACACATAAACAAGAATTTTTCTTCTGCAATTTCGAGGACTTCTCAAACAAGCCAGGTACCATTTTCCTTCCTTCTCCTTTTTCATTTCAATGGCGTCCTCCGATTCTCTAACCCTTCTGAGAGATGAAAGCGAATCAGAGGAAGGGTTTGAGCAATTCCATCTATGCCCTACTTCTGAATCTTCAAACCCCAAACCTTATTTTTCTGGCCGTCAAAACCTTTCCAATCCTCCTAAAAGATCTCGCAAAAAAATTGTAGATAATGTTTTTTCTGCAATTAAAACAATCCATACTCACACCATTCTTTTAAGTTCGCTCATGGTGGGGGGTTATACTGTTGTGATCCCTAGTCCCGATGATCGTCCACATCGAGCCCCTGCTGGTTGTCAGACATGGTTTTCAAAACATGTCACCCTAGGTTTAGTTCCTCCCTATCTATCTTTTTTTCCGAGAGATTGGTTCGGCTTTTGGTGTATGTCCAAACCAATTATATCCGAACTCCATCAGTTACATCGTGTCTTTTTACATGGTGTGTAAATGGATGGGCGTCGAACCAACCTCTGATCGATTCTGATCTTGTTTCATTCTTAAACACACCAATCCTTACCGTTTTTATTTGAGTCCCCGTAGTGGTGGGAAACGAGCTCAATTTTTATCGTCAAGAGATGATAAGATTAGCTCCTAGGAGAAGTATTATTTTTTTGTCCGTGCGCCAGCGAACCAACCTTTTCGATCTATTCCTTGGGCTGAAACTTCGAACCATGGCTGACCCTGCTCCTCAATGGGATTTTGAGATCGTAGCCTTGGATAGGATCTTCCGTTGGGGGTTGTTCGATATAGTACAAATCAGTTCTTGTGAGTCGTTATTGTCTTTCTGGGGATTTTATCCGAACAGTCAAGTTCCCCGCAAATTCAATCTAGGTTGCTTGAACTTTTGTCACTACTTCTATATCTATTTCAATTTGTCGAACTGTATCATACTTAGAACTTGAATCGTTTTCATTGCAGACAAGACGATGAACAAATTCTTCAAATTCGGCCCAAAGACCCCTGACGCAGAGAAGACTGCCTTCTCTCCTTCTGAAAGAGCAGTAAATGCTAAACAAGCGGCGACCTTCCGTCAGGAAGAGGAGAGACACCTCGTCGAATTAGCCTCTAAAGCCCCCAGTTCGACAGAGGGGGGTAGTACTTCTGTTGCATCCCCTCCGGCTACTGCTCATGCCCCTGATGCTGTTGATCAGGCAGAAGAGGTCAGCGAGGAAGCAACTGAAGCCACAACTTCCTTACGCAGGAAGAAGAAAGGGCCTTCTAGTTCGTAAAAAACTCCAAAGAAGCAGAGAACCGATGGAGGACCCAAGGCTAGTTCAGAAATTCAGGAGGGAGCTGTTGTTCGGAGTGAGAAAGCTACGGAGGAAGATGCTGAAGAGAAAGAGCTGAGATTAAACTTGCCTCGGGCGGCGAACTTGAACAAATTTTTTGAGAGTTTGGGCAAAAGGGCCCTCCGCCGACGAGATCAACTGAGGGATGTGGTGGAGGAAAAGAAAACCTTGGAGAGCGACCTAACTATCAATGCTGGCAAAGCCGAAAATCTGTCCGCTCGGTTGGAAGAATGGGAAGTAGAGCTGGCACTTGCTCGTTCGGAGGTGGCCAAGAAGGAAGAGTTGCTGCTGGCCAAGGAGAAGTTCGCCATGGAAAAGCAGTCCGCTTATCTAACTGCGGAGGCTGAGATCAGGAGGCTGAAGGAGGAACTAGAGGAGGAGAAAAGCACTCGAGCTGAGTTCGGTAAAGCCATGTGGAACGAGGGCTTTTATCACTTTGCTCGGAGCTTGGAAATGGAGTTAACAACGGAGAACTTTCGAGAGAGACTCCTGTTCCGTCTCTGGAATTCTATTCTCTTCCTTTCGAAGGCTGCTCCGATGGCCGAGGCCTACTTTAGAGAGGGGGTCAGACTTTGCCAAGAAGAAGTGGGGCAGGCCTTCCAGTTCGGTGTGGATTCACTGGGCGAGAAGCTGCAACAAACATTTCCCATTCCTCCTGGCTGGCACGGGGATCCAAACGAAGATGTTGATGTCCACTGGTGGACAGGTTGTTTAGAAGAAGCGCTCAAAAAAGTTCTTCCCGACAAAAACCTCGATAACCCTGGTCCCAGTTCGGCTCCTTCAGCTCCCGAAGAACTAGATCCTAGTTCGACTGTGGACTTGCCAGAGGACATGTTTGATCCCCTGCTTCTGACCTCAATCCACAATCCAATGTCTGAGTCAACTCCGTCTCCTGATCGTCTCTAATCAACTTCCTTGTACCTTTTTTGCAAACAATTTTTTAGATAACATTGTTCTCTTTTTCTTTTCCTTGTACCTTTTCTGTAAACAATCAGAAATGAGTAGCCTGATTTAATCACAACTCCTTCATTTTGAAAGGATATGTCTCTTCACTCAATCACACTTCACTTCGCTGAATACTTCACTCAGAAATCGAGGTATTCTGAGTGAGTACTTTACTTTGCTGAATAAGGATATGCTGAAGGAACTCTTTATTCTCTTCAATTTGCTTAATCATAGAGTTCCGAGGGAAATCTTCAGTTTGCTTAATCATTAAGTTCCAAGAGAACCCTTCAGTTCGCTTAATAATAGAGTTCCGAGGGAACTCTTTAGTTTGTTTAATCATAAAGTTCCGAGGGAACTCTTCAGTTTGCTTAATCATTAAGTTCCGAGGGAACTCTTCAGTTCGCTTAATCATAGAGTTCCGAGGGAACTCTTCAGTTTGTTTAATCATAAAGTTCCGAGGGAACTCTTCAGTTTGCTTAATCATCAAGTTTCGAGGGAACTCTTCAGTTCACTTAATCATAGAGTTCCACGGGAACTCTTCAGTTTGTTTATTCATAAAGTTCTGAGGGAACTCTTCAGTTTGCTTAATCACCAAGTTCCGAGGGAACACTCCAGTTTGCTTAATCATATAGTTCCGAGGGAACTCTTCAGCTCACTTAATCATATAGTTCCGACAGATATACGAATAACTATATGTAAATCAGCAAAATAAAAAAACTCAGAGATTTAACGTGGTTCGGTCAATTCGACCTACATCCACAGAGTGCAAAAGTTCTTTTATTTCATTAAAGCAACAAGAATTTTAAAAAAGGAGTAAAAAGCAACATACTGACATGTGATACTTCAAGTATAAAACTTTTTCAAATGATTGATGTGCCATGGTCTTGGCAACACCTTTCCTCTTTCATCAGCGAGTTCGTAAGATCCTCCAGGCAAAACTTTTGAAACAGTATATGGCCTTTCCCAAATGGCATCCAATTTCCCAATCTCCACCAGAGCATGAGATTGTCTTAAAACCATATCTCCTACTTGGAATTCTCTCTTCCGAATTTTCCTATTGAAGGCCGCTTGAATGCGTCTTTTGTAGAGTTCATGCCGAATTCTAGCTTCATCTCTGACCTCATCTAAAAATAACAAATCAGTTCTGATCAATTCTTCATTTTGTTGAGGATCAAAGTTAGTAATCCGTAGAGCTTCTCCTTGAATTTCAGCTGGGACCACAACTTCCATTCCGAATGCCAGACTGAAAGGGGTTTCTCCAGTGGCTGATCTGGCTGAAGTTCGATACGCCCACAAAACTGATGGCAGTTCGTCTACCCAATTTGATTTCTCAAATTCGAGCCGTTTCTTGAGTCCATCCAATATGATTCGATTAACTACTTCAACTTGTCCGTTTGCCTGAGGGTGAGCCACTGGGGTAAATACTTGTAAAATTTTCATTTCTTTACACCACTCTATGATCTTTTTGCCTCTAAATTGAGCTCCATTATCTAACACCAAAATCCTTAACAAACCAAATCTGCAACAAATACTTTTCCATATAAAGTGGATCATATCAGCCTCAGCAATCTTAACCAAAGGTTCAGCTTCGACCCACTTAGTAAAGTAATCCACGGCCACCACCAAGAATTGCTTATTTCCTCTAGTTTTAACAAGTGGGCCGACTATGTCAATTCCCCATCTAGCAAAAGGGCAAGGCGAACATACAATAAGCATATCTGTCACCGGTGTATGAATTCTTCACCCATGTCTTTGACAAGAATTGCATTTCCGAACTATCTCTTCAGCATCATTCTTCATTGTAGGCCAGTAGAAACCAGCTCATGCAACCTTTCGAGCGAGCGCCCTTGCTCCTACATGCTCAGCACATCCTCCTTCATGTGCCTCCTTTAGAACTTTAATTCCTTCTTCTTGAGATAAGCATCTTGCATCTGTAGGTAGAAAGGTTTTTCTGTACAACACTCCATCAAGAACATAATAGAATCGAACTTGTTTTTCCAACTTCTCGAGATCTTTTATATGTCCTTCTTTCGCTCCTCCTAAAAAGTTCAACAAAGGAACTCTCCAATCATGCTCTGCCATGTTGACATTCATTACTTCATTTTCTTTTCCTACTCCCATAACAGTAATACTCCTCAGCGAACAATCTTGTAACGAACTCCCAATCTTTGCTAGATAGTCTGCTTTCTGATTTTCACTTGGAGGTATCTGTTCGATCCGAAGTTTTTCGAACCTTTTTTCCATATCTCTTATCTTTTGCACATAAGAAATCATGCGATCTTCCTTGGCTTCACATTGGTTTCGAAGCTGTTGAGTCACCAGTTGTGAATCTGATTTGACTATCAAATCACGAGCTCCAGCCTGTTTGGCTATTTTCAATCCCTGTAAAAAAGCTTCATATTCCGCTTCATTGTTAGATGCCTTAAATTGAAATTTTATGGCAAATTCTAACTCATCTTTCTCTGGGCTAATCAACAATATCTCAACTCCTGCTCCTTGACGGGATGACGATCCATCTACAAATATTTCCCATTCCCTCTTTTCTTGTACCCTGTTGTCTCCTAGATAAAGTCTGCCAATGCTTGGCCTTTAATAGCTGTTCGCAGTTCATATTTTAGGTCGAACTGTCCCAACTCAATAGCCCACTTTACTAACCTTCCTGATGTATCCGGCTTCCCCAACACAACACTTAAAGGATGGTTAGTTCGTACTATTATGGCATACCCCAAAAAATATGGTCTCAACCTTCTCGCCGTAATGACTAAGGCGTAAGCGACCTTTTCTACTTCGGTATAGCGAACTTCGGCTCCATGGAGAACTTTACTAACAAAATATACAGGGAACTGATCCTTACCTTCTTCACGAATCAGGACCGAACTGACTGATTCTTCTCCGACTGCTAGATACACAATCATCGTACTTTCTTTAACAGGCTGTTTCAACAAAGGAAGTGAGAGGAGAAATGCCTTCAAATCCTCGAATGCTTTCTGACAATCCGCACCCCAACTGAATTGGCCATTCTTTCTTAAGATTCTGAAGAAAGGTAAACCCCTATCTGCCAACCTTGATATGAACCTGCTCAAAGCAACAATACAACCAGTTAGTGTTTGTACCTCTTTTATAGTTCGAGGAGATGACATTCCTTGTATAGCTTGAACTTTGTTGGGGTTGACTTCTATCCCTCTATCCGTAACCATATACCCCAAGAACTTTCCTGCTTTCACTCCAAACGAACACTTAGCTGGATTTAACCGCATCCCATGCTTTCGAATTGTTGCCATCGTTTTCCTCAAGTCATCCGCATGTGTGTTCGCCTGTATGCTCTTTACTAACATATCATCAACATATGCTTCCATGTTACGACCTAATTGGTGTTTAAACACCTCATCCACCATTCTCTGATAAGTAGCCCCAGCATTTTTCAATCCAAATGGCATAACCGTATAACAATATGTACCTGAGGAAGTAATAAAAGCTATATTGGGTTTGTCTTCCGGGTGTAGCCTGATCTGATGATATCCTTGCGCTGCATCCATCATACTGAGGAGTTCGCATCCTGCAGTTGAATCCACTAACTTATCAATCTGTGGAAGAGGATAGTGATCCTTGGGGCAAGCCTTGTTCAAATCCTGAAAATCGATGCACATCCGCCACTTATTCCCTGGTTTCGGGACCAGCACTACATTGGCCAGCCATCGAGGGTACTGGATCTCTTCAATATGCCCAATTTCCAGCAACTTTTCGACTTCTCTCTTGATGATTTCATTTTGTTGATCCCCAAAATGTCTCAGCTTTTGTTTAATTGGTCGAACATTAGGCTTGATGTTTAACTTGTGAACTGCCACTTCTGGGTTTATACCTTTCATATCCTCAGGCTTCCACGCGAACAAATCCACATTATTTTGAAGAGCTGCCACTATTCCTCTCTTAATTTGTTCCGATAATTGACTCCCAAGCTGAACCGAATGTCCTGGTAGCCCCGGGATTAACTCCACACTCATCAATTCGCCTTCTTCGAACTCTGTAGTTTTCACTTCATCACCTTTCCTTAAACTCTTATCCCTTCCTCGATCAACGTCATCCCTCTGTTCGATATGGCGTTTCCGAGACTCAGACTGTCGAACTGCCGCTATATAACAACGTCGGGCAGTTTGTTGGTCACCACTCCCACTCCCACTCCCACTATGCGTTCCTCCTCATTTTCAACAGGGAATTTCATCATTAAATGTGCAAGCGAAATGATTGCAGCATATGAGCTTAGAGAAGGACGACCTAAAATCACATTATATTGAGAGGGTGCATCCACTATGAGGAAAGTCATTGTTTTATTTTGTCTCCATTCTCCATCTCCTAGAACCATGGGAAGCTGGACCTTGCTATAAACTGTCACGGATTCTCCTGCAAAACCATAAAGTGAAGTTTCTACAGATTTTACCTCCATAGTCGATCTCATCTTCTTGAAGTAATCCATGAACATAATATCAACCGAACTTCCAGTATCAACAAACACCCGTTCAACATTAAAGCCTTCTATCTCAGCAACAATCACCATAGCATCGAACTGAGGATTTGAATAGCCACACGATCTCGAACTCCGAACTCGATCGCCACATCCTCGAAAATTGAGTGGACCGTATTCTGTCTTTGTCTAACAGAATTAAGTCTCACTTTCCGAGCCTTGTAGGAATCTCCATCCGTTGGCCCACCCATGATCATATGAATAGTGTGTCTTTCTTCCCGTTCGGGCCTAGCTCGTGGTGGAAGAGGTGGAGGTGGAAGCAATTCAAGTCGCTCTTGCCTTCTTTCTCTTCTCGGCTCCTCTCGACCATTCCCCTTCTCACGATTTGGTTGAGTCCGACGAACAAACCGAGCTAATTTATTTTCCCTGATCAATCTTTTCAGCTCATCTCGTAGATGTAAGCATTCATCAGTCCCATGCCCATACTCATTATGAAATCAACACAATTTACCGTTGCCAAAAGTGGGTAGCTTCTTCGGATTAGGGCTCCAGGTTGATGGCCATTTTAGTTGGGGTAGATTCCATATCTCCATTAATACCTGTCCAGGTGGCATGGTCATCGGAGTGTACTACTCATATCTTCGTCCTGTCCTATTATCTCGCAAAGAGGGTGGTGCAAATCTCATTCGGTGTTCTCCTTCTCTTTTCCTTGTCACATCATGCTCCTACAGTCTACTCATTCGATTCGAGCTCTCACCTTTCTTCATCCAAACTGCTTCCTCCAAGTTAATATACTTAGTAGATCTTTGCAATAGGTCCTCGAAATTTTTAGGTGTTTTCTTAACCAGCGAAGTATGAAGGTCGCCCTCTTTCAGACCTTGAATGAAAGCACTAACTACTAAATCATCTGAAGCTTCAGGAGCTTCTAGAGTAGCAGCTGTAAATCTTTTGACGTAATTCCTCAACGTTTCATCTCCTTTCTGTTTCACGCCAAACAAAGTTTGAGTAGATCGTCTCTGTCTCCTCGAACTAGCGAACTGATGTAGGAAGAACTCCGAAAACTGCTCAAAACTGTAAATCATCCCATCACTCAACTGGCTAAACCATGTCTGGGCAGCCTTAGTAAGAGTGGTTGCGAACACCCTACACTTAATACCGTCTGAATACCGATGTAGTAGAGCGGTATTTTCGAATCTACATAAATGATCCCATGGATCTGTGGTACCATTATAATCAAAATTAACCGGCCGAAAGGAAGCCGGTAATTCATCCTCCATAACTTTCTCAGAGAAAGGATTTCCCCTCGAACTTCTTGGAACCCGTCGAACAGTCTTCTGGACTTCTCGCAACTCCTTTCTTAGATCATCCACCTTCTCGGATAGTTCTACATGTCCTCCCTTCTGGCCGCGAGGATGATCAGACAGACTTTCCTGCTCATCTGTTCGAGACTTGTCATCTTCCGGCTCCTTTCTGGTATGAACTTCAATGTTACCTTGTTGTGACTCAACCCTTTGTTTGCCTAAAGCTTTCTGAACAGCCGCTTCTATCAGATTTGAAAGTTCCTCCGGCGTCAAAGTGACAGTACCGGGAGGATTCACCGGTGCGGAACTCTGGTCCTCATCCTGCCTTATAGACTGTGCTCCTTCTTCTAACCTCCTTCAAGATCTCCTGGTATTCACCATTTTTACAATTTCTCAACATCTTAAGAACTCAAAGTTGTGATATTTCCCACAGACGACGCCAATTGATTCGTTCCTGATCCGGTCTTCTTCTTCTCCGATGCAAATTGGAACTCTCCAGTTAAAAATACCTGCAAAACAAAGAACACCAGGGATTTTTCCCGGTGAAGAGACTCCGACGCTCAAGTCAGTGATTCGGAAAAAATAATGGTTTTTTTCTTCTAATAATTTTATGTGTTTTTTTGTGTCTACCCTTTAAAGAATAAAAGAATAAAGGTTATAAATACTCCCTGAAGGACGTGACAGTTAGATCTTTCCTAAAAAAGTGGAAAGTGGGCGATTTGTCCGCGATCGTGGCGGTTATTTGAATTTAAACTAGTTCGCCTCATATATTCAGGATCAATTCGTCCTTTTATCCCGAAAGTCTAGTTAGTTCATGTTTGTTTCCATATGAGTTACGAACTCTTCTGTTCGCATCCATGTTCTGCTCGCTTCTCCGTTCTGTTCGCATCGGTTGGTTTTTGTCTTCGAGCCGGTTCACTTTCCCAAATAATTCGAATGTGATCAGTTCGACCACATCAATATTTATTTATTCTCTTCTTTCTATGGTTGTGATCAATAGTTCCAAAACACTAATTCAGTTTCCCAACATCCTTCTCTTTTGTAATTTGCTCCTCCATCTTGTGATTCATAATCTCTGTTCTTAATCTCTATTTTTCTTCATGTCAAAACACAATCAAAGTCATTCTACAGGTGAATTTCCATCTTTTTTTTGTGTTACAATCCTATACTATCTTAAACAATAACTTATGTTAATGTTCAAAACTCTTTGTTCGAAACAGTGTCCAACATGACTCTTGTTGATCAAGAAAGTAATGCGATTCTTCTAGTGCCACAAGAATCTCCCGAGCAACCAATTGCTTCTGAAGAAATTGAAAACACCACTACTGGTAGTATTCCCATTGAATTTACACATATGTTGCGGTTTATCTTGATATTTTCAGTAATATGATTTATTTGTGAATTCAGGGACTTCTACAAAGAAAGTGCAGGTTTAACATCATGGCTTTCAGTTCAAAAGAAACGACGATGGACTGAAAAACTAAACATAGTTATTCATCGTAAGCGTAATCAAATTGTTGGTCCGAATTCCATGGATTTTAAGACAGAAGCATGTGTGGTTATTAAGCAGCATGCACCACTTCAATATCCTTTTTGGAAGGACATTCCACTGGATATTAAGAGAAAAATGTGGCTCGGGATGAAGGTAGCATTTGTAGAAATTTTTTATACTTTATAACGTCAATTATTCTAGATTTTGTTTAACTATTATTGACATTATGCATCAAAATTTTAATATTGAAGAGGACATTCAAGCTAAGAATATAGTTTTTGCGCAATTGAACCGACAATATAGAAGCTACAGACATAAACTTCATTTGCATTACTGTAAGATGTTGGAAAAATACAAGAATAACATAAGGGTTTTGGATGAGAGTCCTCATGGCGTAAGTAAAGATGATTGGAAGTTGCTGATCAACTATTTTGAAAGTGAAGAATTTAAGGTACTTATCTAGCTTGTGCAAATATCGTGACAAATTCTTATATCACTTGTGTTGTTCTTTGGTTATTAAATAACTACCTGCACTTTCTTAATCCCTATATAATAACAGCCACGTAAACACAATATTTGTTTCTTTAATTTGCCAACGAGTGAGATTTATTTATTAAATCAATAAACTCGGTGAATTGGGAAACCGTATTGTCTATATGGTGTACTGTTGATTATAGAAGGAATCTGTGTCCTAATTATTTAGGATGATGATGTCCCCTTGAGGAGCTCATAAGGATTATCATGTAAACCCTGCAGGTGGATTTAATCCGACATGATAATAAAGTTGAGTCGTACTACTCTTGGAATTAGATGTTAATTAATTAAGTTGTCAGTAACTTATTTAATTAACGGACATTCGACATCTTAAACACAGGGAGATAAACGTGCACATAATAAGAAGGAGCCCATATTAAATATGGGATTGGGAGGGTAGTTCAATAATAATTCTTTAGTGGACTGAATTATTATTGATGGGCTTAATTTATGTGCTCGGGCCGAACACAGGATACTTAAGCCCATCAGGAGGCCCAACCGTGTTACCTTAAATCCATCAAAAGATGAAAGTTCAGTGCTTTATAATGTGTGTTGCCATCTAGTTGCCTGATAGTGCTCTATTTTTTAATTTAATTTCTCAATTTGTTGTGTGTGATGATGATTAATATCAATTCTTGTTGTTTCATCCATTCCATTTCTTTATTATGTGTTTGTTTTAATTAATATCTTGTTGTCTTACTGCTCATTATTTGCTTACATTCAAAACTCAAGTGCTTGTAGTCTTGAGTCTATGTTCATATATGCTTCTTCAAGTAAACACTTCATATCTTTTATTGTATCGAAATCCCTTGGTTTCTACCTCTTCGTATGTATACCAAGTGTTGTGGCTACTGGACCAAGAACATATAAATTAACCACAAATTCTATTGTTAGGGACAAATTTGTCCTTGTAAATTGATTAAACTTATTAAACATAGCTGTGAGACCCTAGGACTCATTAGACAAAAACCCTCGTGCTTTTATTACCTCATAATCATAACTGGATACAAGATTCTCATTTTGCATTCATGTGAAATTGCAGTTTCCACTATGTTTTCCCATATATACAAATGTTCAGTGTTACTATTAAGCATTAATTTGATTGAAATTTGCAAACTAAAAGAGGAACTTAATGTTAACATTTGTTTTTTCTACGTGTAGAAAGTTAGTGATCGTAATAAGCTGAATAGACAGAAATTGAAGATGAACCAAGGTTGTGGAACAAAATCTATTGCCCAAGCATGCTATGAAGATGTAAGTAATTCTAATGTTTCTTTAGTTTTTATAATGTCATGATAGTTATCTGATTATTAATTTTTTAAATGTTAGCATGACCTTGAGACTGGGGAAGAGCCGACGCGAACAGAAGCATGGAGAAAAAGTCGATATAATAGTAAGACAAAAAAATGGGTGGATGAAGCCTTAAGAGAAGTCCACATGAGTCTGTTTATTTCTTTTATAACGCGGCATAGAACTTGAGATGCCACATAATATAATGACCAATAACTTTATCTTTGTGATGGTCTTTATTATATAATTCTTTATTATATAATTTTCTAGGAGGAACTCGTTAGACTTCAAACTGAACCAACTGAGGATGGTCAAGATCCAATGAGTGAGGATGAAGCATTTGTTAAGGTTCTTGGGGAAGAAAAACCTGGTAGGTATAGTGCTTGTGGGGATGGCTTGAAGCCACCTTCTAAAAGAGGAGAAAGAATTAATCTCGAACTTCAGAAAGAAAACGAAGAACTTAAAAAGCAAAATGAAGTGATGGTTTTACGATTGGACTCCCTAGAATTCCAAGTTAGCAATCAAGAAGGCCATATACAATCACAAGTTGAAGCTCTTTTGAAAGCTAAACTTCCATCGATACTACAAAGTTTAAGCCAAATTAGTTAATTTCCATCATTCGATGTGAGTACATTTATTTATTAGTTCTTATGTCTTATCTTAATTATTATTTTAGATTAATTGTTTGTGCTTCATATGCTACTTGCAAAATAGAACACTAATTTGTATATCTTGATTTTTTACAGGATCGAGAAGAACATGACTTGCAGAAGATAATATTAAAATGGATATAGCTTCTAGACCAATGTAATTGGTTTTATGGATTGTTGTGCAGTTATTAGTTTACTGATCATTAGACTTTAGTTAATATTTAGTTCTTTGTGAATTTGTATTTTTATTTTAGGTAATTATGATGTTGAACAATTTGGTTTTTAAGATAATTAGTTTCAAATTTTATTTCTTATGTATGATTATGTAATTTTGAACCACCAATTGATATTTATCAATTCAAAGTTATAATTCCCAAGCAGGATGAAATTTATTTAAGATTTTATATAATTGTGATGATTTTTCCTAATTTAATTAATGATGATTAACTCCACTACTATTTATAAATTGTGATAATACTTACATTTTAGTCACAAATATTTTTAAGTGACTACAAAATTAACTTATTGAGGGAAAAATTATTGTGACAACTATTCATATTTAGTGAAAAAATTACATGTTACTAAAACATAGAGCTTTAGTGTCCAAAACTATACGTAACTCTATTAAATTTTTGTGGCCGACTATAATTGTCACTAAAGTCAATTTTTTTAGTGACAAAATTTAGATGTGTCTATAATTAAATATTTGTGTCGAGTATATTATGTCACTAAAATCCATTATTATAGTGTCTAAACATATATGCGACTATATTTCAATTTTAGTGATGATTATTATTATGTGACTAAAGTCATTATTTTAGTGACGACACTTGTATGTGACTATACTCAAACTTTATTGACAATTATTATTATGTCACTAGAGTCTATTATTTTAGTGACAACACTTGAATGTGGCTAAACTAAATAGTTTTAGTGATGATATTTAAGTGTTGCTATATCAATACACTATAGTGATGAATATTGCATGTGACTATTAAATAATGCATTAGTGACAACAATTTACTGTAACTAAAAAAATTAATTCAAATTCAATTTAATTTACTTTAATCAAACCACTTAATTTAATTTAATTCAATTTGGTTCATTTAATTGAATTTGATTTGTTTAATTGAATTTGGTTCGAGTGGTTCGAGTAATTGAATTTGAATTAAGTGGTTCGAGTAATTAAACCAATGAATATTTAAGTGGTTCGATTAAAGTAAATTAAATTGAACGAACCACTCCAATTAAATTGAACCAAATTCAAATTGAATTAAACTAATCGAACCACTCGAACCACTTAAATTAAATTGAGTAATTTTATTAATCGAACCATTGAATTAAATTAGTAATCGATTACCAGGTTTTGAGGCATGGTTTAATCGAACCATTACCATTGTTCAAATTCAATTACCATTGTTTAATCGAACCATTACCATTGTTCAAATTCAATTACCATTGTTTAATCGAACCATTACCATTGTTAAAATTCAATTACCATTGTTTAATCGAACCATTACCATTGTTTAATCGTTGAATTCAATTTGAATTTGGAACCATTGAATTCAATTTGAATTTGGAACCACTATGTCAAATACATAGTGGTTCGATTAATAGTTTATTAAACCAAATTTGTTTGGTTACTCGAACCACTATGTCAAATACATAGTGGTTCGAGTAACCATGTAAAAAATAAATTTTGTTTGGTTACTCGAACCACTATGTCAAATACATAGTGGTTCGATTAATAGTGTATTAAACCAATAATGTACTCGAACCACTTAATTGAAATTACTCGAACCACTTAATTTGAAGTAATTGAATTTGATAATTAATGACTTGAGTATAAACAAAGGTTACTTATTACTTATTACTCGAACCACTTATTGCTTGAGTATAGAATTTGTCCATAATTGATTATATGTTGATATATATTTATATGCATGTTATAAACACATTTAAGTGGTTCGAGTAATTTCAATTAATTCAAATTCAATTTAATTTACTTTAATCGAACCACTTAATTCATTGGTTTAATTACTCGAACCACTATGTAAAATACATAGTGGTTCGAGTAACCATGTAAAAAACCAATTTTATTTGGTTACTCAAACCACTATATACATTAATCGAACCACTAATTATATAAAGTAAATTAAAGTAAATTTGACATAGTAAATTATAAAGTAATTGAACCACTAATCGAACCACTATAAGTAAATTATATAAATTAAATTAACCACTAATCGAACCACTATAAAGTAAATATAATTATAATGTTTGACATACTAATTAATAGAGGAAATTATAAGTAATCGAACCACTATAATTTTAATTTACTTTATAGTGGTTCGATTAGTGGTTAATATAATTTATATAATTTACTTTATAGTGGTTCGATTAGTGGTTCGATTACTTTATAATTTACTATGTCAAATTTACTTTATATAATTAGTGGTTCGATTAATGTATATAGTGGTTCGATGAATGTATATATTTTAATTTACTTTATATTGAAGTGGTTCGTCCAATCAAAATTACTCGCATAACTAAAATTGAAATTATCCATATATAACATAGGCATAATTGCAAAAAAAAAAAAAAAAAAACATCAATTTTTAAAAAATTGTGAATCCCCACTTTTCAATAATTGCAAAAAAAAAATTAAAAAAAATCACAACTTTTGTTCATTGTTGTAATTTAGACCATTTTTTAATTTTCCGGCAATCGGATTACACATGTCCGACAAATATGCCACGTCACATACCACATTGGATGCATGTCATTTCCAACAAAAAAAAAATGATTTAAAAAGCAAATTGCAAAATAAAATCATCATCTTTCCTAAAGTTGCAATTTAATCTCAATCTTTCAAAAATTAGCCAAAAAAACCACATACTTCATGTTGCAATTCGAATTTATTCATTGGTGTTTAAATTCATCATGGAGATGTCACATAAACTACACAATCATAAAATTGTTTATTTATATCAAAATAATGTTGTCTCAAGTATATTAATTTAAATATTTTTTCTTTATTTTGAAGATAATTAAACCACAACTCTTATTTACAACATTTTAGAAAATTATATTCTTGTTCTAAATAAGATAGTAAAACATAATTACATGAAATAAATTATAAATCTTCATGATATTAAGCACATTGATCAACAATAATATATTGAATCGTTGTCGATCATGACCATAGAATTTAATAATCAAATCGATGAATATGAAAAAGTTTTGAAGCAACTTTTATTAAATCATGATTTAGACTTGAGAAAATGTTGTATCAACATGATGAATAAAACAATAGAAGAACTATGCATCTACACACACATATATGTCAATTGTCCAAATTGAATTTCCTATTATCTATTCAACATATAATTAATTTTCCACACATTTAAAAAATGCATAATAATAATACAAATTTCCAAATGCATGCGTATATATTTGATATTTGATCTAAAGATGAATCATTATATTCATATTTGATCTAGCTAATTAAAAAAAAAGCATTATTAATATGGCTCGATCAATTTCAAGAAATTAAAGAAATTATGATCTTTATGTTGATTTAGAAAATTGTAAATGAGAATTGTGATTTAATTATCTTCAAATTAAAGAAAGAATATTTAAGTTAATATACTAGAGACGATATTATTTTGATATAGATAAACAATTTTATGGTTGCATAGTTTATATGACGTCTCCATAATGAATTTAAACACCAAAGAATAAATTCAAATCGCAAAATGATGTATGTGGCTTTTTTTATTAATTTTTGAACACAAAAACTTTTATGCATCAGGTGCATGGATCCTAAATCCATGCACCCGACCCGACCCATGCGTGTACGCGCGTCCCACGCGCTTCCACGCGCCTGGGCGGATGCGCTAAAATTCGCTCGTTAAGGATACATTTCAGTTATGTTAAAGATACCTTTAAGTTATGGTAAGGATACCTTTCAGTTATGTTAAGGATACCCTTGAAATCCTGATTCCAGGTTACATGTCACATTATGTTAAGAATACATTTTAGTTATATTAAGCATACCTTTAGGTTATGTTAAGGATACCTTTAGTTATGTTAAGAATACATTTTGGTTATATTAAGCATACCTTTAGGTTATGTTAAGAATACCTTTAAGTGATGTTAAGGATACCTTTGAAATCGTGATTCCAGGTTCCTTTGAAATCCTGGTCACATACCTTTACGTTATATTAAGGATACCTTTAGGTTATGTTAAGGATACTTTTATGTTATGTTAGAGATACCTTTGTGTACAAAATGTGTAACTATGTTATGAATAAGGTATTTCTAACATAACATAAAGGTATCCTTAACATAACCTAAAGGTATGGCTGACGTAAAGTAAATGTATGAAATTTGGGTATAAATGTATCCTAAACATAACCTAAAGGTATCCTAAACATTACCTAAAGGTATCCTTAACATAACCTAAAGGTATGTCTAACTTAACGTAAATGTATGAAATTTGGACATAAAGGTATCCTTAACATAACGTAAAGGTATTCTTACACATTACATAAAGGTATCCTTAACATAACTAAAAGTCATGACCAATTTTTAAAAAAGTTAGCGCGAAAAAAAAAAAAAAAGAGAAGCGGGTCGGGTAACCCGGATCCGACCCGGTTGCATGGATCTAAGATTCATGCACCTGATGCACAAGAGACTTGCTCATTTTTGAAAGGTTGAGATTAAATTGCAACTTTGGGAAATGTGATGATTTTATTTTACAATTTGTTTTTTAAATCTTTTTTGGTTGGAAATGATGTGTCATCCAATTTGGCATGTGATGTGGCATGTTTGCCGGACAAGTGGATTCCAGTTGCCGAAAAATTTAAAATTGGTCTAAATTACAACAATGAACAAAGGTTGTGATTTTTTTTATAATCTATATATATATATATATATAAAGAAGACCTTTGGAAGAATTTACAAAAATGTTATTTTCCCTCCTAAAAATGTCACATCAATGAGCAATAAAATATTTATATAAATAATAGTTTTTCAATAAAATTAATCATATCATTTAGCACTCTTTTCAATATAGTATATTTTATTATTTATACTTAGAATTATCATCATCATCATCATCATCATTATTATTACTAATACTATTATGTATTATTATTTGTTTGTGTTGTTGATTAACGTTGTATAATAGTGAGAAATAATTTAATTTTTGTGTATTAACTATCATTATTTAATGTCTAAAATTATTCTCATTCTCAAATTTAAAGTTAAATAGATTTTAGGATATTTTTTTTATAATTTTGCAAAATGTTGTGTGCAAGTAAATATTTCAAAGTTGATCACACAATTTATATTGTTGATTGAACAATTTTGACCAACTCCAAGAATCATTAGCTTAAATTATTTATTGATCCAATAAAAAAAATTCAACAAAAGATAGAAACAAATAGATGTAAGTTTTCAATTTTTCTGAATTTAATTGTTTTTGCTAAATTTAATTATTTAATGCTTATAATTATTCTTATTATCAATTTTAAAGTTAAACAAATTTTAAGATATTTTTTCTAATTATGAGAAATGTAATTGTATATGAATAAATAATTCAAGACTTATATTGTTACTTGATCACATTTAATTAATTCTAAAAAATCATTAGTTTATTAAATTATCTATCAAGCTGTGAAAAAAGTTCAAAGAAAAATAAAAACAAATAAAATGTAAGCTTTCAAGTTGTTAATTCATTATATTTTTCCTTTTTTTGTTACTAAAATTACTTAATATTTATAATTATTCATATTATCAATTTTAAAGTTAATTAAAAGAAATTATAATATTTTTTGTAATTATGAGAAATTTTGTACATAAATAAAGATTTCAAAACTTATATTGTTAAATGATACTAATCAAAATATCTATCAAGCCAACGACCATAAATATATTTTTATTCAAAAGAGAAATAGAATATAAACTTTCAATTTAATTGTTTAGATTATTTACAAAATTTGTATTCCAACATTTTAATATTGTCAAATATAATGTAGAATGACATGTCACAATAAAACAAATGCACAAAAAAGTTCAAATAACACACACGAGATAGGGGTTAACCAAATTCTACTTTCTTCAATTAAAACTCTACATTACTCAATAAATTTTTAATAATAAAATATAACTTTAAAAATCAATAAAAGAGTTGAAAATTATATTTCTATATTATACAAAATTTAGAATAATAAATGACTTATAAATAACTTTTAAATATAACAACCAAAATAAATAATAAATCACGTTTCGCGCAGGTGAAATACTAGTTATTGAAAAGTGAGGATAAATTTGTAAAATTCTAAAAAAAGAGGTGATTTTTCTGGATATAGTTCATACACTTGGGGAGAGAGAGATATGATGGGATTAGCATGCATTTAATTAAAGCCACCATTGTAGATGGGTGGGGGATGAATTTGATGCTCTTTCTTCTCCTCTGTGTCACCTCTTTTGGAGCTTCTCTCTTTTTCTCCATGTCTTCTCCTATATTTAGCCTTGCATGACGTTTTCATTCCAATTTCCAAACAAGTATGATATGAATGCACCTACTGAACTGATTGCCAGCCAGGTAATTATGAGTATGAACTCTTCTCTTGCAAACCTCTTTATAACGATGTCGTTTCAGCTCCCCTACCCACCCCAATGGCCAAGAACATCCCTCGCAACAGAGCCCTCTCTCTCCTCTCCGACGGACTTCTTTTCTCCGCCGGCGCTCTGGTGGCGCTAATGCTCGTCTGGACTTTCTCCGCCCCTTCTCCCACTCTCTCCATCTCCTCTACTTCTCAAACTTCCGCCGCGGCAGATGAACCGCCGGATCCGAACTCTTACGATGACCCGCCGGATCGGAACTTCTACGACGATCCGGCGATGAGCTACACCATCGACTCGCCGCCGGTGAAGAACTGGGATGAGAAGAGAAGAGAGTGGCTGAAGCAGCACCCTTCACTCGCCGCCGGCGCGGCGCGTCGGATTCTGATGGTCACCGGCTCTCAGCCGACGCCGTGTAAGAACCCCATCGGCGATCATATGCTGCTCAAATTCTTTAAGAACAAAGTGGATTACGGCAGGCGCCATGGCATCGATGTGTTCTACAACAACGTGTTGCTGCAGCCTAGAATGTTCTCTTTCTGGGCCAAAACGGCGTCGGTTAAGGCCGCGATGCTGGCCCACCCCGAGGCGGAGTGGGTCTGGTGGGTCGACTCCGACGCGGCCATTACGGATATGGACTTCCAGCTTCCATTGGGCCGGTACAAGGCCCATAACATGGTGATCCATGGTTGGCCCAATTTGATCGAGACGAAGCGCTCCAATGGTATCAACGCTGGGGTGTTTTTAATTCGGAATTGCCAGTGGGCCATGGATTTCATGCACGAGTGGGCCCAAATGGGCCCACAAGCACCCAATTACGACAAATGGGGTGAGATCCAGAAACAAATGTTCAAAGATAAGGTTTTCTCTGAATCAGACGATCAATCTGGGCTGGTTTATTTGCTTCTAAATGAGAAAGAAAAATGGGGTGATAAAATCTACGTGGAAAATGGGTATTATTTCGAGGGGTATTGGGTGGAAATTGTGGGGACATTTGATAATATTACGAAAAAATACATGAAAATCGAGAAGGGGGTGAAGCGACTAAGGAGGCGACACGCGGAGAGGGTGAGCGAGGGCTATGCTAGGGTGTGGGAGGAGCACCTTAAGGATGCTGGGTACGCGAGGGGGAGCTTACGTAGACCGTTCATCACGCATTTCACTGGATGCCAGCCCTGTAGTGGGGACCACAATCAGATGTACTCGCAACAGACTTGCTATGATGCGATGCAGAAGGCGTTGTTGTTTGCAGATAATCAGGTGTTGAGAAACTACGGATTCATGCACTCGGATTTACTGGATTCCTCCTCCGTGATACCAATTCCGTTCAATTATTCTGCATGATTGGTCCTACGAGTGTTTTTTTTTTTTTCTCTTTTAGAATTTTTTTTTTCTATTTGCGAATTAATATATGGGTAATTCTATACACACCACATCAATACTAAACACACCCCATCCATACACACATTCTTAAAATAATAAAAAAAAAAGAATGTGTGTATAGATGTGGTGTGTTTAGTATTTGATGGGGTGTGTATAGAACTACCCTTAATATATAGGTCTATATAATGTAACTAAAGGAATGTGTAGTATATGAGTTCTTTTATCGTTAGAGCATCTACATCATATGTGGTTGACATATGTTTTTAGACAAATAAATAGTATTTTATTTTAGAGTAGGACTTATGTGCCCCGGGGGCACGGATCCAGAATAAATAGTATTTTATTTTAGAGTAGGACTTATGTGCCCCCAACCTGACCCGTTGACCCGCCCCTATTAATTAAAAAAAAAAAAATCTTCTTCTTCTTCCTCCTCTTCTTTACGCAGCTTTTTTTTTCTTCCTCCTCCTCCTCTTCTTCTTCACACAGCTTTTTTTTTCTTCCTCTTCCTCTTCTTCTTACTCCTCCTCTTCCTCTTCTCTTCTCTTCTTCTTCACGCAGCTTTTTTTTTTCTTCCTCTTCCTCTTCCTCCTCCTCCTCTTCTTCTTCTTTTTCTTCTTCTTCTTCTTCTTCATGGGTGTTGTGGGCTGCGGTTTTAGGCGAGTTGGGTGTGTTGGTGGGTCTGTAGTGCTCGCCGACGACCTGCTCGTCTCCGGCAGTTGTGCAGCGGCGAATAAAGGGCTGGGCGATGAGTCTTGGAGAAGGGGGAAGGGAGGAATCTTAAATTAAGCATATTATATATACATATCACTTAATTTTAAGATCAGACATTTAACACCTAAAAAGTATATATATAACACCTATAGAGTATATATTAAACATATCAGACATATAATATGAAAATATTCTAATGGTATTACAAATATACTATATAGGTGATATAAGATCACATGCATCTATAAGATATAATAAACATAATTCTTCCTTCAGATGTTATGAAAATATTTTAAAGGTATTACAAAGATACTCTATAGGTGATATAAAATTATATGCATCTATGATATATAATAAACACAATTCCTTCAGGTATTATGAAAATATTATAACACCTAAAGAACATACATATAATACTTATAGAGTATATATATGACACCTATCATTCAATCACATAATATGAAATCTTCTTTATATGTGATACCTTAAGAACATACATATAACACATAAAGAGTATATATATATAACTCATATAGAGTATACATATAACATCTATCACTGAATCACATAATATGAAATCTTCTATATATGTAATACCTCAAGAATATAGATGTAACACCTAAGGAGTATATATATAACACCTATCACTGAATCATATAATAAAACTTTAACACCTACAAAGTACATATATAACACCTATAGAGTACATATATAACACCTATCACTGAATCACATAGTGTGAAATTTGGTGTGCGTGGGCGCACACTTAATCAGGTGGGGGTGCGCGTGGGGGCACGTGGGCGCACCTGGGTGCGGTCCACGCACCGGGTCGGGTCAGGAGCACGGATCTAGGATCCGTGCCACATGTGCATATAAGTTTTGTTCTTTATTTTAAGGTATTTGTCAGGATTACAGTAGGTAGAAGAATTGTTTGCCTACAATAACGTTCTTAGGGAGGAGAGAGAATGAGAGAGAAGGAAGGAGAGAGGAGAGAGGGATGATATCTTTATTGAATTTTTTAATCAATTTTTTATTTAAAAAATAATACGAACTTTGTTAAACTAATGGTCATGCTCTTATAACTTTAAGGCGCAGTTTGGTTTGAGGGTTTGGGCTTATTAACCCTCATTAAACCTGCTGAACGTTTGTTTGGTTCATGGGCTATGGCCCGGTTTTGTTTAAGGGCCCGGGTGTATTTTTGCTGACTTGGAGGGTTTGCAGTTGGCTTATAGCTTGGTTTATTAACCCACCAAATTTGGTGGGTTTATAAACCCATTTCTCATCCAACAAATTGGGCCCTTGAATTTACATGTTTAGCCTTAAATTATTTCCAATATATTTCACCAAATTATTATTTTTTATGTTATTTATTTACTAAAACTTATAAGCTAATCAATTATTACGTAATTCAAAAAATTAAATATTTAAACCCACTGAATTAATTAAAATTACACTTATTTCATGCTTGTATTAATATTAAAATTATTATTTATTGTTGATATTTGTAAATTCATTGGAATTTTATTCATTAATTTTATTAGTTTGTGCAAGATTAATAAAACAATAACTTAGTTATATTGAAATTATACTGATACCTAATTAAATTCAATAAAATGCATGCCAAAAAAATTAATAATGTCATCAAATAGGTATCTAACTAGTATAACCCTTGTATAACACACTGATATTTTGAAATTATTATTTATAAATAAACTTAATCATTATAATAATTTACCGGTAATTCTTAACTTAATATATATATATATATATGAAATTTAATTATGACAAACATTTTCAACTATTAAATATATATATATATATATATATATATATGAAATTTAATTATGACAAACATTTTCAACTATCATTTAACGTAATTGCAACAATCAATTTTAATTAAAAAAATTGAGTAAAATTTCTTAAGTTACATTATATTAGCAATCATAATTATTAAAACCTTTTAATTTTAAATTAGCATTATATCATTTAATGTTCAATTATAACAAATGAGAAATATTAAGTGAATTAGTTGAAAATGAAATTAAAATTAGAATTAGAATTAACCGGATTGGGATATGTGTTCATCTTGATTATTTCTTTAATACAGATATAGATTGAGATATCTATAAGGTGAAATATAAATTTTATGGTTACATACAAATTTTATGGTGAAATATCTTTAAGGTTACATACAAATTTTATGGTGAAATATCAATTAATTAAATAAATTTAATAAATAAGTCGAAATTATAAATTTAGCACATTAACTTTAGTATTTACATCATTTAGGGACATGATCTTTTCGAATTTTGAAAGTGAGACCGTATCTTTAAAAAATGAATGAAAAACTTTTCATTCAGTAAATTTCAACTAAAGATTATAGAAAAACTTTAATTTAGAAAAATATACACAATTTATGTTATTTACATTTAGGATGATGCATCACAAAAAAAATGCACAAGATACTTCGAAAAAACACACGAGAAATAGGGGTGAACTTTTGTGTAGATTCCTGAAGGGCATTTTAGGTATTTTAGGGACATATGATAATAATCAAACAATCCAAACATAAAGTTAAAAATTAAACCCACCTAAAAAAGTCACAATACTTCGATCCGAACAAAAACTTCAATTAATCATACTAGACTAAACATACAATCCAAACAAAAAAATATGTCACATCAAGAGTTAAAATAAACCTATTATATCCCACCTAAACAATCCCAACACTCAATCCAAACTAGCCCTAAGTATGTTAACTAGTGATTCACTATAGTGCATTGCACAGGATAAAAATTATTTGAAAATTATAATTATATAGTTTGATATATTGTAAATAAATTATATTGATATATATAATTTGAATTTAATTGAATGGACAATGTAAATAATATTTCTTCAAATCTCCATTAATTAAGATTAACGTGAAGATTAAAAAATATTATAACATCTTTATCTTTATATATATGAAAACATGAACATTGTCTACAATGGTAAGACAATGATTTTTCCTCGAAAATATCATGCCAAATCTGATTTTTTTTTATATTGAAATAAACTAGTATAAGTCTCGTGCGATGACAAACATATAAATTTCATTATTTATATATTTTAATATGAAAATGTTGGATATAAATAATAATAAACTTTATTGAAAATTTCAACTAATTTATTACTCGTGTGCGACGCACCATCTTAAAATTTAAATATTTAGTTAAAGTGATATACGAAAAAAAAGTGTTATCAATAATATTTCAATCTGAGTTGTTACTCGTGTGATGCATGAGTAAATAAATTTCAAGTGTTAGTAATTTTTTGAAATAAAAATATTGTTCATGTAAAACAAAATAGTTCCAAGGTTATTTTAAATTTTTTTAGTATCCATATAATCTACCAATTTTAAATATTTTTTATTTCATCATACATTGTCCAATTACTTTAGTAATAGAATTTGTCACAACTAGCTTGAAAAAAATATTATGAAAATATATGTTCATGAATAATTTATTCCTAGTGTGTGCAAAATGGTGATATTATTGTATTTGTTATAATCAATTCTCTATAATATTTCAACCTTATTTGCTACACGTGTGATGCAGCAAATAAATTTCAAATGTTAGTATTTTTGGATATAAGAATTGTGATCATGAAAATAATATAGTTCCTTGATAGTTTTTTCAATTTAATCTACTATCCATATAATTTACCAATTTCTAATGTTTCTTATTTTCATCATACATAGTTTGACTATATATTATACTAAATAATTTTGTCACAATTGGCTTGATTTTTTTTTTATTTTTACAAATACATATTCAACAACTTATTTATAATGAACGTATATATTTCGTTATATTATATATGTTAAAAGTTGGTGGGCTAAATAATAAACAGAAGAAAATGACATTGAAGGCTTGGGATTGCTAATACAATATATTGAGAAATAAGTTTAAAGTTATATTAGGCTAGCCCATTTTCAGAAACATTTCCCATTGTTTTTAAAAGTAGATAGTTAACTCCTTTTATTCCATAAATGATCCAAACCTTTGCATGTTATAAAGACAAATTGTTTCAATAAAACGCAAATTCTTTCAATAGGCACATTTGATGCACTTAAATTGCACAGTTTATATTCACAGGAAAACTCTAACAATTAAATTATATTAATATGCACAAACAAATATTTAGAATTTAGTTACAATATTGTTAGTGGGGAGGAAGCATGGTTCTTGATGGTCTAAAGAAGTACAATGAGGTATTAGACAAAAATAATTATCAAATGAGTATTAAGATGAGTATAAACTTTTGTGTAAAGACTAAATATGTGTTTTGATAGGTATTTCTAATTGGATAACATATAAATCACATGATGGAAATTTAATTTCAATTTTCCACCATTTAAAATTGACCTTCAAAATGGAAAAATAAATTTTAAACATGTTTTCATATTAGTAAAATAGTGAACATCACACTTTTGAACAAAATCAAACGATACCAAAAGTGTGTGTATTGTTTATAACTGTATATGTCTGCATTTCTACAAACAAGCTAGTGATTAGGCTCTTCTAATTCGGATTCAATGTTGTAAAAATGTAATTGTGTTTTCAACTCAAGCTAATGTACTTCTGTTCAATCATTGCTGAAAAAAATAGGAGGTGAAAGATAGTAAAAGGTGAGAAAGCAAAGTTGTGAAAAGCTAATGTACTTTTGTTCAGTCATTGCTGCACAACAAGCAAAACCATGAAATAAGAAGAAGAATTGTTGGTGAAGAGAATCTACTATACTTGTGCTCAGCTAGTGTTGAGCACGTGCAAAAGAATGAAATGAGAAGAGTTGCGGCAAAGAGAAGCTGATATACTTGTGTTCAGCTATTGTTGCACATCAAGCGAAACAACAAAATGAGAGAAGAATGGTTGGTGAGGAGAAGTTAATGTATCAGCCGTTGCTGAGTAAGTGCAAAACAACAAAATGAGAAGAGTGGTGGTGAAGAGAAGCTAGTGTACTTGTGTTAAGTCATTGGTGAGCAATGAGCGAAAAACCAAAATGAGAAGAGTAGTGGTGAAGAGATGCTAATGTACTTGTGCTCAGTAATTTTTGAGCAATGAGCAAAACAATTAAATAAGAAGAAAAGTGGTTGGCGAAGAGAAACTAATGTACTTGTGTTCGGTCATTGCTGAGCAACAAGAAAACCAATGAAATGAGAAGAAGAGTGGTTGGTGAAGAGAAGCTAATGTACGTGTGTTCAGCCATTGTTATGCAAAAGAACGAAATGAGAAGAGTGAATGTGAAGAGAAGTTAATGTACTTGTGTTCAACCATTGTTGAGCAATGAGCAAAATAACAAAATGAGAAGAGTGGTGGTGAAGAGAAGCTAATGTATTTGTGTTCATCCATTGATGAGCAACGAGCAAAACAAAAAAATGAGAAAGAAGAGTGGTTGGTGAAGAGAAGCTAATGTACTTGTGATCAGTTATTAACTGCTGAGCAACGAGCAAAACAACGAAATGAGAACAAGAGTGGTTGGTGAAGACAAACTAATGTACTTGTGTTCAGCCATTGATGATCAATGAACAAACAACAAAATGATAAAAAGAATGGTTGGTGAAGAGAAGTTAATGTTCAACCATTGTTGTGCAATGTGCGAAACAGCGAAATGAAAAAAATGGTGGTCAGATGAACAAAGATGGTGAAAGATCAGAGTATAAAGAGATATAAAATATATATCTCACATGGTTTACATGCAATTTGCATGAGAGTAAGTTTACATGTTACACACATTCAAATAATGGTTACAAGTTATATCTTGTTTATACAGTCGGAAAATGAGAGGTTTTGAGTGCAAATTACACTTATAAACATTTCATGCCACATGCACGGATTGTGCAAACAAATATTGTCGTGCACTTAAAATATGTCTCCATCTCGAGCTTTACTTTATAACACATGCATGGGGTTCACTGAAGTGCATGTATTGATGATACAGAGATTGTTAGATGGAAACATATGAAACGTTTATAGAGATTGCACTATTAATAATTTGAAGGCAAAAGGCATGATTGTATGATGGTATTGAATTTACGCATATAGATCACTGTGTTTTCCCCTCACTTTAGACGTCAATTAATCATTTATTCTTGATTTTGATGAAAATTTGTGATTTGCAGGACAAGATAATGATTAATTGATGTTGTAGATATTTTAGACATATTTAGAAGATATTTGGTGAAGTCCTCAAGGATTGCAATGGCTGCGACGATCTTGGCTTTAAGCGTGGGCAGGCCTAAGCATTCAAGTCTGATTCTGAAAGACTAACTTCAAATTGCTGCCAAAGTCTTAGCTTTAAGTGTGGACACGCTTAACACATCCGAAAATTGCAAAAAGAAGAAGATGGATAAGATCTGCAGGAGTTGTTTTTCAAATATCCGCTAGATATTATATTAGGGGTAGTTATCAGACAGATATATGAGGATTTAACTTCTCTTTCTACATTATCTCGTATTCTACGTTCAGAACCAGAATTCTGAGTTTGGAGATTTCAATTCCATGGAAGGCTAAACTCCATTTTCTATCCAAGAGATAATCGAGACTTGGTTCTTTTATGTTATGAGATCTAATATAGTTTCATCGTTCTTTCTTCTTTGTTATTCATATATCTTATGCGTGAAGTTTATTATTATTTTGGTTGATTGTTCAAATAGGATCCTTTGTCAGTTTGTCAAGATAATATATCGCTAATTGGAACGTTAAATGCGTAATTGTTTAATTGTTCTAATTTTTATGACAGTAAGCATAGTTGATTATAAAAAGATTTTCAATTCCCTGCTTTGAAGATATATGATCTAGTCTATATAAACATACATGTGTGTTTGTTAGCTAGAATTGAGTCTTTTTGAATCTTAATGCAATCGGAAAGTTAAATTCTAAGATGGTATATAGGATTGTTTACCGATTATGGTAGTAATTAGAGATTGTATCCTGATTATCGAACCTTAAGGAAAGATTAGGTCGTGAGGTGGTACCAACGACTATAACCAATTTAACTTAGGAAGAAAGAAAGAATTATTGCATTTGTGATCAACATCTGAACCATTCTTGAATTTATTTCTTGTTTAGAGAATTTTATTACATTGAGTTCTTATTATTTAATTTTAGTTCCATAGTTTCATTAGATAAAAATATTTCAAAAGTTCTCCACCTTTTATTTTCGACAAGTTTGCAAAAGAATAACCTGTTTACCACTCTGCGGATTCGACCATACTCACTGCTATCTCAATTCTTATGTCATTAGAGTAAGAATTATTATTTGTTGATTCGACACCCTCCATTGTAAAATGTGATATATCGACAATCTAAGGATTAGCAAAAACTTTACATATATATGAATGTGTGTGCATAGTTGTGATCATGGTGACATGCAAATGCAGAGTGAGCGGATAATAAAATGCAAATAGTCTTCTTCTATATATTGCCATCGTGCAAGGTAAGGCTCTCCATGTTCAGTACTGTTGAGGATCACTTCTCGACTCTCTTGACTTTGGCTTGTTAATATAAGATAACCACCTTTTATAAGATTAGATGATACATAATAGTTAACTGTCTGAAAACAATAAAATATCATCAACATCATGATATAAAAATTAAGGGTCCGGTAATATATTACCAAATCTTGTGATATGACTACTCATAAGGATGAATGAATAGTTTATCACATGAAGTAATGACAATTCCTAATCACTTGGATACCATCAAACATAATCAATAATTTGAAACAAACGCACCCGTAGTGTATACAATGTTTAGGATAAGAGCAAATATAGTTTTTCATCCAAATGCAAGTACTTCAATAAAAGCTTTATCACGCTATGTTACAATTCTTAGGCTGCTACGAGAGTGAGTTATGTTTGTCCAATATAAATTATTATACTTATCAAACTATCAGATTTGCTTGTCTGCAACAACTTATTTGGATATATGAAGCAATTTTCTATTGGTGAATGTAACTAGGGTTTAGATAAAAAGTCATTGATGAACAATATCTCTTTGGAGAAGTTAAAAACTCAGCAAATGTGGAGAGCCATAATTGATACGGAAGAACTCAGCAGACGTGGAGGGCCATAACTGACGTGGCAGAACTCAGCAGACGTGGAGGGTCATGGCTGACGTGGCAGAACTCAGCAGATGTGGAGGGCCATAACTGACATGCCAAAACTCAGTAGACGTGGAGGGTCATAACTGACTTGGCAGAACTCGGCAGACGTGATAACGTTGAAAAGGTCAGATGTGATGACATGGAAGACATCAGACGTAGAAGAGGTCAGACGAGAGAGTTCAAAGAAGGATAATAGGCTTAATGAAGCATGGACCCAATGGGCCATAAATCTTTATTCAATTAGGGTTTATAGGAAGTAAATGACTATCATACCCTTGTAATGTAGTATAAATTTTAAGGATGAGGACTTCTCATCCAAGTTATCCATTTTTTATTCTCTTATACCAAAGGATTTTCTCTCTCTATCCTTTGAATATTTTCTACTATATCTCTCTATTTTGTTGATTGGGAAAACCCACCCCACAACAATGGCGCCGTCTGTGGGAATCTTTGAGGTGAGAAGTGAGTCTCCTTCTTCTTCATTATTCCCTGTTCCAACATCTTTTCTATTCTCGTCTATTCTTCTGGTTAAGCTTCCCCGTCTCTCCACCATCCAAATATACCCTGCTGCCCCACCAGCTTTTGGTCTGCCCTCACACACGCGGTTTCCTTTTCCGTCTCTCTCAAACCATCTGGAATAGACTTTGGTCGGGGCTCTGCTACAGATCTGGAAACCTACCACCGTCTCGACCGCCGCCTCTCTCTCTTGGTTTTGAGTTCGATCTGCTACTTTTTTTGCTGGGTTTGGCATTTCGAACTCAGTTTGATAACTCAGTATATTGTTGCCCCCTTCGTCGTGAGTTTCCATATCCTCCAAAGCTTCAAGACTGTCTGCAACTTTGCTGAAGCTGCATATGTGTCACTATTATGGGGAAGAAAACTTTTGACATGCTTTTCTAAACCTCTCAGTCTTCTTTTCTTATTTGGTGTTTTTGTAAAAAAGAAAAAAAAATGTGTGAATGAGTGATTGAATTTGTTCTGAAAAATATTTCTCTCGCTCCTGGTCATAGGGGAAGAAACATGGTTTTATTCTATATAAATCAATCTCAAAAGTTTGCAGGTTAAATGTTTGAGGAAATGTCCCAATGAGATAATGGGATGAGTGGGTCTTTAAGATGGTGTGGTGCTCTCTCTCACGCCTAATAGTATACCTCCTGCTTCTGCACCAGTTTCATCAAGGGGAAATCTAAAATTTATCATCCATGTTCGGAATTGATACTTGAAGAATTGCAGAATCACTATCCTCTCTCTCTTCGGTTCTGAATCAGCAAAACTGTATAACCCTCAAATTCTTCTCTTTCAAGCGTTGCCATGATTCAATAACGTCTATTGTCGATGAGCATCTGAGCTGGAACTAACTCATCTCAGCGTCATGGATGACTTTAGTTCTGCTATGTTAACTCCCCTCTCTCCTTATCTCAATTTATATATTCACTTAGTTATTTCTTTTTTTTTTTATTCACCTGAATCTCTAATATGAAATATTTGGTATAAAGATTAGAAATGTTTATTGGAATAATTATCTGATGAAACGCCGTTTTGAAGCATTGATTTGTATAAATAATTTGTTTTAAGTTTATCAAAATTAATTTGTGTATTAAGGTTCTAAAAGTTGGGCAATTTATTTTATTAATGGTTAGATCATATCGGTTATACCATGTTATAAATCAAATCTGTCGTGTGAAAAGCCAGATCTATCATATGGTGTGAATTCAAATCTGCTATATAACGTAGTAGAAGTTAGAGTCATGCAATTATCTCCTAAATCCAAGATTATATTTGAAATAATGCCCATCTATTCAGATTTGTATTGTATGATATGACAATCCGTCAACCCAAATTACTTGTTCAGTTCTGCCCATTTGATCAGATATGTCAATTATTATCAGATACAGAAAATCAGATATGTTGGTCCCAAGCGGTAGTAGGCTTAGAGGGGGGTGAATAAGCCTACTGATCAATATTTCCAACTTTCTTACTTCGAAGGTCACTGTTTAAACAGGTACCTTGAAGTTTAAAACAAAAGAGTATATTACACAGCGGAAAATACTTTTGAAAACGAAACTTGTTTTCAGAAAACCGTGAGTATGCTTAGGATTGATATGCAGGAGATATGTTCATATATATAACAGTGTAAGCAAAATAAATAACAGTAAGGAACACAACAACTTATAGAGGTTCGAGGATGGAGTAATCCCTCTACGTCCTCTCTTCTCCTTCACAAGGAGGAACTTTCGTTAGGTCAAACGGTTGATTTACACAAGCCTCGCTTACACAACCTAAACCTAACGAGAACAACTGCCAATCTTTCCCACACAGGGTTATTGCACAGTGACCAAAGCTCTAGCCCACACAGGACTCTTGCTCTTCAACCGAGAGCGAAACCTCTAACCCACACAGAACTTTTGCTCTTCAACCGAGAGCGAAATCTCTAGCCCACACAGGACTCTTGCTCTTCAACCGAGAGCAAAATCTCTAGCCCACACAGGACTCTTGCTCTTCAACCGAGAGTGAAAATACTTGATCAGGCACACCCTCTGATCAAGCAACTCCACACAGTCTACCAAAACAAATAGTAATGACACAGTCAGCAAGCTTGAAGCAGTTGAGTTCTTTAAACTGAGAGTAGCATGCTACTTAGACTGGACTTGAAACATCTAAGTGTTTGTGAATGATTTGCAGCGTATATCTTGAGCGTTTTGTTCATGAGAGTTTCCAGTCCTCTTCCAAGTCTCAGTCCACTTGTATTTATAGGCGATTTGAATTTTGTCCGTTGGGGAGAAAATCTGATCCGCTGCTCTTCTTCTGAGTGACGTGATTTGATTGTACTCTGTTTGCTCAGGCTGTCATTCAGAAGCCGCAATCGCCGTCCTAGTCTGCCATTTCTTCATATTGCCTTTTTGTTTTCTTGATACGTGGCACGTTTTGATTTGTTTCAACTGTTTTTTTTTTTGTCTAACGTATACTTTTGAGCACATCTTTTGAGATAACCGCTACTTCTCTCAGGTAGTTGGAAGCTTTCTGATATTTTTAGCGTCCTCTTCGTTCATTCAGTATCCTTGGTTATTTTGTCACCAGCATCCTATCGAAGCAACCTGCTGTAGAATATTTTGATCTTCGTAGTCTTGTCCAGCAAGGTCTTCAACCTCCAGTCTTTGATTTTTAAGCTTGCTGATCCGGATCTAGAGAAAATTACAACTGAATCTAATGCACAGGATCTTATGCTCCTATTTTATTACATGTTTTGTCATTCATCAAAATCTTGCATAAAGTTCCTTACAAGATATGTTCCCCCTAAATAGGATTTGCCAAGTATTAGGGCGGAAAATCAGATTTGTCAGTTTCAGTTCTGCTTAAAATCTGATCTGCTTAGTTCTACTCTAAATCTGATCTGCTCAGTTCTGCTCTAAATCTTCAGTTTCAGTTCTGCTCTAAATCTAATCTTCTCAATTCTGCTCTAAATCAAATCTGATCTGCTCAATTCTTCTCAAAATCTGATTTGCTTAGTTCTGCTCAAAATCTTCAGTTTCAGTTCTGCTCAAAATCTGATCTTCTCAGTTCTGCTCTAAATCAAATCTGATCCGCTCAGTTCTGCTCAAAATCTTCAGTTTCAGTTCTGCTATAAATCTGATCTTCTCAGTTCTGCTCTAAATCAAATATGATCTGCTCAGTTCTGCTCTAAATCTTCAGTTTCAGTTCCGCTCTAAATCTGATCTGCTCACTTCTGCTTTAAATCTTCAGTTTCAGTTCTGCTCTAAATCTGATTTGCTCAGTTCTGCTCTAAATCAAATCTGATCTGCTCAATTCTGCTCTAAATCTGATATGCTTTGCTCTGCTCTAAATCTAATCTACTAATTATTAATGCAGTTGGAAAATCAGTTCTGCAATTGAATCAGATCTGCTAATTATATGCTCTAAATCGGATCTACTAATTATCAATTCTATTATTGGAAAAAATCATGTCTATTTTTTATTATTATCAGATATAGAAAATCAGCTCTATCCCAGAGCTTCAAATCACATTTGGAATTACAAATTATAAGTTCTGCCCAGACGGATCCGCTAGTTTTGAGTGTTCTGTCAGATTAAAATCAGATCTGTCAATTATCAAATTGCCCTAGAAAGCAGCCTCCTAGGTAGAGGTCGGACCTCCGGGTCGACAAAGACTACTAACTTGGGTAGGTGGGGTTTAAAATCTCAATTGCCCTAGAAAGCAGCCTCCCAGGCAGAAGTCGGACCTCCGGGTCTGCAGCGACTCCTGACTTGGGTAGGTGGGGTTTAAAATCTCAATTGCCCTAGAAAGCAGCCTCCCAAGCAGACGTTGGACCTCCGGGTCGGTAGCGACTCCTGACTTGGGTAGGTGGGTTTAAAATCTCAATTGCCCTAGAAAGCAGCCTCCCAAGCAGACGTCGGACCTCTGGGTCAGCAGTGACTTCTGACTTGGGTAGGTGGGGTTTAAAATCTCAATTGCCCTAGAAAGCAGCCTCCCAGGCAGAGGTCAGACCTCTGGGTCCGCAGCGACTCCTGACTTTGGTAGGTGGGGTTTAAAATCTCAATTGCCCTAGAAAGCAGCTCTGGTGGTAGACGTCACCTTTGATGAAAGAAGACATCTCTAATGAAGAAGTTAGCCTTGGCGGAAGACGTCACCTCCAATGAAAAAAGTCATCTCTGGGGGAAGATGTCATATCTGACGGACGACGTTACCTCCGATGAAAGAAGTCATCTTTGACGAAGAAGTCAGCTCTGGCTGAAGATTTTACCCCCGATGAAAGACATCATCTCTGATCGAAGAAGTCATCTTTGACGAAAGAAGTCATCTTTTGTTGAAGATGTCATCTCTGGTAGAATACATCATCTCTGACGAAAGAAGCCACCTTTGACGGAAGAAGTCATCTATGAAGGAAGAAATAACCTCTGTCCAACAAAGATGAGATCTGCCTGAACACGAATTCTAACAAGGGACAAGGTCTGCCCAAACATGAGGAGTACCAGTAGATGAGGTCTGCCAGAAGACGTGTCCTGCCTGAAGACATGGTCTGCCAGAAGATGTGACCCATCTGAAGAAGAGGTTTGCCAGAAGATGTGACCCATTTGAAGAAGAGGTCTGCCAGAAGATGTGACCCACCTGAAAAGGAGGTCTGCCAGAAAACGTGACCTATCTAAAGATAAGGTCTTCCAAAAGATGTGATCCATCTGAAGATGTGGTCTGTCGAAAAACGTGACCTACCCAAAAAATGAGCTCTTCCAAGAAGAAGAAGTGATGTTGCAATTGACCAGCTCTGCCAGACCAGATCTGCTCAATTACACCAGGGGGAGTAGCTAATGGGGAAATTAGCTCTCTGCTCGAGAAGTCTTTCACAAGTGCTGCAATTGACCAGCTCTGCCAGACCGGATCTGCTCAATCGCACCAGGGGGAGTAGCTAATGCGGAAAATAGCTCTCTGCTCGAGAAGTGTTTCACAAGTACTGCAATTGACCAGCTCTGCCAGACCGCATCTGCTCAATCGCACCAGGGGAAGTAGCTAATGGGGAAATTAGGTCTCTGCTCGAGAAGAAGTTCACAAGTGCTGCAATTGACCAGCTCTGCCACACCAAATCTGCTCAATCGCACCAGGGGGAGTAGCTAATGGGAAAATTAGCTCTTTGCTCGAGAAGCGTTTCACAAGTGCTGCAATTGACCAGCTCTGCCAGACCGGATCTGCTCAATCGCACCAAGGGGAGTAGCTAATGGGGAAATTAGCTCTCTGCTCGAGAAGTGTTTCATAAGTGCTGCAATTGACTAGCTCTGCCAGACCGGATCTGCTCAATCGCACCAGGGGAAATAGCTAATGGGGAAATTAGTTCTCTGCTCGAGAAGAAGTTCACAAGTGCTGCAATTGACCAACTCTACCACACCAGATCTGCTCAATCGCACCAGGGGGAGTAGCTGATGTGGGAAGACGATAGGAGCTTAAAGCCATTGATGAACAATATCTCTTTGGAGAAGTTACAAACTCAGCGGATGTGGAGGGCCATAACTGATACGGTAGAACTCAGCAGACATGGAGGACCATAACTGACTTGGAAGAACTCAGCAGACGTGGAGGGCCATAACTGACGTGGCAAAACTCAGTAGACGTGGAGGGCTATGATTGACGTGGTAGAACTCAGCAGACGTGGAGGGCCATAACTAACATTCCAGAACTCGGCAGACATGGAGGGTCATAACTGACTTGGCAGAACTTGGCAGACGTGATAACGTTGAAAAAGTCAGATGTGATGATGTGGAAGACGTCAGACGTAGAAGAGGTCAGACGAGAGAGTCCAAGGAAGGATGTTAGGCTTAATGAAGCATGGACCCAATGGGCCATAAATCTTTATTCAATTAGGGTTTTTAGGAAGTAAATGACTATCATACCCTTGTAATGTAGTATAAATTGTAAGGATGAAGACTTCTCATCCAAGTTATCCATTTTTTATTCTCTTCTACCAAAGGATTTTCTCTCTCTATCCTTTGAATATTTTCTACTACATCTCTCTATTTTGTTGATTGGGAAAACTCACCCCACAACAGAAATTATTATACTTATCAAACTATCTGATTTGCCTTGTCCACAACAACTTATTTGGATATATGAAGCAAATTTCTATTGGTGAATGTAACTAGGGTTTAGATAAAAAGAGCTTGATCCACGTGGACAAGGAGAGATGATTGAAATAATACCAATTGTAATAATACAATGGGTTAAGTGATCAGATATGGTCTACTGTAAGTTATGAATTAAAATATATATGGATTGAGTACAAAATATAGAAAGTGTTGAAGCAACCGTATCAGAAAGGAACATTTTGTTGTCTAAGTTATAGAAATGTATGTTTAAAAGAAGACAAAAACTTGTGTTAAACGGTCACACGGATGGATTTCGTGAGACGGATCTTGTTTACTCATTAACCAAATTAATATCCACAAATTTATATGTGAATTGTGAAGTATGGGTCATGGGTTGACCCGTCTCACATGAAATGATCTGTGAGACGGTCTTATATGAGACTTATTCTTAAAAGAAAACAAAGTATGTACTAAATCGTCATTGCATACATGATACATATGATATATATTTACAATATATATCATGACTAGTATTTGATCTATGTAATTAATATATGAGATTTAAGTAATCATACCTCTAAAAAATTAAGTAAACTAAGTGACATATATGTAATTTGAAAAAATATAAAGAATGTTTAATTATTTTGGGGACTTATGAAGATTTTCATAAATATCAATACTATATTGTACTAATTATAATAAATTTTATAATATGAGATTCTTTCTATAAATTTATCAATCAATATAATATAATTTATATTTAACTTTTTTAACTTTAATGAAATAACATCATTCAGTCAATCAAAGATCATTAATAAAAAGAGTAAGTCTATTGTGAATCAGGTGCATGGATCTTAGATCCATGCACCCGGGTCAGGGGGGACCGCACTACTTTTTTATTTTTATTTTCGCTCATGATTTTTGGAAAAAATCACATACCAATAGTATATGTTAGACATACCTTTACGTTATGTTAGACATACCTTTAAGCTATGTTAAACATACTAGTTCTGCCCAGATTCCATGCCTTGTCTTTTTTTGGCTTGATTTTTGAATTTTGGCACATACCACTACGTTATGTTAGACATCATTTACGTTGTGTTAGACATACCTTTATGTATATTTAAACATACATTTGTATATGTTAGACATACCTTTATATATAGTTAAGCATACCTTTATATATGTTAGACATACCTTTGTATATAGTTAGACCTACCTACAAATGGTTGGTCTAACTATACACAAAGGTTGGTTTAACTATACACAAAGGTTGGTCTATTTGAGCGAATTTTGGATGAGTTTCAGCACAAGTTTTTAGCGTGTGGGAGCGCGTGCATGCGAGACGCGTTTTGGGTGAGTGAACAGGTCGGGTCAAGTGCATGGATTAGATCCATACACCTGACCCATAAAAGTTTTTGCCTAATAAAAATCCTAACTATATTGCATAATATTATTGATCAAATTAAGCAATGATATGCATAAAAGAATCTTTTTCTTACTTATTCCAACCAACATGCCTAATTAAATTATGGAAAAATTATTTCCTAATTGAAAGGTCAATCCGGTACATAAAATTGGCACCTTCTTTACCAAAAAAAAAAAAAAAACTATTTTAGTAACATCTATAAATATACATAATTATTCAATAAACTAAAAGAAAAAATATATATATTTGAAGTTAATACATAAATTGTTGGTTGATAATAAATTTTTTATTTATAGAATTAATCTCACATTCTGAAGTTACTGTAATATAAGATTGATTTTTATGAAAATCTGCATTGAGTCCCCAAAATAAGTTCTTTTTTTTTCCTTTTCAATTTACATAAATGTCACTTAGTTTATGGAAATTTTTAGAGGTATAATTATTTAAACTCATATATTAGTTATATAGATCAAATATTGTACTCCCTCCGTCCCTACTAACTTTGCCTACTTTCCATTTTTGTTTGTCCCATCTTATTTTGTCAGTCCAAAAATGGCAATGAAAAATTTACTCTCTTACCCCTCCATTTCTTTCATTTTACAACTTTTGCACTCAAAAAACACACATTAATTACAAAATTGCCACTCAAAAATATTAAAATAACACATCACATCAAAGTCAACAGTTTTTTCTTAGGCTCCGTGTCGGTCAAACGTAGGCAAAGTTAGCCGGGATGGAGGTAGTATTAAATAAAATAAAAATAACCTAAAGTATGATTGTTCTTAACTTGCAACTTAATTTTTTTCTTACAACATATTTACCTTTAAGAAATCACATTCAGCTCAAGTAATGTTGTGAATCCAGAAAAGTTACCAAAAAATCATTTAGATTGCACCAGTTTTTTTTAATAAACTGTAAAGAACTTTATGTTGAGCTTAGGATGATCAAAATATTATTGACTATGTTGATCTTGATCCTTTGAGAAAGTAAAGGCTTTGAACCCTTGATAAAATTAGTAATATATAATTAAATATTTTTTCGTATGTCATAAGGGTCGTTGTAGTATAGTGGTAAGTATTCCCGCCTGTCACGCGGGTGACCCGGGTTCGATCCCCGGCAACGGCGCTTTAATTAATTTTTCATTTTTTGTTCGATGAAATTTATTAAAAATTTGTTTTTGTACATAACAATTTCGTGATACATTAGATTTTACTTATAATTTCTAAATAATCTTGCAAAAGGAAATTATGTTGATATATTTATATTCATAATATTTAGTATATAATTAAGTCATAATAAATTAACATATATTTCTTAAGACCGCAAATTAAATTTCAAGGGGAGCATGTATGACAGTAAAAGACATTAGAGATCAAAGAAAATATTTCAAGAAACCTACAAATTCATGGGATAAAGTTACTGAACCCTGTAAATAGATGTCGAAGGTTTAAACTTACAAACATATTGATAATCTAAGCAGAGAATTATCAATACATTAAGTGAAATGACATAAATGTCCTTGGTTAACACAGCTTATGAGACCATGGCATTATTGGCTTCATCTTCATATCCCTCTCCTGCTCCCACCTCACTGAACATGTACTGGTTCTGATATTCCATCAGGTATTGCGTGGACCTTTTCACATCGTAAAATAGCTCGTAAACTCGGCTAACATCTTCCATTTCCACAATCTTTCCCTTCCTTTTCAGGCAGGCCAGTGAGGCGGCGGTGATAAGGTTGATTGCATATCTCAACGAGGTATCTTCTCCGATCTTTGTCAGCAAAACTTTCGCATCTTCAGATATTTCCACATCTTCCTCTTGGCATCGAATGTCAAGAATTTTTCGAATGTCATCTGAGGTATACGGTTGTGTAGAGATGATAAGGAGACGATCAAGGAAATCGATTGGAATACCGTGGGGGGATCTGTAGTTAGTGCCCCTAATGGAAGTGATTCCCCTATTGGTGGCGACCACCAGAATAGGTGCCATGTCATTCTCGAGGGCACGGTTTAGAAACGAAAAACACTCAATATCGAGCATGTGAACTTCATCGATGAAGAGGACACCAGGCACTATTTCTGCTTTTCCTTCCTCTCTCCACTCTGCTACCTTGGTGTCGATTTGCTCCCTAACCTCTGCACGAATTTCACCAGTATCACCCGTAAACAGTGCGAGAAATCCCTGTGTTCTGAAATCGAGATAGAGAGCTTTAATTGAAGGGAAGAAAATACGATAGCTTTAATCTTTATATGTAAGAAATAATATAAACGTAACCAACATATTCATATCTACAATACAAGAGCACTTTCATAATGTAGAAAACATGGTGTCATGCACCTCTTCACCAGATTATGAAATCAGTCGAAAAGGTAAGACATATAACCAAATGGGCATATTAAAATCTCATGTAAAAATTAAGTAAGCTGTATGCAAGGTAGTCTCACGCACTTTTTCACAAACAAAACCCAGACTGAGCTAAGTTTTTAACATATTTCACCTGAGCTTCATTCATTTATAAAATTTCGGGAGTTTCTGCACAACCCCAGGTAGCAACTCTTTTAAGTTTTCACATCTATTAACAATGTTCCGACTTTCAGTGTCTTGCAACTATGAAAAGATCACTCTATGTATATTAGTAAACTAGCAATAATTTTATTGTCTTAGAAAAGGAAATGTAAGGCAGATAACATCATCACTTAAATGTTAAATATTATTCCTACCTTATGAATCTGTATCACCATCATCAATTTTAACATGAATGGATTACAAGAGATAGTCATAGACCTCATGTGTAAGGGCATCTTACCAAATCCAAACCACTACATGATATACATGCTAACTTTCTATAACACTGAGGAAACACAAGAAAAAGAAGAGAAGCAACCATTACATCAACACTAGTAATGAGTCCAACAACCAGATTTAAAGCAGGCTGACTAAGTATGTAGCTCCTAAGACTTGGACGATTCATCCTAGCACTCTGTATAATCGTACATTTTGTTCACAAATCTGGAGTGTGGCCATCTTACTTCATAACATCTCTAGTTGTAGTTGGTCAATCAGAAGCTTTACAAGAAGCAACCAGTCAATGCCAAAATGCCTAGTTACTTTAATGGTCGAGCTTGTTCCGCCTGCCAAGTTAACCATTTTGCAAACTACTTTCTGTCATCTTAGCACATAGGGAAAATAGAAGTGCATCCATCAAGGGGATCACAAATTAACTTTGTTAGCTGATAGAAGTTAGAAAATAACACATTAATTCTTTATGATTAGTCACCTAACTCTATACCATTTACACTACCTTCAGCTAACCAACTAAAGTTTGATCTAAACGTTAGCAAAAACCTCCAAAAAACCTAAACATTATGTAGGGGTCTCGATTTTAAATCCATTACTTTTGCATACACAAATACATCAATTTCTTTCTGCATCACCATAGGGAATTCAAAACATTCAGCAGATACTATTAGTTCATAAAGAAGTGAATAAAATCCCACCTGCTGTTGATAACATCAATTTCATGAAGTGTAACACAATGCACAACTTCCTTCCTCTTCTGCAGCTCACCATCAGGGCACTGAACGAACTTGGTCTGAGGCCCCATTGCATCATAATCCCGAGACCTTGAGAACGACCTGCCCAGCTTTGTGATCTTACCAGATGCCTTATCAATCCCAATCACATCGCCACTCTGCACCTTATCCTTCCCCAAAGCTTCAATCATTTTTCCCCCCAAATCGTACACCGTCTCCATGTCAGTTGTCTTCAATGTCAGCTTCCCTGTCTTCGATGCCGCCCCTGCCACTGCTGGCCGATCAATCTGTATTTCCACAACCTCGCCCTCAATCACCTCGGTTTCCTCCTTAATTCTGACCCCAATTGCTTTCCTGAAGGCTTGCATTAGGGCTTCGGTTTTGGACATCTCGAGCGAGAAGAGCTCGCTTCCAGCGAGCATGGCGAAGGGGGTTTCTTGGCCAAGGGATTTAGCCATGCCCATGGCAATAGCAGTTTTGCCAGTGCCAGGTTGGCCGGCAAGGAGGACGGCCCGGCCGGCAATTTTACCTTCCTGGACCATTTTGACGATGACGCCGGCAGCTTTTCGGGCCGAGGTCTGGCCCACCATGCCCTCGGAGGAGGAGCGTGCTTCGAGGGCGGAGTCGAGACCTAGGCCACGGATGTGGGAGTGAGCGCCGATTCTTTCTATTCGGGTCAGGTCTCGCATCTCTGAGAGTTTTATCTCCGCCATGGCTGAACTTCAGAGGAGAGAGAGAGAGAGGGAACGAAGGAAGAGGGGTTTAGGGTTTTGGTTCTACAAATGACTCAAAAATGCGAGGTTTTAAACTAGCGAGATTTTATTCAAAAGAAAGGTTATGTGATTATAGTCGGGTAATTCTATACACACCCCATCAAATACTAAACACACCCCATCTATACATACATTCTTTTTTTTTATTATTTTAAAAATGTGTGTATAGATGGGGTGTGTTTAGTATTGATGGGGTGTGTATAGAATTACCCAAATATAATACAAAGCAAAGTTGGATCATTTCTTTTATTCTAATGATTTATTTTTCATAGAGTAGGACTATGTATTCGATCTGACCCCTTCCAGAAAATATATATAATTTTTTTCTTTTTTGTTTTTCCTCTTTTCTTCCTTCCAAGGCCACCTCCTTATTTTTCTTCTTCTAAAATTTAGGGTCTGCAGAGAAAACCCACAATCGAATCGGCTTTGTGACTCTCACCACCATCACTGCTGCCTACCTCAAGTTCTCTGTCATGAAAAGTCTCATTCTTCTTCTTCTTCTTCCTTCTTATACTACGACAATAATCTGAAATTGAGAAAGACGATAATGATAAATCGGAAGCGTACCTGAATCCATAAATTGATCTTGAATTGATTGCCTTTTACCGGTGTGGTTTGTCAAACTGTCAGATTCACCTTAATTCACGAACGTAAAGAGAATACAGAACGTGAGATGAGAAATGTGATGTTTGGGGACCATAACTCATTACTTATAATAATAAGATTCCTTTATTTTCAATTTGGTTCCTCAACAAATTGAAAATCATCTAATGATGTCTACTCATAGAAGCGCGTGAATATTATGATACTTATATAAACTCATATCTTAAACTTTAGTGGATCACTTTAATTGAGCTTCTTTAAGTCAGTTATACACATCTAATTTTGACACGTGGAAGTCCAACACTTATTGGATTTATCCAACATATACTTTTATACCAAAAAATGTCTTAAAATACCTATAACTATCATTTTATTTAATTGTAGTAGAGAAGCATATATTTATCCCGTGTTGTATAAAAGTAAACAATTATATTAGTTGTGGTAGTATAAGAACATCCAGATTCATCAATTGTAATGCATTCTTATATAAAATACAAGTACAATTAATTGATGTGATGGTGTTTTTATGTGTGTGTATTTTAGGGTAGGAAGTGTGCATTCATATGTAAGAATGCATTATTGTCCCCTATTCTTAGTATTTGTGTCGATCAATAACCATCTCGGTGACAGTGTGTGGAGTGCATTAAGAAAATTAGCTTTATATGACACTAAAAAATGTCCTAATATATTGGATAATAATACACTTAAGCTATTATGACACTTTCTAAAAGTGTCATCTATTCTAATGTAGCAATAGGTCATATGTATTGAAATGTATCCAATTAATGCACTTTGAAATGTATTTAAATATAATTAATAAGACATTTTGAAATGTCTTGAAATGTATCCTATTAATGCACTTTGAAATGTATTTACATATAATTAATAAGACATTTTGAAATGTCTTAATAAGTTATATACAATGTCATTTAAAAGTGTGTTATAAAGTATTGTAATACTACTTTAAAAATAAAAATCTAAGGCACTACAAAATGTCACCAAATAAAATTGTGACATTTATACATGTATCTTGCTATGCAACTTTTTATTACACTTAGAAGTGTCCTCTTAATATTTATTTTCATAATTATTTATTATTATTTTTATACACTGATATTAATATTTTGTTCCATAATAATATTAATATAAATGTTTATATCAACTTAAATTATATATCAAATATATCGGATGGGGTCATTTTGATGCTAGAATATAAACACTCCTGGATATGATTCAAATGCAGTAAATAATTAAGAAACAGTAATAATGCTGAAACTTGACAAAAGTAACATTCTCTAATTAAAAACCAAAAGTGCTGAAACTTGACAATCTCTAATTAAATAAACATTAGCAGCATTTTAAAATACTAAGCTTGAACACTCTCAAAGCAACATTGGAGAAATTATCAATCTTCATCACATGTTACCTGAATATAGAAAATAAATGCAATTAAAAGTCAAAATAGAGTTGAATTGAGAAAATATTAACTAACTAAATAATTTGGAAAGATAAAATATACAAAAGTACAAGGTCAAGCAATCATTTCACCAAGAGTATCAGCAATCTTTTGGAGATTATAGTAAGGTCTAATCAATTGCTCTTCCGGTTCAAGAACCACTTTTACACACCAATTTGAACCTAAGATTTGTCCCCCAACTTCTGTACTGGGGTTGGTGCTCTGGATACATCCTTTAACAATGATTTTTGTCGGATCAAATAGACTTTTTAGAGAAACATATGCTCCATCCTTAAAAAGGCAAAAGGAAGTAATATATATGTTTAATTACTTGATTTTTCTAATCCATATGAACATTAATAGAACATGCCACTAACAAGTAATAAACTTAATCATAAATAAAATTAAAATAAAGGAATTTAACCTGAAGAGGTAATGTTGTGGTAGCATGATTTGAGGGAGGCTTAAATGCCAACATATGTTGCCCATGACCACCTCATGTTTGTTGTTCCAAAAGTGATTCCAAATGTGCAATTTTCGACTGTTGCTCCATTGTTAAGTGATTGGATTTATTCCGAGAAACTTCACCCCATACATCCGAAGGGCAAATTCCTTGACCCATCATTCGTACGTAACCAGACTTATCATGTCCCATGATTTGGGCAAACACATCATTTTGACTAATTGGATCATGAAAGCCTTCTGGCTGTTGATCGTTAAGTTCTTTCATTTTCTCCTGTAAATATTTTTATCAAGAATCACTACATGTTTTATTATAAAAAAATTGGAAACAATTTTGTAAAGTACATGTTAAATAATTGATATATTCATACTTACATGTATTTGATATGCCTTACTGGAAGAGCTTCCATCTGGTTTAATGTAGCATGCAACAAATAATTCGAAGCGCTTTGGAGGACGTCCTAATTTCTTTGTCTATGAATACAAATTGTCAATTATTAATGTGCATTAAAAAAATTATGATGAAATAAAGTAAGAAAGGCAGCAAATATCACCAGTTCTTCCCTAACTTTGGCAAATGACATTTTTCCAGTTAATTGATCAATGATCCTTTTAGCTCTAGCATCCGCATTCTTCTGACTTGACTTCTGAAATTTAAGTATAAAAAGATAATTAAATTAATAAATACAATGACTAAATATTATCTAAAAGAATGACAACAAACCTCCGCTTCTTCTGTATTCCAATAAGTGAGAAGTTTCATCCACTGATCAGGCAAAACTCTTTCATCCCTTTCATCTTTTAAATGATCCAAGGTAACATTAGGAACCCAATATGTTGTCTTCAAAAAAATGCTTCCAATTTCTCCATTTGTGCCCAATTGAGGTTAAAATCCATTTTTCGGCAATAACAGGGACATAAAACCGTATCTGTAACATGAAAGATGATGATTACATTTATAGGTATTCCAAATATGTAAATACATAAAAACAATGAAAAATTGTAGTAAAACAATTATTGGAAAATTGTTTTAAGACAACTAATTGCTACATATAAAATAATATTAGAGTGAAATAAGAAACATGTCAGATTTTAAAAAAAAAATGCAAACAAAAGAATATGGAAACCATTATTTTTCGCACCATAAAAAGTAATTACCTTTACAACATCTATCATTTCATTCTTTTTTTTCTTTTGGCATGACACGCCAACTGATCACATCAAGTGGGCAATATTTACCATTTCTCACAATTGAACCTAAAACAGGACAAAGCTTGCTACTTTCTCCACTTATTGGTTGGCCAAACTCATTATACTCAACATGATATCGTGGTAGATTAGAAGGCCGACCCCAAACATTTTGCATATATGTAGGACCTCAAGTTTCTTTTTCAGTGATTTGGGAATCAATGAGATCAAAAAAATAAACGAGTTTTTCAAATAGAATTTTATGCATTTTATTGTACTATTATGGTTCTGAATATTAACTTGTTCATAGTTTCCATGCATTCATAACCTCATTCGCGGTTCTTGATTCCTTCCTAAGTCAACTGTTTGAGGAGATTCAGTGTGTCCTTCCGAGTCAAACCTGCAACTCATGTAGAAATAAAAAATGTGAGTACATTATTAAATGTAAGACCAGCATATTACAAAGGCCTTTATAAATTTAGAAGCGAATTTGGACGAGTATGGACACGAAAACCTATATTTGTGGTGATGCTTTAGGGTGCATCAGTGCACGAGTTATCACTTAAGTATATGAATTTTAAATTCATAAAACAGGGTTTAAAAGATTAGACATATTAAAAATTGCTACATGGTAGGCGAATCCAGATTCTCCATATTGAATTTTCGTAAATTTTGAAGAACGATATAGGTAGTAGTAGTAGGTAGAAACCAAGTGGGTTCGTCTCCTTTTTAATTTACTCACGAAAATTGACACAAAGGAAATGTTGAGGATATGTTCAGGTCATTTGTAGGGATGTAGATGAATCAAAAGATTCGCGAAGTTGGATTTGATAAAAGTTTGTTCGAAATGTTTATTGTAATTTGTAAAGTACAAAAATAAAGTCAACTTTGACAATATTCGATTCGTTAGTTCGTGAACAATTTTGTTAGAAGGCTATTGAGCTAGTTTGTAAGTTACAATGTTAATGTTTGACATTTTGAAATATAATTTTTTTAGTTAACTTGTGAACGAGTTTGTTAGAAGGCTCGTGAGCTAGTTTGTAAAATATAATGTTAATGTTTGACATATTAATATATGATTTTTATACTTAGAAAAATATGTAAATATCTAATTGTAAATAGCTTTTGTAATAAGATTATAAATTTTTGATAATATTTTATATTTTTAAAAAAAATATAATTAATTTTGTTAATAAGCTGATGAATAATATAATTTATTATTCATATTTATATAGTTTTTAAATGTTTGATTAAGCTCACAAACTATGATCGTATTAAGTAAATTAAGTTTAATTTCATTCGTTAAGTAAACAAGTCAAACTCAAACACTCAATAATTCGGTTCGACTATTAAGTACGTTGAGCTCAATATCATTCGTTAACTAAACAAATCAAACTCTAACACTCAATTCGGTCAGATCCTTAGCTTTTTGCATGTGTTCCAGTTTCTTGAATTTGATTTGGGTTGCTTTCAATGGTTGATGAGGTCATCTTTGCAGCACCCAATTTCTTCTTCTTTCTTCTCTGCTTCACCTTCTTCTCTTTGGAGCACGAAGCTGCCTCATCTACAAACAATGGAACTCTCACAAACCACACACACTCACACACATATCGACACTGAAAGCTTAAACGAATCCTCACCCAAAACATTCATTGAGGCATTTTGTCGAACACTTTCAGCCCCATCACTTAGAGCTTCGTTCGAACCAGGTAACAGCGGCCCAATGATCTTTCTGCGCTCCATCGTGGCTTCCTTCAGCTTCCTCTTCCGCAGCCTCTTCCTCTGAGCCCTCGTCAACTTCCGGCCACCGCCTACGCCTTCATCGCCGCCGCTTGACGGCGGCGAACAACTCTCCTCGTTCTCTAGCTCCTCCACTGTATTCACCGAAAAAAGTAATTAGGTGAGAGATGAAATCCCTTGTCATTGATATCTCATTGAGTACTTGTAACAAACACCTGGTGGGCAGCTCAACGGCTCGATCAGATCTTCTTCTTCCTCATTCTGTACTTAGAGAATTAAATTAAAATGTGAGTAGATGATGAGAAAGAATGATTAAATCGACAGAATTTTAAGATTGAAGAGATTATACTTGGTCGGAAGTGGAAGATGGTGGATAAAGCATTTGAAGAAGGGCATCGTGAAACTTTCGTTGCTTTTCTTCCTTCTTCATTCTTGCACCTAAAAATTTATTTTTTACTTTTTACTTTTAACCAATGCACCTAAAAATAGTTGAAGTTTATTATTTGCACATTTTCCCATTTAGTTATTTATATATTGATAAATTGAGGGATACAAAATATGATTTCAAGATTACTAATATTAAAAAATTTAGGCATCTTAAAAATTATTTGAATTAAGCCAAGGAGTGGATCTTGTGCGAGACCGTCTCACGGATCCCATTCTGTGAGACGGGACGGGGCGGGTCAGCCGAACTTAAAAAAACCGGATCCAACATGAAAAAGACGGTCAGGCACGGCATGCCTCACGCCCTATGTTTCATGCTTCTCTCTCAATTTTCACTTTTTATTTCTCTCTCTAATCCATTACTTCTTCTAGTTTTCTTCTCTCAATCCGGTTTTGATTCCAACTTTTACTTTTTCTTCTCAAATCCATTGTCTCTTCTCTGTCAATCCTGCTGCATCTGATTTTTTCTTCTCTCGGTCCAGATTTGTTTGCAAATATTGTGCTTTTTGCTTCTACCCAACACAAAAACTTAATTTCAATTTGCAATCGCAATTCTGGGATGAAAAATCAAGAGGTTGTACTTATTATTTCTGAGGAAGAGAAAGAAGAAGAACAAGTGCATGAAGAACAAGAAAAACAAGGTAAAATTACAAGCAATTGATGGGCATGTTCATTTGAGTTTTTGTTTTTCTTTATAATGCATTGAAAAACTACAAACTATATCATGTTTTTTGACTGTGAATCGTGAACTTTTATATGTGGTAATTCTATTCTGCATTATTATAAATTGAGGTACTACTTAGATTCATAACATGTAATACTTTTTTTAACAAAATGTAAAACTCTTATAAATATAATGTAATATAACAGTGGTAACTTTTGTTCAAAGAATGTGATACTTTCATGAATAGTATGTACTACTTTTGTCAATAGAACGTAAGACTCATATAAATATAACATTATACCACAGTGGTAAATCAGGTGATACTTTTGTTCACGGCATGTGATACTTTGATCAATATGATGTACTACTTTTGTCAATAGAATGTAAGACTCTTATAAATATAACGTAATATCACAGTGGTAAATCAGGTGTTACTTTTGTTCACAGAATGTGATACTTTCATGAATAGTACGTACTACTTTTGTCAGTAGAATGTAAAACTCATATAAATATAACATTATACCACAGTTGTAAATCAGATGATACTTTTGTTCACGACATGTGATACTTTGATCAATATGATGTACTACTTTTTTCAGTAGAATGTAAGACTCTTATAAATATAACGTAATATCACAGTGGTAAATCAGGTGTTACTTTTGTTCACAGAATGTGATACTTTCATTAATAGTATGTACTACTTTTGTCAATAGAATGTAAGACTCTTATAAATATAACGTAATAGCACTGTGGTAAATCAAGTGTTACTTTTGTTCAAAGAATGGGATACTTTGATCAATAAGATGTACTACTTTTGCCAAATAGAATGTAAGACTCATAAATATAACGTTATACCACAATTGTAAATCAAGTGATACTCTTGTTGACAGCATGTGATACTTTGATGAATAAGATGTACTACTTTTGTCAAATAAAATGTAATCCTTTATTTATTAATTGGATGTAATACTTTAATCCTCTACTTCACTCTTTCTTCTTCTTTTTTTCATTTCTTTTCAGTGGTGATTGGATATATGTACTCTATTTGATGTTGAAGTATTACATGTTATATGTTAAAGTATTACATTTCTTAGCTTAATGTTTTACTTTTTTCTGCAGATGATGACATTTATGAGGATTTTAGTGGTTCTCTGCTTGGTATGAAAAGAAAAACATGACTTGATGAAATACATGAATTGTATTGCAATCATGCACTTGCGGTTGGGTTTAGTGTTAGGATATCAACTACTAGAATTTCAAATGATGGTGATGGTGTTATATTGGAAAAGTATTTTGTATGTTCTTGTGAAGGGTTTAAGAAAACATGAAAAACAGATTTAGAAAAATCGGATGATATATCGAAAGTGAAAAGTAAAAAAAAAAAAATTCGTATAACACGAACAAGTTGTGGAGCTTCGTTGAGGGTTAAATTAAGTGATTGTGGTCTGTATGAGGTTATTCATCACGTCATTGTGCATAATCATGCACTAACTAGGAGGGATTGGAATCACCTTCACCGTTCTCAAAGAACAATCACCAATGAAAAGGGAAAGACGATTGAGACAATGATATCTTCTGGAATGAGTGCATCCGATTCATTTCGATATATGGTGCAAGAAACAGGTGGAGAATACATTGTTGGTCATACAATGCGAGATCACATAAATTTTGTAAATCGCTTGAAGATGAAGATAATAGAGGCAGGGGATGCACAAAGCCTGATAGATATGTTACATCAACAAGAAACTGAAGACCAATATTTCTTTTTCAGGTAATACTTTGATTCGTATAAAGTAGTACTTTTATTAAATGGATATAATACTTAATAATTAATTAATACATTAACATATTTGACATAATACTTTTCTTCTTAACATGTAACACTTCTATGAATACTGTGTACTACTGTTTGTTTCAAGAGTTAAATTGGATGAAGAAGGCAGATTGACAAACATCTTTTGGAGGGATTCAATGATGAAGAAGGACTTTGGAATATATGGTGATGCGATCATCTTTGACACCACCTACCAAACCAATAAATATAATCTGGTTTGCGCACCATTTGTGGGCTTTAACAACCATTCAAAAAATGTTATGTTTGGTTGTTCATTCATAGCCAATGAGAAGATTGAAACATTTTAATGGCTCTTTGATGTATTTAAGAAATCAATGGAGTACAAATCTCCAATTAGCTTATTCACGGATCAAGATCAAGCAATTTTCAAAGTAATAAAAAAGGTATGACTTTTTATATGTAGTGAATAGTACATTTGTGTGTGTTAAATATAAAATTAATATACCACAGTGGTAAATCAGGTGATACTTTTATTCACGGCATGTGATACTTTGATCAATATGATGTACTACTTTTGCCAATAGCATGTAAGACTCCTATAAATATAACGTAATATCACAGTGGTAAATCAGGTGATACTTTTGTTCACAGAATGTGATACTTTCATGAATAGTATGTACTACTTTTGTCAACAAAACATAAGACTCTTAAAAATAATATAACATTATATTTTAGTATAAAATTAATATTATTTTTTTTATCAATAATTTTGCAGGTATTTCCAGAAATAAGACATAGGCTATGCATATGACATCTTCATCAGAACGCTATAAGTCGATTTGGACAATTGAAACAAGACATCTCATTCAAAGATGCATTTAAGAAATGCTTGACAGCTTGTTTTGATGAAAGTGAATTCGAAAAATGTTGGAGTTCAATGATATCAAAATATGGCTTGGAAGAAGATACCTGGTTTGCAAGGTTGTATAGTTTGAAAGACAAATGGTGTACTGCATTGAACAAACAATATTTTTCTGCTGGAATATTGTCTTCACAAAGGAGTGAAAGTACAAACAATGCAATATGCTTCAATGCAAAGAACACAACAAGTTTGACTGAGTTTTATCATATCTTCAAGCAGACAGTGAAAAGATATAGAGAAAAAGAACAACTCGACAAATTTCAATGTTCACGCTCACAACCTACATCTACTCTACTATTGAGTGGAATGTTAAAACATGCATCGGAGGTATATACCATGACTCTATTCCGTGACTTTGAGGCTGAATTTATCTCCTATATTTCTACTTCTTGTACACTTGTTGATGAAGAAGATGTCCTTAAGACTTGTGACGTTTCAACAACTGATGGGAATGAAGGTTACCATCGTGTTATGTTTGATCCTATAAGAACTTTGATCACATGTTCCTGTAAGAGATTCGAAGAGGTTGGTATGTTATGCAAACACAGCCTAAGAATACTTCACATCTATTCCGTACTTCAGATTCCAGATGTTTATATTTGCAGAAGATGGACAAAAACAGCAAAATATGGAATATGGGACAGCTTACACAATTAAGTTGACATGACCAAGAAATCAAAAGATTGTATCCTTTGGCATCAACAAATGGTACGCAAATATTACAACCTTGTGATAAAATGTGAGGAAGATGACAGAGCAAAAAAGATTCTTGAAGATGGTTATAATAGAGATTGTGTTGTGATTAATGATCTGATACAATTGAATTCTACTATCGAATCTGGTCAAGCTTCGATTTGTTCATCCAACATTGTTTCAGATCTAGCTCGTAGTATTACAAAAGGCAGGAGTAAGAGAAAGAAGGGACATTTCGAAAAGAAAAGGAAGCAAAATACGTGTGTCAATGAATTTGGTTCCAAAACTCCAAATGCACTATTAATTTGATATTTCAATTCTGAGTGTGTAATACTTTCATTCATATCAGGTAATACTTTTTTATGTGAATGGTGATACTTTTGCAGACTAATTTGATTTATCATTTTTTGTTGTGTAATATTTTATTCATATTAGGTAATACTTTTTGGGTAACACTAAAGGCACCACATATTTTTCTAAGGGCACCACACTCATGTGTATTATTTGGGAAAATAATACACATGAGTGTGGTGCCCTTAGAAAAATATGTGGTGCCTTTAGTCCTACTCTACTTTTTAATGTGTTGGCTGATACTTTTACTTGATTAATTTGATATATCATTTCTCAATGTGCAATACTTTTATTCATATTTCATTTCCCTTGTTAACTTGTAATTATTTGATAAATACCATAGTTGTAAATCAGGTGATACCTTTATATACTGCATGTGATACTTTGATCAATACAATGTACTACTTTTGTTAACAGAACATAAGACTCTTATAAATCTAACATAATAGAGTAGTTATAAATCATGTGATACTTTTGACCACGACGTGTGATACTTTGATCAATACAATGTACTACTTTTGTTAATAGAGCATAATACCACATTGATAAATCATGTGATACTTTTGACCATGACGTGTGATACTTTGATCAATACAATGTACTACTTTTGTCAATAGAATGTAAGACTCTTATAAATATAACATAATACAATTCTTATAAATCATGTGATACTTTTGACCACGACATGTGATACTTTGATCAATAGAATGTCCTACTTTTATCAATAAAATGTAGGACTCTTATAAATATAACATAATACAATTCTTATAAATCATGTGATACTTTTGACCACGACGTGTGATACTTTGATCAATACAATGTACTACTTTTGTCAACAGAACGTAAGAGTCTTATAAATCTAACGTAATACAATAGTTATAAATCATGTGATACTTTTGACCATGACTTGTGATACTTTGATCAATACAATGTACTACTTTTGTTAATAGAATGTAAGACTTATAAATATAGCATAATACCACATTGATAAATTGATCATGTGATACTTTTCACCATGAGGTGTGATACTTTGATCAATACAATGTACTACTTTTGTTAATAGAATGTAAGACTCTTATAAATATAACGTAATACAATTCTTATAAATCATGTGATACTTTTGACCACGACGTGTGATACTTTGATCAATAGAATGTACTACTTTTGTCAATAAAATGTAGGACTCTTATAAATATAACATAATACTAGAGTTATAAATCAGGGGATGCTTTTGTTCATCGCATGTGATACTTTTGATTCCAAATTGTCCTCTCAACGCATTTCTTATTGAACCCTTCACAAATAAGAAATATTAGACAAAGGTAGAATACACCATAAATATTAAACTCTTTCTAAATATAACGTCATACCTTTGTCAAATCAGTATGTGAATATATTGTTCCTTCAAAAAATTGCAAATGGTGCATCAAGAACACTCCACAATCAACATTTCCCCTCCTTGATTGTCATTTGAATTGAATGTTCTTAAATTCAAATGTAAGAACATCATCAACTTTGACATGATTGATTGATTTTAGGAAAATAGCCATTTGAGTTTGCTACAATAATGTATATTAAAAATAAAAATATATAAGTAAAACCCACAACATCAATTAGATAACAAATGAAAGAAGTTACAACAGCATACCACAATATCAACAGCATTCTTGTAATTCTCAAAATCAGCATGGACACTGTTATCTAAATATTGCAATTTTTCATCTCGAAAGTTGAACACAACAACAAAGTAATGGTGGAATAAAATAACAGGGACAAAAATCTACACAAATATTACACATATCAGTCAATCTATTAAATGTATAAGAGACTAAATTAAAAATGTTTCAAAAATTACATACCATTTCAACATCGTTCAAATCTCTACCGTGTATTTTCAACCAAATATCTAAAGCAATTTGTGAATGACTTCCCATTACAGGGACCTAATCGGACCCAATTAAATTAAGCTCCAATAAATTAATTTTGACTCAATTAACTCTTAATCAGTCAAATTAATTTATTAATCTCGTTCAACTCCACTATAAGTACGAGATTGCACTCTTAATTAAATTGGAATTACTGAAGCAATTAATCAATAATATGTATCCTCTGATTGATCGATCCAACAGCATTACCTCCTCGGAACGCTACGAAATCCACCTATGAGAAAGAGCTTTTGGCGCTTGTTTTGGCAGTGCAACAGTGGCGTCAGTATCTCCTGGGTCGCAGGTTTGTTGTCCGGACGGATCATCAAAGTCTGAGGCATTTCCTGTCTCAGCCTGTGCAGTCTCCCACACAACAATATTGGGTGGAAAAATTATTGAGCTTTGATTTTTCCATTGAGTACCGCACAGGCTCATCGAACTTGGCGGTCGATGCCCTTTCCCACAGAAATGCCGAGGCTGAACTTGTGGCTGTATCGATTCCTCAGTGGGTCGATTGGCCCGCCTTGCACCGTGATGTCATGGCTGATCCTACTTAAGATCTTCCCCTTTCATAATCTTGTCCAGATAAACCTGCCAAAAACAAAAACAAAAATATAAAAAATAAAACAAACAAACAATAATAAAGATCACGTAATACTTTTAAACATAATATGTAATACTTAACAAGTGAATTGTAATACTTACAGAGTGTGTAAGATTGAAATACAAACGTGATGAATGATTATTAGTTGCTTCAGCATGATTTAAAAGCAAACACCATGCATTAATAATACTATCAAAAATCATTTTCTCAGGATACAATGATAGAAAATCCTCCCTCGTGACAATATACCGATTGCCACAACGAAACTAATTTTCCCTACAAAAAAGTAAATAAAATATAGAAAAATCAGATTCTTGCTCCTTTTTATTTTTACTAAAATAAATTACTTGACAAAGTAGATCGAAAATACTTACATAAAATCTAAAGATCCATCTTCATTCATGCAATAGTCTAATATGTCTTTGTTCATCTTATCCATATCAGCAAACAATATTTGATTTGCACTCATGTAGCGTGACACATACCCAACATCTTCTTCAAATGGTCAGGGATCAAGTTTTGAAGTTTTCCTCCTCATTGCAACTGAAGATATGACTTCTTTGATTTCATCTACACAGTTGTCATCCTTCTCTTCTCCCACATTTTCATTCAACTCCAAATCTTCAGCAACTATGTTCTCATTTTCAGGGGTCAGAAGTTCAAATGAGGGCATTCCTTCAAATAGCTTCTTATTGGATAAAATTTTTTCCACCAGCTCATCGATGTATTTATGTACTTCAACATCGGAGAAAAAAAATTGTGAATCACAGGGGGCATTCGACTGTGAAGATGGACTTTGTGATTGCTTTTGCTCAACTTTTTCATTTTTTTGTTCCCTTACTTTGAGAAGTTTTTTCATGTGAAAATTGGTAACAACAACAACATCCCTCTTCAACAATAGGAATGTTTCATGGATATCCTGTAAAAAAATACATTGATAATTTAACAATAAGTAACATGTAATACTTTTATTCACAAGAGGTAATACTTTTATTCATAACAATTAGTACTTTTACAAATAAAAATTTAAAAATAACTGCATACTTACATCTTTTGCAGTTTTCTTGATTTCTTCATCATCCATTTCACCATCTGGAAGTTGAAAACTGATGAATTTGGGATTTTTCTCAGTCACTTTGACCTCACTTACCTCATCATCAACAACTTTTTTCTCCCCAATGACTTCTCCAAAACTAATAGGGTAACTATCAACCCAACCCCCTTGTCCATAATTCCCAGCTTCTTTCTTTTCTTTTAATCTTTTCACCAACTTCTCTTTTGACTAATGTTTGATCAATAGCAAAGAACATGATTCAACTACACCTCTCCAGCTAACTCTATGAAGGTAAACAATTTGAAGAACTAGAAGACAACCAGTGATATTCTTCATACTAGTTTTCCTATTGAAATTGTCTACCCCCATACAAAGCTTGTCAAGCACAAATGAACACCAATAAAATGAAGATATTTTCAACATCCAACAAGTATTTCAAAGAAGACACATCAACACTACGGTTTGCTGTTGAGTCAAAAACGAAGATAAACTATAAATCACAAAGAGTCTATTGAAATCATCCCCCCCCCCCAACCTTTATAACTAACCACCAACTCCTTCAATGATGTAAGAGAACCAATATTGAATTTTTTTTAAATTGCTAATTGCAATCTAAGTTCTCTTTCTTCCTTAGATCCACAACTATACTGTCCCCCTTTCTAGGCAATAGAAAAATATCACACACATCATTTGATGTCACAACAACACTCCTTTTCCTATCTATGGTAAGCAATCTACTCCTACCATTGAAATTTTTAACTAACCACTTAATCATAGAAGTAGGAAAAAAAGGTAGTGAAAGATCCAAAAGTCCACCAAAACATATGCTCCTAACATCATCCTTTTGTTTTTCAGAAAAATTTTGTATGATGTCACATAGACCATGAGGTCTACATTGAGTAACAAAGGTCCTACAAATAACAATAACAATAATTTAGACTAATATTGAAGTATAATACTAAAAGAAAAATATTTAGGTTTTGGTGGACTTTTGGATCTTTAATTGCCTTTTTTCCTACTTCTATGATTAAGTGGTTAGTTAAAAATTTCAATGGTAGGAGTATATTGCTTACCATAGATAGGAAAAAGGAGTGTTGTTGTGACATCAAATGATGTGTGTGATATTTTTCTATGGCCTAGAAAGGGGGACAGTATAGTTGTGGATCCAAGGAAGAAAGAGAACTTAGATTGCAATGAGCAATTTAAAAAAATTCAATATTAGTTTTCTTACATCATTGAAGGAGTTGGTGGTTAGTTATAAAGATGGGGGGATGATTTCAAGAGGCTCTTTGTGACTTATAGTTTATCTTCATTTTTGACTCCAACAGCAAACCGTAGTGTTGATGTGTCTTCTTTGAAATACTTGTTGGATGTTGAAAAAATATCTTCATTTGATTGGTGTTCATTTGTGCTTGACAAGCTTTGTATGGGGTAGACAATTTCAATAGGAAAACTAGTATGAAGAATATCACTGGTTGTCTTCTAGTTCTTCAAATTGTTTACCTTAATAGAGTTAGCTGGAGAGGTGTAGTTGAATCATGTTCTTTGTCATTGATCAAACATTGGTCAAAAGAGAAGTTGGTGAAAAGATTAAAAGAAGAGAAAAAAGCTGGGAATTATGGACAAGGGGGTTGGATTGATAGTAAAACACTCAAGTCCTCAAAAATGCTAAACAAACAATTGGAAAGGAAAAGGAATAGGACGACATTCAGAGTATCAATCTCTGAAATGATAGCTGCCTTTGTGGAATCAATTTCAACTTAAGACAGTAGATGCTTTAAGATTTTCAGTCACTAGATGGATACACATGCTAAACATTTGGCGTTTACAGATTCAAACATGGGACTAAAATTGCTTTATCCTTTATTCATCAATAATAAGAGCTACCACATCCCTTTTCATTTTCCTTTTGACATTATCTGTGATGAATAATGCTAAATATTAAACCATAGTACAGTAAGTCCAACAATAGACTAAGGTTGATAGATTATTCAAATTGATTCTTACAGAATTGATATCCACAAATCTTTAATCAGCAATCAACCCATTGAAACAGATTTGCCAACAACAAGAATCCCAAACCTTGCCCAATAAACGAAAAAGGTTCAATGGAAAGTTTTACCTAAACAAATCAATAAAAACTGCAAAAAAGGGAGAACCTGTACATACTTATCATTGGGAGGAAGTATTTCATCTATCTTCTTTTGTTCCCTTGTGGACAATGGTATGGTAAATCCATCAACCACCTGTGACAATTTTTGGGACGTTGATAATTAAACGAGATATTAACTTCTTGTTATCAGGAAAAGAAATTTTACCTGCGTTTAAGCCTGAAGAGAGACTCCTGCTCCCTCATTTGAGATGTTAAGGCTTTTACATCTTCCCTATGCAAGTCCTTTTTAACTACTCCTTCAAAATTCTCCATCACAGTTCAACAAAATAGCAATCTATCTATCTATACATATATAAAACATCTAAAATGTCATGCAATAATATAATTATAATATTACAAATGGGAAAGAAAAAATTTTGAATTCCAGAGAAAACAAACTGATGCTATATCTATGAAGCTGAGCTATGAGTTAGACCATTCCTTATTTAGGTTTCTTAATATTTGATAAAAATTCTAAAACTTCTATCATCATTGAACCCATTAATTAGCTATCCTCATCACTTGCCAGTCTTCAATGACATACTTCAAAAAAACACCAAGGTCTACCTATACAAATTCTTTCAGATTGACTAATACTATATTCAGTTAAGAACTAAAACATCCCATAGAATGAAAACACTTGAGCTCTACAACTCATCCAATTCAATCAAACATACAAATAATGGAAAAAATTTGAGCAAAAAAATCACCTTTTAGATGGGATAGAGAGCGGAGATTGAAGAAAATTGCTTTGTTGAAACTGCAACAAAGAACAATGAATGGAATGATGAAGTGGGCCCACAAAACCTAATCGGAAAACTGATCGGCGCCGGTGAAGCGACGGCGAAACCGATCATTTGAAGATAGGAAGAGAAAATTGAATGAATAGTAGTGGAGGGTTTTATTGGGATTTTGAAGAAGAAATATGGGCTTCGGCCCATTAAGCCTCAAGGAATTGGGCCCAACTCCCACCTCCACAATTGTTAATGGGCCAACTATGTTATCTTACCTTATCTTAAAAGAGAAGGATAATTCTATTCACACCCATAAAATTTCCCTAAACAGCCATTCTACATATGAAATATCTATTTTACCCTCAAAACTTATTTTTGGAGCGCTATTTTACATCCCTCTTTTTATTTGTTAACCACACCATCTTTCATCTTTTTTTTCTTCTCACAATTTTGAATCTCTTTTTATTTGTTAACCACACTATCTTTCCTTTTTTTTTTTGCCCTCACAACCATCATATTCCTAATTTTTCAATTTTAACTATTTGAAATTATTTTCAAAAAAAAATTATTATCCATTCAAACTTGATAGCATTTAAAACGTAAAAAGTAAAATAGATACTTTATAGATATATTAAGAGGTGTAAACATAATTACCTTATACCATCGCTAATATTGTTCTGTTCGTTTTCTACAATTCAAAAGCTTGTGAATCAATGGTAAGAAATAACTTGATAGATTAATGAGAAATTTTAAAATATATCAATTTATGAAACAATGATTTTTTTCAATATTTTATATAATATTCTTGATTGTATTTCAGTTTCTCTATTAGATTATTAATGAAATTGCAGAAATTTTATTAGGAAAAAGAATAGTGGCTTCATGAGAGAGATGGTTGTGAAAATGAAGGGGGGGAAATGATGAAAAGTGGTGATTGTTGTAATTTAAGGTTATAATTGAAAATTGAAATATAAAATGGTTGTAATAAGAAATAATTAGGCTGCGATTAGAATCACCCCATCTTAAAAAGGAACTATTTATATGAATTTACGTTGTCTCAAAATATATTACTTTAGTTCCAATTAAATTGCAGTTTTATGGATCAATTTTAGGCGTAAAATGTTGAGTGCCTCAAAAATCCTCTTACGTGATATGAATATCGTATAAGTTATGAGTCCCAATAAACATCGGTCAATTTATATGAAATATACTACGTAGACATGTCCATCCGGTTCGTCGATTCTGGTTCCGGTTTGGAACCGGCGGTTCGCGGTTTCGGGAAGGTCGAACTGGAACCGAACCGGATGGACTAAGGTTACGGTTCCGGTTCCGGAACAGCCGGTTTGGGCTGGTTCTGTTTTTTTTTAAAAAAAAATTTGCATCTCCAATTTTGATTTTTAATACTTGTTTTCGAATAAATTGTTATTTTATAATAAAAAATATTAAATGGGAGAGACTAACAATAATTAAGTGATCAAACTTTTGTCTTTTGATAAAAAAATTGGAAAATTATTACAAATTTACAAGTTAGAACTCTATTTAAATCTATAGACTAATCACTAATGTAGTATAAAAAAAGTCTATCTATTACAACTTTTCAATTATCTATTACAAATTACAATTAAAAATTTACAAATTACGTCAAAAATTTGATATTACAATACAAACAAACAAGTGCAACATTGACTCATTAAGGAATGGAATCAAATGAAATGAAATAAAAGATATAAGGGAAGGGGAAAAAAAATTGAAAGAGCTTGAGTTTCATTCTAATTTTAGAATTGAAATTCATTTCCAAATTTATAATGAAATTGTCTACGTATCCTTAATTTATAAAATTAAGGAATCAAAACTCACGTAGTTATCTTACCTCAACTTACCTTCTTCAATAATCGTCGAAGTTGGTTGGTGTGCCGCGGGAGGATGATGTGTTTGAGTCGTAGCCAAACAAATCGGGACCAACGTCGTCCAATGCCTCGGAATCAAGATGTTGTTGACGTGTGGCGGCTTTGCACCAATTCTCAAGGAACATAATGTTTTGCACATTCTCCTTCGCCAAGTTTGCTCGTCTCGGAGCCAATGTGTGGCCCGCAATGCTAAATGCATGTTCAACCGAGACCATCGAGACGGGACTTGCAAAAAACTCCTTAGCAATAATGGTTAAAATAGGATACATGGTGGTTCTTCGTGATCACCACTTCAATAAATCTAAAGGGTTCTCAAAAGCAATTGATTCAAAAGTGGCACCTAAATAATTATCTAATTCTTGTGAAGGGTTACTACTTCTAGCTCGTTTTTATGTCCTAATGTCATAAAAGTTATAAAATTGACTAAGGGCCGGTTCAAAAGTAGATGAAAAAGATGAAGAACCACTAGATCTTACATAGCTAATAATTCTTCTAACGGTTGAACCGCCGGTTCGGTTCCGGTTCCGGTTGAACAGATTTCCAACGGCTACTTCGCGTGGGCCGTTGATCTCCAACGGCTACTTGGCTTTGAACGTGAGCCGTCCACGTGGCAGCCTAAAAAAAAATTAATGCACAAACCGGCGGTTTAACCAAACCGAAACCGACGATTTGAACCGTCGGTTTTCTAGTTTGTATTATCACGAACCGTAACCAAACCATATATATACGGTTCCCGATTACAGTTTGGAACTGGAACCGGGTCAACGTTCCCGAAACTGTTGACCGCCGATTCAAACCGGCCCGATTCTGGTTTTCGGAACCGTTTGGGCATGTTTAATACTACATGAATGAGATTATATAAATTACTAATATTTTTATGAAATTACAAATAAATACATTTCCATATTTATTTATACACAAAGGCAAAAACTTGTGTACCCCGGGGGTACGGATCTTAGATCCGTGCCCCCAAATCCGACCCGGCGCGTGGGCAGCCTCCACGCGCCCACGCGCCGCCACGCGCGCCCATAACTAATCTAGTGTGCACCCACACACACCTGATTACCTAGTTGATGATTCAGTGATGGGTATTACATGTATACCCTATAGGTATTACACATATACCCTATAGGTATTACAAAAATATCTTTTATGGTATTACACTAATACCTTAATGGTATTACAGAAATGTCTTTATGGTATTACACTGATACCTTAATGGTATTACAGAAATGTCTTTTATGGTATTACACTGATACCTTAATGGTATTACAGAAATGTCTTTATGGTATTACACTAATACCTTAATGGTATTACAAAAATTGACTAAGGTATCATATACTTATTTTCCAAAGTTTATAAAAAACAGTGAATATCTTAAAGGTATTACACGAATCCCTTAATAGTATTACACAAATGTCTTTATGGTATTACACTGATACCTTAATCTGTAAATAATCTAGCAGATTGTGATTTATTTACAATACCAATAGAACTAATATACAATACCAATAGAGGAAACTTACAACACCCACAGTCACAACACAATAGTTATACATTAAAATCAGCAGTTTTGTTCTATATCACATGAGTGATCGTTAAAAAATGAATTAGTAGGATCATTAAAGAATTCATCCTTGAAAAGAGAAACAACTATATATTTTGTAAAATTCGAAAGTCTCCAAATTCATATTAAGATATTTCTCAAACTGTTGAGAATTGAAGTTGTAATAAGGTGAAGAGAAAAGTACGAGGAGGAGGAGAGGAGGAGGAAGAAGAAGAAGAAGAAGAAGAAGAAGAAGAAGAAGAAGAAGAAGGAAGAGGATCTCCACTGCAAAATCAGAGTAGGAGGAGGAGGAGAGGAAGAAGAAGAAGAAGGAAGAGGATCGAAGAAGAAGAAGAAGAAGAAGAAGAAGAAGAAGAAGGAAGAGGATCGAAGAAGAAGAAGAAGAAGAAGAAGAAGAAGAAGAAGAAGAAGAGGAGGAAGAAGAAGAAGATCAGAGGAGGAGAATGAGAAGAAGAAGATGGAAAAAAAAAAAGAAAAAAAAATATATATATATATATAATTTGGGTCGGGTTGGGGGTACGGATCCTGGATCCGTACCCCGGGAGCACACAAGTCCTACTCATACACAAAAACTCATGTGAGATGGTATCAATGATAGTTTCCGTGAGATGAACCCTGATTACCCATGAATTGAATTCATATCCACAAACTTTGATATGAATTGCTAAGTGTGGGTTATGAGTTAACTCGTCTCACAAAAAAAAAAAATTGTGAGACGGTCTCACACAAGACTTGCTCTTATTTATAAGTTTATAATGGTATATTAATATCTATATGCAGTGCCGGACCCAAGATTTTTTATAAATGGAGTCCAATAGAGATTTTATTTTCTCTTCAATCCAACGTATAGAAAAATGTGCTTTAAAGTTTATATTTTTTGGTAAAAACTTTAAAATGTAACACCGTACTAACTAAACTTTATTAAACTATCACTATACGGTAAATTTTACTATTCCAATCAATTTATCCAACTAACATGTGCTTCTAACCATACACAACACGTGCTTCAAAATAGAATATAGTTGGAGCAGGAAAACGTTTTTAACTGTAAAAAATCAATACACAGCAGTTCTAAAATTAATAAAATTATATATATATATATATATATTGCATTATAAAATAACAATTTTATAACATTACAATATGACAACATTAACATAAAAAATTAAACAATTCAAACACAATAACTAAAACATCATGTTAATCTTTTTTTTCCTCCGAATTTTGATATCATTATAACACAATAACAATTTTGATACATTTGTTGTGATCCTGCAATCTTGCATAATATGTTGTACTGATAATTATTTATAGGCAAAATATTATATACCCCTAGGGCACAGAGGGGCACATATCTCTTCAGATATTATATTTATATAAGAGTATACATGTAATACTTGAAGAGTATACACATGATACCTGTAGAGTATGTATTTAACACCAATATGATGATTAATTTGGGGACACCGTGCCCCCGGGGCACACAAGTGTCACTCTTATTTATAGTGGAACCGGCATCACCATTCTACACGATGAAAATCATATATGTTCTAATATCCTCAATAATTATTCTAAGGATATATCTTCATATTCTTCACAGCTAACATTTACAAATACATGTCCAAGTTTGATAGCCTGGCAGATATATGCTAAATAAGTTTAAGTTTTAGGTTCGGCTCGTTAGGGCATGCCTGAAATCCTTTGAAAATTTTCTAAAAAGAGAAAATTTTGAAATTATGTTGTGATAATAATTCAATATTGTATCGATCATATGATTACCAAAAATGATATTCATTTTTAAATTATGGGATTTTATCTATCCAAACCCCGAAAGATAACATATTTATCAATTCGGGTTATGAAAGATAAAGTGTTTGAAAGATTCAAAACTATCAATTTAAAATATCAGAATGAACGAATGAACGTTGTTAACATACATATTCTTTGACGGCGTTATCTTTTTCTCTATCTCAGCTGATTTGACTCTCAAATCATATTTACTTGGATATCACATCCCATATAGATTTTAAAAAAAAACAAATATCTCTTTCTTTTATTAATCATTATCTTCGATAAAATATCTAATTATGTACAAACCTGACTGGTTTTTATATTTTTTCAATTCACATTTCAATCTAATTACTATTATATATTTAAATAATATCAATCAACAAAATATATTGTCACACAACTATTTTTTCTATACATATTTTCAACAAAAATAATTATCGTCAAGTTATTGATATTATATAAAATATAATATTACAAAATATTGATATTAATTATAGATTGTCCATATATATATATATATATATATATATATATATAATTGTGCATAAATCACTAACGAAAAAATTTAGATCTATCTATATTATCATGCTGTTATTTAACGATATATATTATTGAACAAAATTTAATATCCAAATATTGATATTAATTGCGGATAACCGAAAAACCAATAACACAAAGTGTCGATATATTATATTAATACAATATCACAAAATATCATCGAATGGGGTAAAGATATCAATAAAACTATCAAATCCCTTCTTGATATGGTTATGGGTATATATTTTATTGCTATTTTTATTAGATTCGATGATATATATTTTGTAATATTGTATCAATATATATATTGACATTTTGTGATATTGGTTTTTGTTCCAATAATATCTACCAATTATCTGCAATTAATATGAATATTTTGTGATATTAATTTTTGTTCAATAATATATATCGATAAATAACAGCATGATAATATTGATATATTTACATTTTTTTCGTTATTGATTTATGCACAATAATATATATATATGGATAGTTTATAATTAATACCAATATTTTACAATATTGTAATTTATATAATATAAATAACTTAACGATAATTATTTTTGTTGAAAATATATATTGAAAAAATATTTGCGTGATGATATTTTTTGTTGATTGATATTATTTAAATATATATAATAGCAATTAAATTGAAATGTGTATTGAAAATATATATAACCAGTCAATTTTGTATTTATATTTTATCGAATATAATAATTAATAAAAGAAAGAGATATTTGTTTTTCTTACTTTTTATTTACATGGATGTGATGTCCATGTAAACATGATTTGAGAGGCTATGAGAGAAAAAAAAAAAAGATAACGTCGTAAAAGAATATGTTAACGGGCGTTTCATTTTGATATCTTAAATTGATAGTTTTTAATATTTCAAACTGTCGATTGATAAGATATATCTTTCATAACCAGCATTGATAGATATGTTATCTTTTGGGGCTTGGATCGATAAAATCCCTTAAATTATAAAACAACAGTCAATTTAATTAACTAATATACAATTTATAAATCAACATTTTAATTATTATCATTCTTAACTCAAATCTAGTAATTCACATAATAATAGTATAAATTAATAATACAATAAAACTATAAAATTAATAATTGTTTTTACAATCACTTAATATTTCATTAAATCAAAAGGAATAAATATGTTATATGTTTTCTGATAATTGATAATCAAATAAATTAAAATAAAATTACTAATCAATGAGAAACAATAAATAGTGTGTTGAAACATGAAGGAATTATCTTACAATTCTTCAAATTTGGTGTTCCGATGAGAATTTGATAATATTTGATAAAAAAAAATTAGTTAATCTATACTTTTTTCCTTTTAAATTTTACTAGTAGTATACCCGTGCGATGCACAGTTTGTAATATATGATTGATAAGTTTTAAAATTTTTAATACTATAATGTAATAATATTATCTTAACCTAAATTATATATTAATAAGAATTTGATTCTTTATCTTTAATGTGTCACATCTTAAATAATATTATAATTTTAAAATGCAAACAATAATATATAAATGTATATATATCTATGTTTAACAATGAGTTTTAAATTATATATTGAGGTTGTTAAATAAACACCAATTTTGTACACTTACCCATTAATATTGTAAATTAAAATAAATTAAATCAAATTTAGTACTGAGAAACATTTATTGTAAACGATAATTGATATCTAAAAAATATGTTACTTCATAAAGATATGTTGTGCATGTTACAAATTAATATAGATATAAGAATCATGATTATATTATTATATTTTTTTGATTCATACTTATTAACAAATGTCCTTTGCATTCACAATTATAGGAAAATATATAAATCCCATCAAATAACTAAAAAATCTTGATATGTATTTAAAATTTAAATAATGTAGCTAGTTCAATATTCAACCCACTTGTATTGGAAAATATATTAAATAATTATACCAAGATGTTTTTCATTGTTTTTAATTTCTCAAAAAATCTAAGACTTTTTATTTTAAAAATTATTTTTTTAATTTTCTAATCTATAGTTTAATTTAGTCATTTATCTTTGTATTTGTAAGCTTGTTAAATACAATTTTGCACCAAAATGTAAATATAAAATTTATACTTTTCATAAACTAAAACAAAATTCAAAATAAAAAATAATTAATTTAAAGATTATAGTTTATATGAAATAGAGAAAAAAGATAAAATATAACTTCATAACCTACTTACTCATAGGTATAGTCTAATCTAGTGGACCCCACAACCCTTAAAAGTATAAATCTTTTTATTTTTGATTTATTTAATTTCTTATAACTACTTTCTTTCTATTTATAGTATGCTAATTGGGAGGGAAAATTAGTTATTGCTATTTTTATTGAAGGTCTTCTTTATATATATATATATATAGATTATTCAATAAAAGATAACTTAATTAGTATTAATGAAATAAGAATAAACTAATACAATATATATATATATATTATAAATTGAATGGATTAAATAATAAAAAAATGCAAAATAAAATATTGTTGATGTGACACTTTTTGTTCAAAAAATAGTATTTATGTAAATATCTCAAACTTTTCCTCTATAATATATAGAAATATATAGATAAATTTATCTATTTACTTTTTCTTTTGAGTTTCTATATAATAAATATAAAATTAAATGTATTAAATATTAATATTTATGTATTTGTTTATTATATTAAATATTAATATTTATGTATTTGTGTATTAACAAATTTAAAATAAAAGTTATTAATGATTTCTAAAAATGGAAATATTTAATAAATGAGACATTTATTGTAGCTATTTTTGGAACATTATCTAGATAAATTTATCTATTTACTTTTTCTTTTGAGTTTCTATACAATAAATATAAAATTAAATGTATTAAATATTAATATTTATGTATTTGTTTATTATATTAAATATTAATATTTATGTATTTGTGTATTAACAAATTTAAAATAAAAGTTATTAATGATTTCTAAAAATGGAAATATTTAATAAATGAGACATTTATTGTAGCTATTTTTGGAACATTATCTATTGTTGGTGTATAAGAAATTATTCAATAAAAAATAACTTAATTAGTATTAATAATATGAGTAGGACTTGGGTGCCCCGATCCGTACCCCCAACCCGACCCGGATTTTATATATATATTTTTTTTCTTTTTTTTTTCTCTATTTTTTCCATCTTCTTCTTCTTCTTTTCCTTCTCCTTCTCCTCATCCGATCCTCTTCTTCATCTCCTCATCCAATCCTCTTCTTCTTCTTCTCCTTCTCCTCCTCCTCATCCGATCTTCTTCTTCTTCTTAAAACATCCCCATTTTCTCCTCTCTTTCCTTCATCCACGCTCCTTCCCATCACTTTTTATCCTTCAATTCTTTCTCTATTTCTGTTTTAGGGATCCTAAAGATTGATGGGTTTCCCTTGTATTGGGTGAATTTCGAGTTTTAAGAATTTTTGAGTTCTTGATTTTTAATTGCTCTTTCTTCGATCATTTGTTTTGCATCTGGGGTTTTCGAATCATCGTTTGTTGATTTTAATTCCTTTTTATGTTGTGTGAGATTGGAATTTTCTTCTTCCTCCTCCTCCTCCTCTTCTTCTTCTTCTTCTTCTCTAATTTTGCAGAGGATAATTAATTGTATGGATTTGCTCCAGGGTTTCTTTGCACAATGTTTATGTGATAATAATTCATATGAATTCTACAATTTGCAGAAAAAAAAGAGAGGAAGAATATGATATAAATCGCATTTCTATTGTTTAGAAATATTAAACTCACCATACAGTAATGTAATACCTATAGAGTAAATATGTAATACCTATAGAGTACACATGTGATACCTATAGAACAAAAATTCAAACAAATAATTCATACCTTAATTGAGTTAGTTTGTAATACCTATAGAGTATACATGTGATACCTATAGAGTAAACCTGTGATACCTGCACAAAAGTAAAAACAAATAATTCATACCTTTATTGAATGAACACATGATACCTTAAGAGTATACATGTAATACCTTAAGAGTATACATGTAATACCTATAGAACAAAAAATAGAACAAAAAATCAATACCTTAATTGAGTAAGTTTGTAATACCTATAGAGTATACATGCAATACCTATAGAGTAAACATATAATACCTATCATTAAATCTCAATAAATATAAGTGTAATACCTATAGGGTATATGCGTAATACCTATAGAGTATACATGTAATACCCATCACTGAATCATCAACTAGGTAATCAGGTGTGTGTGGACGCACACCAACTATGTTAGGGGCGTGCGTGGGGGGGCGTGGGCGCGCGTGGAGGCAACCCACGCGCCGGGTCGGGTCGGGGGCACGGATCTCAGATCCGTGCGGTGCACACAAGTTTTTGCCTAATAATATAAGAATAAACTAATACAATATATATATATATATATTATAAATTGAATGAATTGAATATTAAAAAGCGCAAAATACAAATATTGTTGATGTGACACTTTTTTGTTCAGAAAATAGTATTTCTGTAAATATATATAAAAATATATAGAAAATTTATATATTTACCTTTTCTTTTGAGTTTCTATACAATAAATATAGAATTAAATGTATTAAATATTAATATTTATGTATTTGTTTATTAATAAATTTAAAATAAAAGTTATTAATGATTTCTTAAAATGGAAATATTTAATAAAAGTGACATTTATTGTAGCCATTTTTGGCAGAATATTCTGCTTTTATATATATATAGATATAGATATAGATTAAAATTGAAAATATCCAAAATATCCTTTATTTTTCTGCAAAATCTTAGGTAGGACCGTCCCTGTATGTATGCGTTGTAACTCACCCTCATTCTAAGGTTTTAACTAACCTATATGAGTTTCATATAATCAATGAGGCTTACTCCAAACTTTGCTTTCAATTATTTGTCTTTCAATTTCGAACTATTATCTTTTTACCATTCCTTAGATACAATCTAGAAATCTACGCAACCAATTTTCTTTTAATCAAAATGATTCTCATCTCAATTTTAAACCATAAATTTCTGAATTAATTTTTTCATTAGTAAATTAGTCAAATTTTTATATTTCTTAATTTTTTTAAAAAGTTAAAATAATAATACTTTTGTATAAATTAAGTAATATTTTTGTATATTGTTATACTTTCATGTGTATGATAATACTTTTGAAAAATTAAAATTTCATATAGTATTACTATTATAAGAAGAAATTGTTTAGATTTTGATGAGACAAAACAAGTTATAATTGTTAGGATTTTAGAGTACCCATCTTGTTTTAATAAGTAGTGTACTTAGCTTACTGTGAAATATTCTACTACAAATATTGCTAAGCAATAGATCGAAAGAAGTCTGCTTATAGCACGCCATACTTAGAAGAAATTTCGGAAGAAAGTACACTGCATGCTAGAAGCTACGATGTTTTAGATGCAGCAGCTGGCTTAATGCAACAAGAATAATAAGTTGTAGCAACTGAAGTCAACATGTAGAAGATCAACAGGGATCATCAGAAAGGCTGCATGTCAATGAATATGTAAGAAGAATTGTATTAGATTTGATGAGACAAAACTTGTTGTCAGTATTAGGATTTTTGAGTACCATATTTTGGTTCATTAAGTAGTGTACTTAGTGACTGTGGAATCTTCTACTACATTTAGCGTTGCACGCTGCAAGCAATAAGATCGGAGAAGTTTGCTTATAGCGCACTATACTTAGAAGGATTTCCGGAAGAAAGTACACTGCATGCTGCAAGCTGGAAGCTACGAGTTTTAGAATGCAGCAGCTAGCTTAATATAGCACGACCAATAAGTTACAACAACTAAAGTCAACATGCAAAAGATAGACAAGGATTAACAGAAAGGCTACTGCATGTCAGAGAATACAAGGAAACATCAAAAGTGTAACTGCAATTTAATTCACAAAGTGACAAATTCAAGGTGGAACAGACCAATGGGAAGCCGTCACATGTGCCTGGTATAACTGTAAAAACTGTAATAAAGGACAATCACATTTAATGAATTGCAGCATAAAGAAAACGACATAGCATAAAAAAAACTGTAGGTGCACATTAATGGGTTGTACCTGAAAAGATCATGGAGATCAAGGAATCAACCAAAGGAGATCATCAAGGATGATTTGAAGATCATGATTGGTGTGATAAAGAAAAGGACCAAGATGAAGACACGTGGAATATGTTTCCTTCAACGAGCACATTCTTCCACTTATAAATAGAGGAAGAGTGAACCTGAAGACCTAACTGAAAACTGCAAATCAATTCTCAAATTCATATTCACTGGAGCTTACAATAGATATAGAGCTTTCAAGTATTTAAGTATTTTCGGTTCACTCAACCTAGAAGTTAGTCATCAACAAATGAAGATCTTCTGAAGACTTAGCTTCACCACAGTTGGAGAATTCTTTTTATTATTTAACCATTGTAGCTGTGTGCTTAGGTTGTTTTAGGTGTCCACAGTAGAGACGAAAAATTCCTTGTTGTGTGTTTTAGTCCTGAAAAAGAATAATACCCTGCGTGGGTTACCTGTCTGACTGCTGAAATCTAAGTGGGAGTAAGAGACTCAGTAGGTTGTGTCCATAGATAAGTGTTTGTATGATAGGAATCCTGTAAATCAAATAGCCTAGTGGAACTCCTTCTTGAGAAGGAGAATAGAGGACGTAGAAAACTTACACCACCTTCGAACCTCCATAAAAGCCTTGTGTGTTTATCTTTCTACATTTACAACTTTCATTATCTATATCCTGATGCATGCATGTTTAAATGTTTTTATGCTCATATGCTTTAACTACTAAAAGCTTCTAACTTTATAGTTAAAAGCTGTTGAAACTCTATCAAACACAATTCCAGTGTGCAAAATCTCTCAAGTGTTAGATTGAAACACCTTTTTATTGTTGTAAACAGAACACTGTAGTGCAATTTTCTTTCTCAATTAGAATGAAAAACTTCTTAATTTGAGTAACATTGAATGTGTTTCATTAATGTATTTAAATTATTTATTTGTGTGTTGTCACATGCGGAAGCAAAAGACATGCAAAACAAGATGATAGGTAATTGAAATGAGATTGTTTTGTTGTGTGGCAAAGATAGAGCAACAGGTCAAGGTGCTGAAACATTCGAGGAAGGTAGTGAAGCAGTGAGTGAGGACGATGAAAATGAAGTGAATTTCGTTCTATTTTCAGGAACAAAAGCACGAGTACGACCATCAAGGTCAATTGATTCCATGATTGGGAAGATCAAGAAGCCTAAGCAAGACTCCATGGTGGATGTTGTTGGTAAAATTGCTAATTCATTTCAAGAATTTTTAGCTAGCAAGAAAAATGAAGAAAAACCAAGTGGTATTGAGATACATAAGGTATCTCAATACATATTTATGATGTATTGAATATCCAACATACGAATCAATTTGCTTATCATATAATCAGGAAATGACATTATTATACATCAATTATAAACATATTAATAATTGTCCACGCTAGATTTCTCAAATTAAAATTGTGTAACAATTGTTTAGGTGGAAGTTGGGCCCAAGGTATTATCATAATGGGCCGAGCCAAGAATTAATTATGAGAGAGGCCCATATTTCTTCTCCAAAACCCCATTAAAACCCTCCACAAATATTCATTCAATTTTGCCTGAATCTTCAAATGATCGCTTCTGCCGTCACTTCACCGGCGACTATCACTTTTCCGATTCGGTTGTGTGGGCCCACTTCTTCATTTCATCCACTGTTTCCGGCCACACTTGTTTCTGTTCAGTTTCCTTCAAGCTCTATCAAAAAGGTGATTCTCTTTCCTTTTTTTTTTTTTTAACTTTTTCCAATATTTGCTCGATTGATTTAATTAGATGAGTTGTAGAGCTCAAGTGTTATAATATATGGAATGTTTTGGTTATTATCTATATATTATATTAGATAATTTGAAATAATTTGTTTAGGTAGGGCTGGGTTTTTTTCCGTAGTATGTTATGGAAGACTGGAAAGTGATGAGAAGATGGAAAAGCTAATTGTAGAAGATGACATTTTCTTTTGAAATAAATACTCCCGTTCGGTTAAATCAGCTTACTTTGACCGGCACGGATGTTAAGAAAAAGCTGACTTTGATTGATCGTGTTATTTTAATATTTTTGAGTGACAATTTTGTAATTTAAAGTTATAATTTGAGGCAAAAGTTGTAAAATGAAAGAAATGGAGGGGTAAGAGAGTAACAGATATAACTGGGACAAACGAAAATGACAAGTAGACAGTTTTAACTGGGACTAATTTTTTCTACAATTCAAGAATTTGTTCAATTTTGATTGAAAAGTCGAATTTGACCGGAATAATGTCATGTATGATGCACATGATCTCCAATTTGAAGTTTTCCGGTGATCTAGGGCTAGAGGTGATGTGGTGACACATGTCAATCAATAAGCATTTGACACGTGTTGCCCTATCACTTCCGGGAAATCCCCAATATGGCAAAAGTGGACTGGACTGAAATTGGGCTGATTTTTAAATGACTCTAAATTGAAAATCGTGAAAATTATGAGATCAAAATCGGAAGAAGTGTGGGCAAAAAATGATTTTAATCCTAGAAACTTGTGAAAACTATGCTCTAATTCACTGCTTAGTTGAGATCTTTAAACCATATTAAATTGGTGGAGCACATTTGAGGTTCACCAAGATAATTCACAACATTTGATCAAACGAAATTCATGAAACCAAGAATTATGAATAATTTTGGAATCAGATTATGCCTCTTAAGATATTTATTTGGGATCATAGGAATACTTATTATCACTCAAACACAGATTGATGAGGAGAACTAGGAAAAGAATAAGAAATTAGTTTGTCAGCCATGTAAAGTTTTCCTCTTCAAGATTTTCGTTCACGGATTTCGTTTATGTTTCAATACAGTTTAGTTTGCTCATGATCAGAAATGGAAATTCAAGAATTATGCTGTCATCTAATACTTTCTCCACATATTGAATATAGGACACAGGTCATAACTTCCGGGCTTTTGAGTCTCACTTTCTAGGCAGAGCTGCTGCTTATGTTGTGGCTAAGAAGGTTGACAGCGAGTGCGATCAAGTTGATGAACGAACACAAAATTTGATTAACGTAGATGCTTTGGCACCAACTTCCAAGGATGTCGTTATCTCACATGTAGACGTGTCTTCTGGTTCAAAGACATTTAAAACCGAAAGGAACCCTAAACGGCTGAGCAGTAGTGCTGCTCGGACAAGAAAAGTAGACCATCTTCCCGTCATCAGATATCCTCTCAGCACAGAGTCTGCAATTAAGGTAATATTGGAACATAACACTTTGGTTTTTGTTGTGGATAAACATGCTGATAAGAATAACATCAAAGATGCTGTGAAGACTATGTTTAATGTAAGGGCTAAGAAAGTGAATACTTCAATCATGCCTAATGGTACCAAGAAGGCTTTTGTTATGCTTGCTCCCCAATTTAAGGCTTTGGATTTGGCAAAGAAGGTTAAGATCTTGTGAAGCACTTGTATCCGATTAGGGAATTGATGTTTTTCGATCCTCTTGTTTTGTCGTATTAGGTCTTTTGTCATTTTTATCAACTGATTTTGTTACGGTTTAGTAATTTTGGGAAGTTAGTTTGGTGGTATGTCGTCGAAATACCAAAAAAGAAATCATTTTTTTGACTAACTTGTAGAAGTGCTGAATTAGAGTCGATCCCACAGAGAGTAGATTAATTAAAGTGTGCACCAATCTCACACGGAGTCCACCAGCAACGCGTCGTTGCCTCTGCATTTTCGACAAGTTTAGATTTAGTCGAGGGTTTCAATCTCATCCTCTCCGACTCATCATCAACAGTTTCACAGTTCTCCGAGCACGATGCGACGCCATGCCTCCCCATCACAGTTTCACCCTTACACCACAACCATCTCAGATACATTTACACCCTTCAAAGATTTTGGATTTTATATGATAATCTCAAAGATTTCAGATCTTTCATGATTTTAAAAAGGGGGTTGCGTAATGAAAATTAGGGGAGAATGTTTCTATTTAAGAATATTTAAATTTATTTGATGATCTTTTTTTATAATATAAACTGAATTACAGTTCACATTTTTTTAAATTATTTTTTTTCCTTTTTTATATTTTATTTTGTTAATTAAAGAAAAACTATGAAATAAACTTTTTAGGTATTAAAGGTAAATAAAAGGTAATTATTTAATAAAATTAATATTTCTTATTTATTAAAGGTAATTATTGAATAAGATTAAAGGTAAATTAAAGGAAACTATTTTTTATGATTAATACTTAAATGCAAATTAATAAAAACTATTAAATGAAATTAAAAATAATTGATAAATGTAAAAAGAGTAAATAAAAGGATATTTTACAAACTTTATTATTGAAAATAGTATTTGCTTCAATTTTAACAAAAGTAATTTGTGGACAAAGTTGGTGTCAAAATAATCAATTTACAACAAAAAAAAGTGGCAACAAATCAATCCATTTCACACTTCGGACGTGTCGACAACACGTCCGTGAAGTCTAACGATTTTGGGTATTTGCGTCGATTTTCTGATATCACAAGTTTTGCAATTTCGAAATCATAGGGAACCGACGCAACATTTTCTAATCACAAGGAGGTTTTCGTTAATTTACCCTAAACAATTGTGTATGATTTCTAGATGTAATTTACCAACAATATTATACTCTAGAATGATGGGGTAAATCATGCGGTAGATGCAAAATGTTCAAGTCGTTTAACTTGAACTCAGTCTCTTCTATCCTACACCTGGTGGATTGCACTGGGTGTATCTGATGATAACACGTGTGCAATTTTATTTCCTCTCACTTTAAATCCACCTTTAATATTATAAAATTAAATCTATAAAATAAATAAATATAACACGTGTAATCATCTGATACACGCGGTGCAATCCACCAAAAACATGATTGAAGTTACCCTTGAACTTGTGCTTTCCTGATGGAAATTAATTACTACTAGCGATTTGATTACTGTAATAATTATAAATTCAACATTCATTCTACCAATATGAATACAAATCATTTCATATACCAGACATTACTATATCTTACATTCACAAACTATATACATGCAAAAAGATTCCACGAATAACTTCGGAAAATACTTTAAGTTAACTATTACTAAATATGATCATCATAGACTGATACTTTTAAGGATTGAACTTCTTAGAATATAAACTCCTAGTCAAGCATATTGTTGTATTGATCATCTCTATACTTAAAAACTAAGGAAAAATGAAAGATTGAAAGTGTTCGAAAGGCTATAAATCTAGAGCTCAGGGCCAGTCTTGAGCTAGGGCCAGAAGGTCGACCGTCTAGGGCTCCATTTTTTAAGGGGTCCCAAATTTTCATAAAATATAATATATATATATATATATATTATATATAGAATTGCATTATTATAATTGACTCAATATAATATATTATTGATAAAAAATCATTTGTAAACCCAATTTTATCAATCATAAAATTGGATATTAAAAATGATAAAATCAATATTTTTGTTATTAAATATAAAAATATTTGTCATGTAAACAATCAAATATTAATTATTCGATTGATTATTATAATCTTCCAAATTGAAGGTGCATTCAATGGTAAAATATTATAAAGAGTGCTATTGCATGTTATTAATTTATAGAAACAACACATCCAAACTAATTGCATTTACATCTTCAAATTCTTCTAAGTTTTTGCTTACATCTAATATTTTATTGCTATTTTGTTTCTCAAAATGCTTGAAGATTAAGATATTTTTGATGATAAATTGAAGCTTGTTACTGCGTTTATATTTGTTGGTGTTACTTTTTTCAATGTTTTAGATGGACGGAGAAGTATATTGAAACTTGATCTATATATACAACTTTTTGAATGAAGTAATTTTATTATTTTTAGCTTTTAAATTTAATTTATTGTTTAAATAAATATTTGGTTTTACTTCAAAGGGATCCATTTTTTATAATTCGCTATAGACCCTAAAATGTCAGCCCCTAAACTAGACTCTAATAAGTCTTAAAAATACTTAATAACACACAAGTCGCAGAATTTTCCACAGGAAACAAGAATATGCAGAAAATTTCATAATGCACGTACGTTTTACTCACTAAAAAAACAAAGTTTAGATAATTTATGTGCAGATTTGCCTACTTATTATCAGTTCTCAATTAATTAAACAAGTTCTTGCTTATATTGATTTAAGTAATGGCTTAGATATTTGAGTTTGAGAAGAACTATATATAGTTTAAGTTGTTGGGAAAATACACCATCCCCTTCACCTCTAAGGTAATAGAAGCAAACGAGAAATAACAGGAAGAAACGAAACAACAATCCACAACACAAGAATTAGGTGGAAAACTTCAAAACTGGAGAAAAACCATGATCAAGAGAATAATATCACTATTTGACAAATTTTTACAATCGCACCATATTCATCTCTTTCTCACCAATCAGTTCCAAACAGAAGAATTTACGTGGAAAACTCCAAAGCCGGAGAAAAACCACGATCAAGAGAGAAAAGAATATCACTATGTGACAAATTTTTACAATCATACCATATTCATCTCTTCCTCACCAATCACTCACGTACTCTCACAAGTCTTATATGACTCTCACCTTTCTTACACCACTCTCAAGAGATCACTTTTCAAGAGAGAAAACCAAGAAAGAAATTTGATTAGAATCAAATACAAGACTAAAGTGTGTTGATTGAAGGCCTATTGCATACATTTGTGACAAAGAAACATAGACCCCTTAAATAGTCTTAAAGGTGTGACAAGTCCTTCCTCTTTGTTCACAAAACTTATATGAGACAAATACTTCTTTTATTTTAATCCAAACTCATCATAGGAACCCCAAAATATGTTTTTCTCTACATTTTATGCAAAAGTTGTTGTAAATTTTTTGATTTACAACAGTTTATGCTTTACAATTAAATTTTTGGTTGAGCATATTCACATGATATTAATCAAACTTTTTGTTGCACTTTTTTCCCCGGAAATAGTTGACAAAGTGTTTAATATGATCATAATAACATAAATCATCGTGATATTAATCAAATGACTCATTGGTTATTAAGATATAATTACAGTAATTCAGTGTCCTATTTTTGGAAATTAATGACGATGTACATTTGTCATTATCCCATTTGATCATATATATTGAAAAAATGAATATGTAACATTATATATGAATCTTTTATTTTGTCGATATGATATTCACGTGATAGACAATTAAAATTCACAAAAGAAATAGGAAACTGTGTATTATTAATGTTATTACAATTATTACCTTTATTTTTCGAAATAATTATTAAAATTGTATCTAAAACATAAAAATAAAAGAAGAGAAAAAGAAGAGATTTATTAAAACTTGATTGATCATAAACACCAATCTGAAAATAGTATTAGTCAACATCTTAATTTGTGATTATAATTATAAAAGAAAATTGATTTTAAGAGGATCTCTAAATTGGAAGTAACTAAACCTAAAATGTCTACATTGTTTCTTCAAATAAAACAAACATATAACGTCATATCGCCATGTTGACTTAGGATGAATTATATTAAAAAATAAAATTGAAAATCAACTTTACATTTAATTTCATTTGTTTAATATTGAACATTAACACCACATGTCACTTAAAAAAAAAAAAAAACACCACATGTCACTGATTTTATAATTATGTCAATTCAGTATATAATCAAACATTTGAACTTTTTACATAAAGCTCGAAGTGTACACTAAAATCCTAATCATCAATAATATATTTTTGGAATTCATGTCAACAATTAAAATGTGTGAGTAATCAAATTTATATGATTTCAAAATTAGTAATTTATGATATTAATATCTGGAATGTTCATTTTGCAAATGAAAGTGGGCTTCAATTAAACCTATCAACTTAATACCATTGTGATTAAATTTATGTATGAGTTATCTTGCAAAGTTAATATTTCTAGAAATCTCTTATTTCAAATTAGAATAAATTATCTTGATAAAACAAAGCTCTCGTAGCTCAGTTGGTTAGAGCACCCGTTTAGTAAGCGGGAGGTCTTGAGTTCAACTCTCAACGAGAGCAAATACTTTATTTAAAAGGATTTTATAAATTTTAATGGAATTTTATAGTCTATATTTATAGATTAACTAGCATTATATCCTACGTTTGTCATATATGATTTATTAATTTTTTTATAATATAATGTTAGTATTATCTTAACGAAAATGTAAAAGTTAAATAAGAATGTAGATATTTTATTTTTAATTTATCCCATTTTAAATAATATTATAATTTTGAAATGTAAACAATAATATATAAATGTGTGTATATATATTAAGCAACGAACAATAAATTAAATCTATATTTGAAATATGAGATTGTTAAATAAACACCATTTTTTACATCCATTAAAACTATAAATTAAAATATTAATATAAATTTAGTACCGAGAAACATTTATTGTGTCATAAAATGTTAAAAGATAATTGATATTTAAAATAAATATTTTAACTCGAAAAGATATGTTATACATGTTGCACTTCATATAAGTACAAGGATTAATATATTAATTATTATTACAAATGTGTGTATATATATTAAGCAACGAATAATAAATTAAATCTATATTTGAAATATGAGATTGTTAAATAAACACCATTTTTTACATCCATTAAAACTATAAATTAAAATATTAATATAAATTTAGTACCGAGAAACATTTATTGTGTCATAAAATGTTAAAAGATAATTGATATTTAAAATAAATATTTTAACTCGAAAAGATATGTTACATATGTTGCACTTCATATAAGTACAAGGATTAATATATTAATTATTTTTTTATTTGTCTTAATTATGTTTTATTAACAAAGTTGTTACTGAATATTTTCTTGCATTCACAATTAATTATAGATTTTTATTGAAAATTTTGATCTAATCAATGTAAATAACTTAATTATTTCAAGTTAATAAAGAGAAAATAACAATTAAATTTAAAGAATCCAAAATTAAAAAAGAAAATAAAATGAATGAAAATAAAAAAGAATATCAAAAAATGAAAAACGAAAATAAAAGATTTAACGCAGGAGTTGATTGACGTTAAATTCAACGCAAAAATGACAGTTATTGATCTTCACCGTGGAGATTTACATCACGCTGGTGAGAGAAAATTTGCAAATTATAGGAATTTGAACGGCTGCAAGAATGCCCCGACGCTACCCCTATAATTGAATTATTCCGAGAACTGAATTTTATGTTGTAAGGTATTAATATCCTTCGTCTAATTTATCAAAGGAGTAGGATTTTGAGCATCTTTGCCATTTCTCTTGCTTCATGTTCTTTCCATTTAAATTACACACCTACAATTTTCAGAATCTCCTCTCCAAAACTAGATTGTTCTTATATTTGAAACCAAACCGCTCACAAAAACTATATTTGGTGCCCAAATGTTGTGTGTACCAGGTGCACGAATTTAGATTGGTGCAAATGGGGCGATCCTACCCGGATCCGTGCACCTGAGTTTCCTTTTTTTTTTCTTTCTTTTTTTCGCTTCAGGTTGTTACCTTTATGTTGTAAGAATTTGACCTTTAGGTTATATAAGTGTGACATTTATATATAAATGTTATGACGTTTATGTTCAGTAACTTAGGAAAAAAATGAAGATTTTCAAGTTTTTTCGCTTCAGATTGAGACCTTTATGTTGTATTGTTGTGGCATTTATGTACAATTCTTGTGACCTTTATGTACAAATATTATGACCTTTATGATCTATAACTTTGAAAAAAAAATGAAATTTTTCAAAATTCAACGCATTTTTAGGATGAACATAGTGCAGCTAATATATAAAGGTAAATATGTACAAATTTTGCTAAAATTCTTCCTTTTTTTCTAAGTTAGAGTATATAAAAGTCATTACATTTATATATAAAGTCACACTTATATAATATAAAGGTCACACCCATATAATATAAAGATATCAGTTTGAAGCGAAAAAAAAAATTCAAAAAAAAAAAGTGCACGAATCCGGATCGACCTAAACCGGACCCGAACTGTATGTGCACTAGTTGCACTGGAGACTAACTCTCTATTTGATGAAGATTGAAGAGCATAGTATTATTAACATATACGTCATTTTCCATAATCTTGATTTTGTTCTTGAATTTCAATAGCATAGAAGGTGTTGGTTGTTTTGCTACATGCACATACCGCTTCAATTTCTCTAAATTTCGCTGGAAATTCTTTTGACCCTTCAAAAATTATTTTTTCTTATAATTGTTTTCCTTGATATCAAATTTTGTTCCTGAATTTTAATAGTATAGAAGGTGTTTGATGAAACCTGAATTTTAGTAGTATAGAATGTGAATATTTGATGAAATGAAAAATATTATGTAATTCGTTAAAAGCATGTCAACACTACTCTAAATCAATTGTATTATTCAACACAATTATTTCTATACACCAAGTGCATGGGTCATGACCCATGCAATCCGGGTCATATGACCCAGGAGGTGATTTTCACACCCAAAACGCGCTGGAACGCGCCCCCACGCGCCCCCAAATCACACTCAAACCCTAATTTCACTCCATGACCTTTTAGTTATTTCGACTAATCTTTTAGTTATGCCCGCCTAACCTTTTCATTATATTTACATAACCTTTATGATATATTCGCATAACCTTTCTATCCTGATAGTTTAATATTTTACAGAGTAATATAAATATATATTACCTTTTAAACCTTTATGTTATAATAACTTAACCTTAACGTTATAATAATTAACTTTTATATTATAATAATATAATCTTTATATTTTTTAAAGGTTATGATAATTGTATATAAATGTTATATCAATATAACATAAAGGTTAAGTTATAAGAATATAAAAATTTCAGTTATATTACATGATTGAAATAATTCTAAGTATATAATTTTAAGGTTTTAACACATTGTAAACTTTTTAAGTTGTAATAATGCAACATTTACACATAATAATATTAACCTTTATGTTATATTAACACAACATTTATGTTATTCTTTAAGTAAATAAAGATTATGATATTTATATATAAAAGTTACATACAACATAACATAAATGTTAAATCATCACAACATAAAGGTTTTCAGATATATTATCTTACATTTTATATTGAAAAAAGTTTAAGTATATTAACTTAAAGGTTATGATATTTGTACAAAAAGGTTATAGTCATATAACATAAAGATTTTACTCATATAACATAAATGTTACCGCATAAATTAATAAATAAATAAATAAATGGGCGCGGATCCGGGTCAGATCCGACCCGACCCGACCCAACCCATGGGTATCCAGTTGCATGGATCTAGATCCATGCAACTGGTGCACAAGAACAATGCTTATTATTCAATAGATTTTACTTTAACATCATAATCCGTTTATTTCTTTTCAATTATTGTATTTTCAAACAAATTATTAAATTTACATATAACTTAAAACCACTTTAAATGCACTAATAATAAAACATACACTTGAATCATACTCAATCCCGTACATCGTACGGATGCACGGCTAGTTAACAATAAATTTATACATCTACGTACTCACATTTATGTTGGGCCTTCAGGAAAGAGGAATCACCAATAAGGCATGTTAGAGTTTAAAGCCCAATGCAATTTTATATTCGTAATCAACTTTTGTTTTCTTGTCATTTTTAGTTACGCTTATTTAAGGAAATCACATATTCGTAATCAACTTTTGATTTCTTGTGATTTTAGTTACGCTCATTTAAGGAAATCACATAAACTTACGTGTAACCGTCGCACCGTTCGAAGGTTGCACTTATTGCAGAATAAAATATATTTATAGTTAAAAATGACATATTCGAAATATATGTAAGAAATATATTTATAGTTGAAAAACATATACTTATAGCTGAAAAACATATACTTATACTTGTAAAAGATGTATTTATATCTTGTCGCAGTGAGACGGTCTCACAAGAGATCAACTCAAAAGAAATTCTTCAACGAGTAAAATTTACTAATCTATCCATATGATGTATGATTATATTATTTATAAGTTGAATTTTAAATATGAGTTTTCTTAATTTTTTTCTACATTATTCTATGTAAATATATATGTTAAGATTGATTGGATCAACCCATTTATATGTTGCCTAATATCTTGATTTTGTTTAAATTATATTTCTTTCTATATATTTGTTATGTCGATAAAGATGCGGAAAGAGGTAGATTATATGATGACTCGAACCTAAAATTTAATGGTAGATAACAACATCTTTTACTACGTATTAGGCTCTCAAACCCAAGATTTAAATATAGGTAAGAGACAATTTTTACCATCTCACTCTTGAAATTTAAGATTTACATTTAAGTAAAAAAATACTCTTTTACCACTAATTTACCATGTTTGGTCCTATCTTTTTGGACTTGCTTTAATTTTCAGATAATTTTTAAGGTAGTTTTTTTGTCTCACTTCATTTCTGTTTTGCATGCAGTTCTTGAATGGGGGTTGAATGGGGCTATGCAGGCTCTCTCAAACCTTTCATTTGAAGTGGTGGAAAATCAAGTGAGTGGTAAGTATGTTTAAAGATTTTTGTGGCTTAGTTTGTTGCCTAGCTACATTAGTGACAACAATTTCCCTTTGTCATTTGAAGTGTAAGTGGAAAGTGAAGTAGGAAGTATGTTTGAAGATTTGTGGCTGAGTTTGTTGCCTACATTTATGACAACAGCTTCCCTTTGTCTGAGAGTTTAAGGCCATGGTGATGGTGATGGTGATGCGGGGAGAAATCTCCCGACAATACAGGTTTAAATCCCATGTAGGATGAATTTTCATTGAACGAGTGTGGGGGTTTGTCTTGAGGTTTGTATCATGTTCGCTCTCTCCTAGAATATTTGCTATTTGAACACATCTCTCGATTATTTCATCTATCTGAGGGGCCTACGGTCGAATGGAAAGAGTACTTCATCTCTCCTTGATCAAAAGTTTAAGACAATTTGGGAAGAGTCCATTTTTGATATTTTGGGTTTTGTAGATTAATGTTAATAATTAAATCTATAAAAACTTATATACATGTCACTATATTTGTGCCCCACCCCACTTATGTATCTATTCTTTGTAAATATTTTAGTTATATTAGTTATACATTTTAACTGTATTAGTCATATACACATTTTAGTTATATAACTCATACTTTTGAGTGACACTTGTTTGCCTCATGGGCATGGTGCCCCCAAATTAATCATCATATTGTGTTAAATATATACTCTACAGACATTATATATATATATATATATATATATTTCAAGTATCACATGTATACTCTTATATACATATGATACCTGTATAATATATTTATAGCACCAAGAAACATAACACATGTCGAATATATATATATATATATATATATATATATAACACCTGAAGAGCATGTATATAACACATAAATTTATGCTCCAGGGGTATATAAGTTTTTGCTCATACTTTTTATGACAGTTTTATCAAACATGTAATATTATACCTTTTGTTGTGTAAGTGATACGTTATTGGCTATATTAATTAGTTAAAATTTTTAGTTATGAGATTAATACATTTATTACAGTTCTGTAAAACATGTAATACTTCTCAATTATATATTTTATACATTTTAGTTGTGATAATGTTACGTTTTAGTTATATTACTCACTAGTGTAAGACCCGTGTAATACACGGGATATAATAAATAAGTTTTGTTTTTTATCCATATTATCTTATATTTTAGTTTTATATTATATCTATTTTAAAATATAATATTTTCATATAAAAATTTATTTGCACCTTTCTTTTGACAATCTAAAAGAACAAAAAAAAAAAAAAAAACTCATTTATTTCATTATTTAAAAATGTGACCGAAAACATATTTAAGAATATGAAATTACTTACTTTGCTTTGAACTCATTGATTGGTTTAACATCGTTATTCATCATCAATCTACTTGCGTAGAAAGAATTTGAAAGCGATGTTGTTTCTATAAAAAAAGGTAATTGGGACATACAAATAAGATATAAAATATATAATTGATTATATTTGTTTATAAAATAAATTGCTTACTATTCCATCGATTTATCTTAGCAAATTGCAAGATTATCACAACCAATTCAGATGGATGTTCCTTTAGATAAGTGTCAAACATCTTAGCATAGTCTCCCCACAGCGTGCAAGATAACTTTTGTTGCCTAGCATTTCATAAATATATTAAATATAAATCATGAAGTATATCATATGTATGTGAAATTATATACGTATTATAAATGTATTAGATAATTACTCACTTTAGATCCACAAACTCTATGCTCATTCTCCATGCTCGTTCCTCATTCTTCTTTGTGATCTCCTCAATAGCTCCTTTTGGAAATGCCTCCGCAATGATATCTGATCATCAATTAAACACTTTCATTTTAAAATAAAGTTGAAATAACATAAATTGGGAAAAAAATAAATTCTTACCTACTAAACATGTTTCAATATGAGGACATGAGCTAATTTCTTCAAAAGTAGTAAATTCAAAGCCATACATAGGGATTGGAACTTTAGGACATGATTTGATGGTAGTATATTTATGGATACTCAATCGATATGTATGTTTTGTAGCCAACATAGTTCCTTGATTTTGACCTATTTGAAAGTTTTTTAACGAACAAATTACGCCTTCTCATAGGATGTCTTTGCATCTACTAATTTGACTACATGCAACAGTAGCCTGGACTTGTAAACTGAAAATGAATTTATGAAAAAAATTAGAATATAGTAAATTTGAATTGTAGACATGTAAAAAATATAAAACCTCTAACATTGAAGAGTATATATCAATATTATGTAAATTATAACCTGAGTTACCTTATCATCCATCAAAACCATCTCCATGAGGGAATTCTCCGATGAAGAATTCTTAAGGGGTACAAACCATAATCTTACAACTCGAACTCTAATTGCACATGTCTCCTTGTAAGGATCAATATCAGCAATCGGAAGGTACTTCATACGAATTGAAAGAGAGATTAGATACGTGTGAAATATGCAACACAAACCTTCAAACTAAAAATGAATTATACAAAACTTATGAATATATATAATTAGTTTGAATTTATAAAAAAGGGAATTGGATTCATCTAAGACCGTCATCAAAGACTAAAGAAATTAGTGATCAAAGCCAGAACTATGACAATTAAAAACCTTATATATAATAATGTAACATAATCATTTGTAAATATGTAAATGTAATAATAAAAATGTTTATATGTAGTAATAATAAAAATATTTACCATAGTAACATTATACATATAGTATTTATTTTTTTTATCTATATAGTAATAATAAAATTTATAATAATAATTTATTTAGTTAATAAGAATATTAAAAATAGAAAATAACAAATTTAAAATGAACATTTAATATAGAAAAGGGAATTTGATTCATCTAAGGCCGTCATCAAAGACTATAGAAATTAGTGATCAAAGCCAAAATTATGGCAATTAAAAACCTTATATATAATAATGTATGATAACTCCTAGCTATAATCTTGGATAATATATAAATGACTATAGAAATTATATTCATTTTTTACATGATTTTGGCATATTAGTCATGACTCTCCAACCTAATAACTGATTATTATTCCCATAATAGAAGTCTTTATTTGTAGTTAAAATTCTGTCATCTATAATATTGATTATTATAATCTTTATTATGTTACAAAATTACTTTTTGAGAAAAAATGGCTAACAAAACCTTAGTGTTTTAGAATACTTATCTATATAATCTTGGATAATATATAAATGATTATAGAAATTATATTAATTTTTATATGATTTTGGCATATTAGTCATGACTATCCAACCTAATAACTGATTATTCCCATAATAGAAGTCTTTATATGTAGTTAAAATTATATTATCTATAATATTGAGTATTATAATCTTTATTATGTTACGAACATGCGTAAATTACTTTTTGAGAAAAAATGGTTAACAAAACCTTAGTGTTTTGGAATACTTATCTAATAATAATAATAATAATAATAATAATAATAATAATAATAATAATAATAATAATAATAATAATAATAATAATAATAATAATAATAATAATAATAATAATAATAATAATAATAATAATAATAATAATAATAATAATAATAATAATAATAATAATAATAATAATAATAATAATAATAATAATAATAATAATAATCATAATAATAATAATAATAATAATAATAATAATAATAATAATAATAATAATAATAATAATAATAATAATAATAATAATAATAATAATAATAATATATTTCATTGGGTTTAAAAATATAGCTTCCTAGTTTGCAATGAATCATTTGTAAATATGTAAATGTAATAATAAAAATATTTATATGTAGTAATAATAAAAATATTTTCCATAGTAACATTATACATATAGTATTTTTTTTTATCTATATAGTAATAATAAAATTTATAATAATAATTTATTTAGTTAATAAGAATATTAAAAATAGAAAATAACAAATTTAAGTAATAAATTATTTAGTTAAAAAATAAGAAAAATAGAAAATAACAAATTTAAAATGAACATTTAATGCTTAGAGAATGAGAGAGTGCCATGTGGCACTTGTGGTTTTTGTTATATATATATAAAGATATCTTTTAGTTATGCAATTAATATCTTTGTAATATATTTTAATTATAAATGTTGAAAAATGTTAAAATGCTCAGAGTGGACAAGTTTACTATAGCCACCGATGATTTCATCTCCTAATATTATGAAAAGTGAAATGAATAGATATGTTAGACACATCTACGGGGACACATATTAATGTGCCAATTGTGGATAGGTGTGCAAGATTGTATATATGTCATACCTTTTAATTGTATTAGAGATACCTTTTAAGTTACATTGGTCATACCTTTTGGTGTTGCGACTAATACCTTTATGACAAACTATCAAACATGTAATACATTTTAATCATATATGTTATACATTTTAGTCATATGCTAGTAGACACGTTCATCCAGTTCGAAAACCGCCGAACCGGGCCGGTTCGAACCGGCGGTCAACGGTTCGGTGAACCGTTGACTCGGTTCCGGTTTCGAACCGTAATCGGAAACCGGATATATCCGGTTAGGTTACCGGTTAGGTTACGGTTCTTGATTTTATGAACCGCCAAATCGGCGGTTTAACCGGCGGTTCCAAACAATCTGCCACGTGGACGACTCTCGTTGAATCTGATATAGCCGTTGGAGATCGACGGATCGGGAGAAGTAGCCGTTGGAAACCGCCGAACCGAACCAGAACCGAACCGACGGTTCGAACCTGCGGTTTTTAAAAAAAATTCAAAATAGACGACTCAAATCTACGGGCCGTTGGAGATCAATGACCCAAATGGACAAACCGGAACGACCCGACGGTTCGAACCGAACTGGAACTGGAACCGGAGCATCCTAATATTTTTTTTTGTATTTTTTGAAGTCTATAAATAGGGGTTGAAAGATGGTGATTTTCCACACCTCTCACTCTTGCTCTATTCTACATTTCTACTATTTCTTGCAATTGTTACATTTCTACTATTCTACATTTCTACTTTACGTTTCTACTTCTACATTTCTACTCCTACATAAGTATCATCATGCCTCGAAGAGGATCTTCGTCTCGTGGGAAGGGTAAAAGTCTCATGCTCCCTCCTCAATTCACACGAGATGATGATACTTACATCGACGAGCTTTTGGGCGATGATATTATTTGGGGGCCGATATCCATGCCGCCTTGGCGGAAAGTGAAGATGAGATGCCGCCTCCTCCTATAACACAAGAAAGTGCACAACAAGGAGGTGGTGCCCCTAGTCAAACCACTTCTACTAGAGCCGCATCATCACTTTGAAGTGACATTTTCTCCGTCCACTTCAAGAAGGAGCCGGTTCCTAATTCAAACATTGACTACATTGTGTCTTGCAACCATTGTTCGAACAAATACAAGTTCAATCATGGAGGGGGATATGGAACTTTCACCAACCATATCTTGAAGAAGCATCCGGACAAGATGGGATTGGACCGGTCTCAAACGCAACTACGAGGATCGTCCGACTCGTCACTAGGTATGGATTCTTTAACTTATAAATTTAGTCAATTAGAATGGAGGAAGGAAACTGTGATTTGATTGACATGAAACATCTTCCACTAGGATATCCATGCGATGACATATATGAAGAACATATTAATACGTATTTGCAACCGCCTGCTAAAGTTATATCTAGGAATACTCAAACACGTGATATGACTAAAAGAGTTATGGAATTTAAATATCAATTAATAGAAGAGTTAGCTCAACTTAAAACAAAATTTACTATCTGTTGTGATTGTTGGAATGATCCTTTCAAATTTAATAATTATATGAGTATTATTTGTCATTGGATTGATAATGCATGGAATCATCAAAAACGTTTAATTGCTTTTGTATCATTTCAAGAAACCGCAACCGGATTTCATATTGCTCAAGTAATTATTAAAGTTTTAAATGATTATAATATTTTAACTAAAATATTTGTCGTAGCCTTTGATAATGCGTCAAGTAATTCCGCCAGCATACCTACCTTGTTGAATTTTGTAAACCTCCAATACAAGGTGTATTTTTCCATACCCGTTGCATGGCTCACGTTTTTAACTTATATGTTCAAGATGATTTAAAAGTTGTAGAGAAAGAATTAGTGAAAATTAGGAAATCAATTAATTATATAACTTCTTTCGTTGCTAGACGTAAACAATGGGCTAGGTTTTGTAAGGATAATGGTATGGAAGTTAGAAAATTTGTTAGAGATGTTGAGACAAGGTGGAACTCAACATATTATATGTTTCAAGATACTTATGATTATAGAGAAATTTTATGTGTTTTTTTTGTTGGAAGAGAATGCTCTTGAAGTTATGTTACATAGTGATTGTTGGGATTCTTGCACACATTTGTTAGAAATGTTAAAGGTTTTTGAACAAGCAACTAAGGACATTAGTGGATGTTATTATCCTACTTCTCCTATAGCATTAGATCAATGTGTTAAAGTTGCTTTAATTTTTCATGCTTTTGTTGATTATGATTCTTTGAGCCATGTACTTATTTTGATGAGATCAAAATGGTTAAAATATTTTCATGAAATACCCCCCCCCCCCCTTATTTTTGTGTGCTAAATTATTAGATCCTAGGATTAGAGAAGATGGGCTAGAAGAATTATTAACTATGTATTATAATACCTTGTTTCCAAATGGACTTCTAAATGATTATGATGAAGTAGAATATGTGTCTAATCCTAGGGAAGTAGTTGCTAGAGCTAAAAGATATTTGGTTGATTTATTTAGAGAATACAAAACAATACATAGTAGTGAATCTAGTGAAAATGTAAGTGTTAGTGAAAATGTAGGATCTAGTAGTTCTTCATCTTCTTCATCTCACTTTGGACCGGCCCTTAGTCAATTCTATAACTTTTACGATATTAGAACACAAAAAAGAGCTAGAAGTAACCCTTCACAAGAATTAGATAATTATTTAAGTGCCACTTTTGAATCAATTGCTTTTGACGACCCAATAGATTTATTGAAGTGGTGGTCACGAAGGACCACCATGTATCCTATTTTAACCATTATTGTTAAGGAACTTTTTGCAAGTCCCGCCTCGACGGTTTCGGTTGAACATGCATTTAGTATTGCGGGCCACGCATTGGCTCCGAGACGTGCAAACTTGGCCATTGAGAATGTGCAAAACCTTATGCTCCTTGAAAATTGGTGCAAAGCCAAAAGACGTTCACAACATCTATATAACGAAGCAACATTGGAAGATGGTGGTCCCGATTTGTTTGGCTATGACTCAAACACATCATCCTCCGGCGGAGGCACACCAACCAACTTCGAAGATTATAACTATTGGACCGGCGGGTAAGTTGAGGTAAGAGAACTACGTGAACTTTGATTCCTTAATTTTTTAAATTAAGGATACATAGGCAATTTCATTATAAATTTGGAAATGAATTTCAATTCCAAAATTATAATGAAACTCAAGCTCTTTCAATTTTTCCCCCTTCCCAATCTTTTATTTACAAACTTTTTTTATGTAAAATCAAGTTGTAATTTTCCAATTTTTTATCAAAAGTTTGTTCACTTAATTATTATTTGTTAGATTTCATATTTTGTATTCTAAAAGATCAATTTAGTCGAAAACAAGTATTAAAAATCAAAATTGGTGATTAAAAAAAAAAAAAACCGGCCGAAACCGGTGGTTTCGGAACTGGAACCGGTTTTCCCCTCTCCCCGATTAGGTTTCGGTTCGATCATTCCGGAAACCGGAACCGCCTAACCGGATGAACATGTCTATATGCTAGTGATACCTTTTAGTTATGAGATTAATACATTTATGTTATATGATTAATACTTTTATATTGTATGGTAAATAACTTTACATGATACACGTAATGCCCTTATATTATACTTTTAGTAAAATTGGTGTAATTGTGAGGTTGTATTTTTCTTTTCAGCTTTTTCCTCTCGTTCTTGTTTTTTTTGTTCTTTTTGTTCTTTTTGTTGTTGAGTCAATTGAGAAAAATCTGCCTTCTTCTTTCTCTCTTTTTTCTTATATATCTCCTCTTTCTCTTTCCTTTCACATGGGCTTTTTATATATATGTATTGGGCTTTACTAAATATATATATATATGTATTAGATGATATTGGGCTTCATAAATGGGCCGGTGTAATGAAATTAGATTGAGCCCAATATATAATCCATATCAACCACTCCCCCCATAGTGTGGCCCAAAAGACGTCTGTTGCACAGAACTATTTTGGCCATAAATAAAACAGAGTTATTTTAGATAGCAGAACTGTTGTGATGGCAGAACTGTTTTGAGTTCAGAGCTGTTTTAGTGACAGAACTGCTCTATCTAAAAACAACACACTAATTCGACATTTGTCTTTACCCTATACATCCACGTGTCAATGAGAGATATATGGGAGAGAGGAAATTCGAATCGCTTCAACTTCTTCATTTAAATACCTGAAAATCTTTCTCTCTCTTCATTCCCCCCTTCTTTGCGCATACTTCGTCTTCTCCGATTTCCTTTCCTTGATTTCACCTTCTCTCCGATCAACGTCACTGATTTCCGGCGATTTTCTCCGTTTTCACTCGACTCCTTTACAGATTCTTCGCCTTTTCCATTTTTCTTCAAGGATGTCGCAAGGTAATCACTGAACTTGCCCCTTCTTATTCCTGTGATTCGATTGTGGATGACTGTGATTATTCCTTGTTCGAGTATCATCATGTTCTTTATGAGTGTGTTTTATTGATTTTTACTTGCATCGATTCCTTCTGCATTGTTGGGTTGAATAGTTTCTGTTTAACCATTTGTTCATACACTGAATATATTTAGTTGTGTGAAGTGTATATATAATCCCACACATATATTCTCCATTGATAGATAACTGAGTAGAAAATGTCTTCGCCCCTTCCTGTTTTTACCCCATCGGAATCTCTTTCTCGTTCTGACGAAAATCAGGGTGAAGATATTCCCGCCCATCGAGCTCTTCAAGGGCTTCTGTGTTCTGATTCTTACAGTGATACCCGTGAGGGAGCTCTTTCTGTAACACCTAGTCCACCAGAGCCTCTTTCTCTGCTAGCTCCAGAAGCAGCTGATTCAGCAAGCAGCGTTGATCCTATTCGTTTTTCTCCCTCCAACCCTCTATATGATTCTGTCAGCGGTCCTTCCTCCTTTACTTCTGTTCGCATTCCTCTCCTTCGTGAACTTTATTCTATTCCCAACAGCTATATTATTCGTAAACCCGCTGAGTATCAAAGACCTTACTTTGCTCCTCCGCCTTTCTTAGCTTTCTGGACAGCTCAACTTCGTGCTGGATTAAGATTTCCTCCTCATGACTTTCTGTGTGAGCTCTCCAGCCGATATGGCATTCCCCTCAATCAATTCACTCCTTCAGCTCTGCGTTTTATGATATCCTTCTATATTTTGATCAAGGGTAATGGGGGTGAACCCACTTCTGCCCTCTTTCATTCCCAATTTTCTTTGAAATATAAGAAGCCATTCTTTTATCTTAGTGCTCAGCCCCGAGGAATGATTCATTTCCTTGGAAAACCTCAAAGTGTAGATAAGAATTGGAAACATGATTATCTCTTTATATCTCCCGAGAATCAGTTCTGGCTCTTTCCTTCTAACAAGTGGTATTACTTGGGATCTTCATATCTACTATGGCTTTGACCTTGGATGGATTCACCTCAATCCCATCCTTTGTTACCATGTATCCCAAAAATTTGCCAGAGCTGACTCCAAAGCAGCATTTTTCAGGGTTTAGCTTCATTCCACTATCTCTTATTACTTTAAAGGATTCCTCCAGGTCTGCAACATGATATTCTGGCAATACACTCTTCACCAACATATCATCTACATACACTTCCATATTCTTGCCTAACAACGGTCCGAATAGTTTATCCACCATTCTCTAATAAGTGGCTCCTGCATTCTTTAAACCAAAAGGCATTCTAACATATCCAAAGGTTCCAGCTGCAGTTACAAAACAGACCTTTGGCACATCTGCTGGGTGTAATTTTATTTGAAGATAGCCTTGATAAGCATCCATCATACTGAGCCTTTCACATCCAGAAGTGGAATCAACAAGCTGATCAATACGAGGTAAAGGATAATGATCCTTAGGGCAAGCTTTGTTAAGATCTCTGAAATCTATGCACATTCTCCACTTCTTTTCTCCTTTAGGTACTAACACTGCGTTAGACAACCACATTGGAAATTGGATTGGAATTATATGTCCCCAGTTCAGAAGTTTTTCAACTTCAGTGCGGATAATTATGTCCTTTTCCTCTCCGAAACATCGTAACTTCTGTTTTACAGGCTTGACAGAGGAGTCTTCATTTAACTTGTGTACCACAATACTGGGATCAATGCATGTCATATCCTTAGCAGATAATGCAAACAAGTCTACATTACCTCGGAGACAATGAACCATCCGCTCTCTCTCCTCCTCTGTCATCTTACTTCCGATTTTAGTACGAAAGTCTTCTCTGCCTTTATACAACTCAATCTGAATTAACTCCTCTGCACATATCATCTTTCCATATTCATCTCCCGTGTCATTCTCCTCCCGGATTCTTTTACCACTTCTCATTTGCATATCAACATCATGGGTACTCCATAGAACTGACTTATCTGCCGATTTGATTGCTTCTGCATAACACTTCTTGGAGTTCACTGATTTCCACTGATCTCTCCAACTCCTCCTGAAACAGGGAACTTTATTTTCATGTGGTATGTAGACACGATAGCTCTTAGTTCATTCAAGATAGGTCTGCCAAAGATGATATTGTAAGCAGAGGAAGCATCTATCACCAGAAAATCAACCATCAAGATTTTTTGCCAAGGCTGAGCTCCTAATACAACTTGAAGGCTGACTACCCCTACAGGAAATACTGCCCCTCCTATGAAACCATAAAGAGCTGTTGTTACAGGGCGTATGGGTGCGTTTATATTCATCTTCTTTAGGCAATCAAGAAAAATAATGTCTACTGAGCTCCCTGTATCAACAAAAATTCTAGCAACATCATAACCTCCCACCTCAGCCATGATTACCAACGCATCTGAATGTGGTTGTAATAAGGTCATCTCATCTGCAGGCCCAAACGAGATATCCAATCCAACACTTAATTCCCCCACCTCTGTCATAGGAGTAAGATGATGATTTTGAGCTCGTCTCAAAGAAGCCTTTCTTGCCCTGTTGGTGTTATCTTCCAGACCTCCTACTATCATCTGAATAAATCCTCTCTTCGGAGGAGGTGGTAAATTGTCCTCTGGCTTTCTCTTTTGCTTTCCCCTTGGATTACTTCCGCCCATCTCTTCTTGTTCACTTTTATTTTTCTCAAATCTATTCCCTCTATGATCTACAAACTCGCCCAGAGCTCCCAATCGAACCAATCTTTCAATTTCATTCCTCAACTGTCTGTATTCATTAGTATCATGTCCATAGTCATTATGGAAGACGCAGAAATATTTTCCTTTAGGTCTCTGGGGTGTGCTAGATCTGTTTATAGGAAATCTGAAGGATACAGCTCTTTCAGTCAATTGTAATATCTGAGCGACTGATGTTCTCAAAGGGGTATATCGTTGAAAATTTTCCCTCCCAGAGTCTCCTCGACGTTCATTAAGTACTCTTGGCAGGGCTGGCGGAACCCTACGCTGCACCTCTTTTTCTCGAAAATTAACTCTCTCTCCTTGTTTAGCTTTGCTAATATCCTCCAAATTGATAAATTTGTCAGCTCTGGAGAGGATTTCGTCAAAAGTTTTAGCTGGCTTCTTTGCAATTGAACTAAATAAATCTCCTTCTTTGAGCCCTTGCACTATAGCACTAATCTTTACTTCGGGTGTGGCAGAAGGTACCTCCAGAGCTGCCATACTGAACCTCTTTATGTAAGATCTCAGAGGTTCAGTTTCTCCTTGTTTCAGGCTAAACAAGAATTGGGCTGTTCGCTGTTGTCTTCTTGCACTTGCAAATTGGTGTAAGAAAGAATAGCTAAAATCCACAAATGAACTGATACTACCAGACTTCAATTGTCCAAACCATTGTTGCGCTGACTTGGTCAAGGTAGTGAGGAATACTCTACACTTAACTCCATCAGAGTACTGATGTAAGAGAGCTGCATTCTCAAAACGCAACAAATGGTCATAGGGGTCGGATGTCCCATCATACTCAAATGACAGCGGACGGAAGCTCCGAGGTAACTCATCTTCCAGAACCCTCGATGTAAATGGAGTTCCATCTGGTATTCTCAGTTGATTCCCTCCATCCATCTGCTGTTTTAAGGACTTCATCTCATCTTGCATCTCCTCCATCTTCCTCAACAGCTGATGCTCTCTGTCTCCAACATCTTCTTCATGAAGAAAAGAGTTCCCATGTGCTACCTCTCCACGAGTTAACATAGTCCTTCTTCGATCCTCCTGACTTTCTTCGAACCTCGTCCTCCTCTCCATCTCTCCAGAAGCAGCGGTCACAACAGCAGGATGAACAGCCTGTAACGCCTTACTTACTGCAGATTGTATGAACACTTCCAGCTGAGCAGGAGTGAAAGTTATTTTCTCCGGGGTTCTATCATCATTTCTCTCCTCCCTTCCTTTCTCAACTTCTTCTTCCATCCTAAGGGGTATATGTTCTGCTCCTGCTACTGCATCTCTCTCCATCAATTCCACCTCTTCTTCTTCATCAAACTCCCTCCTTAAGTTTCTTGCCATAACTCAATCATCTCCCTCCATAACTTTACAAGACAGAGAAATCTTTTACAAGAAAAAAGGGAAGGATGCTCACTTACCTTTCTCTTCGATTTCCCACAGACGGCGCCAATTTGTAATTGTGAGGTTGTATTTTTCTTTTCAGCTTTTTCCTCTCGTTCTTGTTTTTTTTTGTTCTTTTTGTTGTTGAGTCAATTGAGAAAAATCTGCCTTCTTCTTTCTCTCTTTTTTCTTATATATCTCCTCTTTCTCTTTCCTTTCACATGGGCTTTTTATATATATGTATTGGGCTTTACTAAATATATATATATATATATGTATTAGATGATATTGGGCTTCGTAAATGGGCCGGTGTAATTAAATTAGATTGAGCCAAATATATGATCCATATCAATTGGGATACCTTTATTTGATAAAACTAATACATTTACACAATACTAATTATGATACATATATATAATACTAATGATATTTTAAGTAATACAAATAATATATATTAGTAAATACAAAAGTTTGTGTGAGACAGTCTCATAGATAATTTTCGTGAGACAGATCCCTTTTATCGATTAACTCAACCCATTTACATGAATTTATAGGTGAATTGTGAAGTGTGGGTTGTGGGTTGACCCATTTCACGTAAAAAAATTCGTGAGACGGTCTCATATAAGACTTACTCGTTAGTAAAATGATAAACTTTTGACATTTGTCTTCTTTGTATGAACCAACTTTCAATCCCTTCAATCACTCAACTTAACCAGCTAGCTAATTAAATCTCCATATATACGTGGGAAGAGTATATCTCAACGGGGCGTTTTACCGACATTTTGGACAGAGCCACAGAAAAAAAAAAAAAAAACAAAAGAAGAAGAAGAAAAATCTGAGAAAAAAATAGAAGAAGAGATAAGAACCACATGAAGATGATGTGTTGTTGTAAAAGTGGAGAGGAGAAGAGGGCCACCACTTGAAGAACAAAACGGCTTGAATGGATGCGGAGAAGAGGAGAATTAAGCCTCAATGTGTTTTGAAAAAGGCTAAAAAGAATAATTTCAATATTGTGAACCTGGATCCGAGATAGGGTTTAGATCTATGCAATTGGTTTTCGAGAACTAATGTTTCTCTATGTTTGTTATGAAATATTATAGGATATGATTATTTCTATAGATGTCAAATCAATATAGTCGAAAAATGTGTAATATTATATTGTTAGTTAATGTAATATATAATACTGGTTTTGATGATTGTATTTAAGTGTGCATTGAAATTTGAATATTAATAGGCTAGAATATAGAGTTAATTATGATATTTATTCTTCTGAACATTGTCTTGTAATTAATTTATGAATATATATGGGTAGCTCTCCTGTGAAACATATCAGATCCATGTCGGGTTGGATTCGGGCTGCCCGGCCAAATTTTTTTTTTATTTCTTTCACGTCTGATTTTTGAATTTTGGTCATAATCTTTTCATTATGTTAGACCTACCTTTACTTTACTTTAAACTTACATTTATATTATATTAGACCTACCTTTATACTCAAATTTTATATTTTTAATTTAAAAAAATAAAAAATAAAAACTTAGTTTTGACACATTAGTACATGTATCATTTGTATTACACGTATCTTTATGATACATTAGACTTACATTTATATTACGTTAGACCTACTATAACATAACATAAAGGTAGGTCACCTGGAGCGAATTTGGGTAGGTTTGCGCACATCCATCCAAACGCATGGGGGCGCGTCAGGGTGCGTGGGAGTGCATTTTTTGGGCGCGTGGATGGGTCGATCCGGATGTATGGATCCCAGATCCATGCACCTGACTCAAGCAAGTTTTTATCTATATATATATATATATATATATATATATTTTCTCAACAATGTTCAAGAGAATTATAATCGTAGAGTACGTATTTGCTATATGTTATAGAAGACTTAGAGACGTTGACTCAGAGGAGTTACTTATATTTTGGTTTGTAATTACTTATTGATTATTAAAATAATGTGAAGTATAACTGCTTTAATCAATTCATAGATTTTTCAAAGTGCAAACCTAAAATGTCAGGTCGCCCTAGTAGCACCAATCCAGATCCGTACACCTGATGCACAGCATTTGCTAAAACTCTATTCTGAACAAATCCAAACACACCTTAATCACACACATCATCCGCATATAATTCGACTCTATAATAGCTTCGTTAAGAGATGAGAACATATTTATATTGAAGCCATAAATATTACCTCTTTTTTTAGTCATAGACTCATAGTTGTAATTTTTTTATTAATTATTTGATCCAAGATGGATTACACACCAACACATTATAATAGATCTAACGTAGCATAGATCTTTAATTCCAAAAATATCAATTTAAATGTTTACATATGATTGCGTATAAATTAATACACGAGACAATATTCGTTGTTTTAGGTTTGTGAGGTTGAATTTAGGGTTAAGTTAAATGACTACTCTCATTAAAGCTCTACGCAATATCCAAGTTGGGAGGAGGGCATCTAGAGTGCACCGGTGTCCCAATGAACTTACACCCTTGGATGATCATTTTTTATCACAACCATTGAAAAAAATGACCTGCAAACTGTTACCATTTAAAATGCCTTTTAATTCTCCTCAACCATCTACCAATTGTGTAAGGAATTGACTAAGCATGTTTTGATGAGACAAAAAGTCTTGCTAATAGAGCCTTTGAGTAACCAATAATATCCGTTTGATTTTCTCCATGTTTCTAAAAGGTTACTGCAAGTAAAGGTTACTAAAGTTCAAAGAAAGGATGTTACTCTAAAAGAGGAAAGGTTACTGGTAATCTAAATGAAGAAGGCTACTGCGTACTGGAAGAACAAAGGTTACTACAGAGAGCTATCTGGAGCACACTACATCAAGCATACTGCAGAACTGAATTAATGCAACAATCTAGAAGCGAATGATCCAAGAAAGAATAAATTCAAATACGAGAATCTTGCTGATTTAAACATAGAGACAAAAAGAATAAAGCCTATCAAGAGAAGACACGTATGTAGCGAGGATACTCCAGAGATAGGCCGCATTAAATGAAGTGTACTATGAAGATCAATTGCATTAAATGTTGAAGATTTGACTCACTTCAATAGACATATTTTTCATCCTATAAATAGAGGAGACTGAAGACTGGATAAATGAGAAAAATTGATCCTACAACTCTTATACGTGATTTCAAGCTCTCAACACTCAAACGAAATCACATATCTATTAAGTCATACAGTCGAAGAAGCAAGCTACAACAGAGTAACCTACACTTAGAAGTTTAAGCTTGCTGCACCAAGTTGAAGAAAATTGTAAACATATCTTTCATAGAGTGTGTTTAGGAGTGCTTAGTGCTAGGAACAGTTTCCTACTAAGCTTTTCGCTCTTTGTAGAAAGAGTAATGATCCTGTGTGGGTCAGTTGGTCGAGTAGGCAAGCAACCTATGTGGAGAAGCTTGCTACTCTTTTGTTAAGTTTGTGTTGTAATAGTCAGGGTTGTGTAAATCAACAAGATTAACAAAGCTCCCTCTTCAGAAGAGGCAGAGAGGACGTAGAAGGGACGTTATTCCACCTTTGAACCTCTGTATATCGTTGTGTACTTTCTTTTTTATCTGTTTTATATCTATCCTGTTGCATATCTAACCAAGCATCATACTTAATTTGCATTAAAATCTGATTTCCATATCTTGTGTTTTCATAAAAGTATTTCTGTTGCACAAAAACTCTATGTTCAAACTGTTCAGTAACCTTCCAGAAAGGTTATTGCGGTATCAATGAGCAGTAAGTCGTCTAGCTACCTGCGCAGTGAGCTGAACTATATATCTTTGGAGAAAAGTTTGAAAAATCAAAGAAGGTTTATTCACCCCCCTCCTCTAAACCTTCTACCACTTGGGACCAACAAGTGGTATCAGAGCAAGTTGGACTGAAAACCAACCTGAGCTGGTCTTTCCCCAGTTCTCATGGATATGCATAATCAGAAAGTTCCCATGTTATCCATAGAAGATTATGGAGACTGGAAAATTAGAATGCATGCTCATCTGTCCTCTATGCACAACGAGATGTGGTTCGTTATTACAAAAGGACCAATAAAGATCACAAAGTCTAATCCAGTATTCGCCAGAGCAGCTGAGTCGTCAGAGAAAGACAAAGAAGATGCAGCTCCAAAAGATAAAGAAGCAAAAACTTCTCATCAACCATATCTGGAGAAACCTAGACTGGAATGGAGCATAGAAGATAGAAAGAGAAATTGAAATTAGTCCCACGAGAAGATAAGAAACATTGTTAACATTCTATAACAGGTCAAAATCTTAGTTGTACCGGTGCACCAGTGAATCCTAGAATTGACCCCAAGTTGGATTCCTAATGGGGGGAGGAATTTCCAAGTTGGGTTTGATTTGTCCTAACTTCAATCTTTTACTTTTCCGATGCCGATTGGAATTTTCCGGTCAAAAAGGCCTGCAAAACAAAGAACACCGGGGGGTTTTTCCCTGTGAAAGGACTCCGACGCTCAAGTCAGTAATCTCGAAAAAAGTCACTCTTGCTTTCGCTTAGAAATTGTTGTGAAAATAATTGTGATTGTGTGTGAAATAGAAAGATCAAGTTCTATAAATACTTCCTGAAAACATGGCAGTTAGGATTCTTCCGAAAAAAGTGGGAAGTGGGCGATATTCCCGCGATCGTGGCAGTTATCTTGAATTCGAATTAGTTCGTCTGTATCTAGTTCGACCTTACGCCCTACAGTTCGGTATTCTAGCCTGCGAAGCACATCAGTTCGCTCTGTCCTGTTTCTCTGTCCTGTTCGCATTAATTATCCTTAAAGTCGATCAATTTCGTGAGATAGTCCGAATGTGGTCAGTTCGACCACATCAGTACTCCCCCCTTCCGGAGTGCGTGTGCTCACGCACTGGTGCAGTTCACGCTGTTGCCAACTACGACGCTTCTTCAAGAAGCATTGCGTCCCATCAATCACCGGCCTGCGACGTTTTCTTCCATCCCGAGGCACCTCTTCGCCTTCGCCGTCGGATCGAACTGCATCCGACGGCCAAGATCTAACTTGTCAGTTTTTATCAATCCCTAGGCACCTCTTCATCTTCGCCGTTGGATCGAACTGCATCCAACGGCTGAGATTATTTCCGCTGCTTTAATGTGTCCTTTCATATTCGCCGTTGGATCGAGCTGCATCCAACGGCTAGATCCACGAGTTTTCACTCTCACCATTGGATCGAACTGCATCCAACGGCTGAGATCTCGCGACCTTTCGGTTTTCCCCCCAAAACCAAGGAACTTCTCCCTATATATACCCCCTCTTCATTTTCATAAAGATTCTTCTGCAACAACTCACTTCTCTTCTCTTAAAGCAAGAATCTTCCTTCTTTGAGATTTCTAAAGTTTCACAAACAAAACCCAGGTACTCACTTCTTTCTTGTTTCATATTCTTCATGGCTTCTTCTTCTTTGATCACCCTAAGGGATGAAAGCGAATCCGAAGAGGGTTTCGAGGAGTTCCCTTTGCGAACTACCTTTAATTCGCCCGTCCCAAAGGCTTCTTCTTCTGGCCGTAAAACCCTTTCTTCTTTCTCTCCTCCCAAACGATCTCGCAAGAAAACTGTTCAAAATGTTTTCTCTGCCACCAAAGCCACCCCAACACACACCATTCTTTTAAGCTCGCTTATAACAGCGGCGGGCTATTCTATAGTTATTCCCGGCCCCGATGATCGACCTCATCGGGCTCCATCTGGGTGCTACACGTGGTTCTTGAGACACGTGACTGTAGGTCTAATCCCTCCTATCCACCCCTTTCTTCTCGAGGTCGGTTCGGCATTTAGGGTGTGCCCCAACCAGTTGCACCCGAACTCCATAAGCTACATCGTAGCATTCTATATGGTGTGCAAGTGGATGGGGGTCGAACCGACCTCCGAACAGTTTCGTTCCTGCTTTGTACTTAAACACACCAACCCTTTCCGCTTCTATCTGAGCCCTCGAAGCGGACAAAAACGGGCTCAATTTTTGTCCTCAGGAGATGAAAAAATCAGCTCCTGGGAAAAATACTATTTTTTTGTTCGCGCCCCTAATAATAGTACCTTTCGATCTCTCCCTTGGGTTGAGAGTTCGAACCAAAACGAGCCTGCTCCTCCGAGGGACTTCGAACTTGGGGCTTTGGCCAGGCTATTTCGGAGAGGGATGTTCGACATTGTTCGCATGAGTTCATGCGAACAATTGTTGGCCTTTTGGGGGTTTTACCCGAACACACCAGTTTCCCACAAGTTCAACTTAGGTTGCTTAAAATTTTCTTTCATATCCTGTTGTCTTTTTCCAAATGTATCGAACTGTGCGCATATTGATTGACTGTTTTGTGTTGTGTTGCAGATAGAGAGATGAATAAGTTCTTCATCTTAGACTCTGCAGTTCCTCAGTCCCAGAAGCCTGCTTTTTCGGCGGCGGATGATGCAGTGTACAGCCGGCAAGCGGCGGCCTTCCGTGAGAAGGAAGAAAGGCGCTTGAGCGAGCTGATGCCACAGGTCGGCCTTGACGTGGCCGAGGATGCCGGTGCTCGTACCTCCGGTTCGCCATCAGCAACTCGTGCTGAGACGACCGAAGAGATTCCTCTTCGGCGAAAGAAAAAGGCGCCCTCCAGTTCGCAGAAGAAGGCACCCTCCAAAAAACAGCGAACGGAGGAGGACACCTCAACTGAGGTTAGGCGAGCTGAGGCCGAGCCCGAACAGGAGAGGGCGATCGTTCCGAGCAAGGGGGTGGCGACAAAGGAGGAAGACCGCGAGATAAAAGAGTTCAAGGTGAACATCTCTCGGATGTCGGACGCGGTCAAGTACTTCGAAGCCATGGGCGAAAAAGCCTTCCACCGCCGAGATAGGCTAAGGAACACCCTCCAGGAGAAGCAGACCTTGGAGAGTGATTTGAGCGAACATGCCGGCAAAGCCGAAAATCTTTCTGCCCAGTTGGAAGAAAGAGAGATGGAGTTGGCAGTTGCTCGCTCCGAGGTGGCCAGGAAAGAGGAGCTGCTACTGGCCAAGGAAAAGTTCGCCGTGGAACAGCAAACTGCCCTTTCGAACGCGCAAGCTGAGGTTCGAAGTTTGAAGGAGAAGCTCGAGGAGGCGGAGAGTTCCCGAGCTGAGTTCGGAGAAGTCATGTATCAAAAGGGCTTCTACCAGTTCGCTCGGAGCCCGGAGATGGAGCTGATATCGGAGTCTTTCCGAGAAAGGCTCATAGCTCGTCTATGGGACTCCGTCCTTTTCTTGTCAAAGGTGGCTCCCATGGCCGTAACTTACTTCAAAGAAGGAGTTCGGCTCTGCCAGGAACAAGTTGGAGAGGCGGTTCAGTTCGATGTGAACGAGCTAGGCCAGCAGGTGATGCAGACTCACTCCATTCCGCCTGGGTGGCGTGGAAACCCGGACGACGATGTCGACGCGATGTGGTGGTCGGGCTGCTTGGAAGAAGCGGTGAAGGAAGTTCTTCCTGACAACCAGCTCGACAATCCCGGTCTGAGTTCGTCTCTTCATGCTCCTGCCGAACCTTCTCGGAGTCCAACCCTGGATCTGCCATAGGATATGTTCGAAACTCTCCAACCAGCTGCACTCCGCCTCACTCCTGAATCCTCTCCTGATCGCCATTAATCTTGTCTTTTTCTATACTTGTATTTTATCTTTAAAGTTTTGTAATCATATTTTGTAATGAATCATCTATTTTTAATCGAATATAGTTCGCCCATTTCGATGTTCTCTTACATTATTTAATTACTTAAATTCAAATGAATGTCTACTAAGTAATGAATCAAGTACTTACAAGCCCCAACTTGAAAGGGTTTCCTTCACTTCGCTTAATCATGTCGTCC
>CM016723.1:6765862-6883184 GCA_005771605.1 Scutellaria baicalensis | reverse complement strand
TTCTTGGATGGTTCTTTCCCCATGCCGTCTCCCACCATTGTGCAAGATGATGCCGCTACTCCTAACCTAACATATCTTACATGGGTTCGTCAAGATCGTCTCCTCTTTGGCACTCTTGTTGGCACACTCGAACAACCCATCGTTCCCCTTGTCTCTCTTGCCACCACAACAAAAGAGCTTTGGGACACTCTTGCCATCACCTTTGCAAGCTCCTCTCGTGGTCATGTGAAACAACTTAAAACCAAGCTTAAATCTATTGCCAAAGGCTCTCAATCCATCACAGAATTTATGAATGCCATCAAAGTGTGCACTGACTAACTTGTTCTTCTTGGCAACCGGATGCATGCCGAAGATATAACTGATAGGGTGCTTGAAGGTTTGGACTCCTCTTACCAAGGAGTCATTGATGCGGTCAATGCCCGTGACTCTCCAATCTCTTTTGCCGAACTTCATGAAAAACTTATTAACCGTGAACTCACCATCAAATCTCAACCTCTTCTCGGTGCTCTCCCTGCCACAACCTATGCCACCTCCAACCGTCCCACTTATCCACTACATCCCCGTTCCTCCACCAATTCATACACCAACCATCGTATCACCCATACGCCCAAACCACACCACTCTCAATCAACCTCAACTGGTCCTCGTCCTTTCCTAGGCCGGTGCCATTGGTGCCACACCAAAGGTCACTCTCTTCAAAAGTGTCCTGTCTTCCAAGAAAAACATCCAGCCATTCGTCCTCCTCCCCCACCCCCCCTTCCTACTCGTCTAACCCACCTCAGGCCCATGTTGCCATAGCCACAACTTCACCCACATCTCCTCAATGGCTTCTTGACTCAGGAGCCTCTCACCATGTTACACGAGACCTTTCTAATCTCTCTCTACAATGTCCTTATGATGGCACTGAAGAAATTGTGATTGGCGATGGCTCAGGACTCCCGATTACTCACACTGGTTCAACTCATTTATCCACTTCTTCCTATCTCTTTCTCTTTCTAATGTTTTATGTGTTCCAGCAATGCAGCGGAACATTATTTTCGTCTTTCAATTTTGCTCAGATAATAATCTCCTCATAGAATTCTCATCTGATTCTTTTCTTGTGAAGGATCGTCTCACGGGGCACAACTTCTTAAGGGACCCACTAGAAATGGGATTTATGAATGGCCATCTTCATCATCTTCCATGGTAGCTTTCTCAAGTGTCAAAGTTTCTGCCATTGATTGACATCATCGTTTAGGACATCCTTCACTATGTACCTTTAAGTCTATAGTTTCATCATTTCACCTTGATATTGCAGATGCCTTTTCTTTTAATTGCAATGCATGTCAATGTAATAAGAGCCACAAACTCCCGTTCCATCAAAATACATTGTGTTCTCACTCTCCTCTTGATCTCATTTACGTAGATTTATAGACATCTCCCATTTATTCATTTGATGGTTTCAAGTATTATGTCATCTTTGTTGATCATTTCACGAAGTATATTTGGTTTTATCCTCTCAAAAACAAATCTGACACCAAAGAAGTCTTCATTAGGTTCAAATCATTGGTTGAGAATTTTTTTGCCAAATCCATAAAAACTATGTACTCTGATAATGGTGGAGAGTATCAGGCTCTTACTACATACCTCACCATTAATGGAGTTTCTCACCTCCACATACACTTGAACACAATGGCTATGTCGAACGTCGACATCGTTACATTGTGGAAACAGGGCTCTCTCTTTTATCTCATGCTCAACTTCCGCTTGAGTTTTGGTCCCTAGCATTCTCTACTGCCACCTATTTAATCAATCGTCTTCCAACTCCTACCCACTCGGACAAATCACCATTCCTCTGCCTATTTGCCCACTCTCTTAATTACCTCAAGCTTCAGAGTTTTGGTTGTCTTTGTCTCACAATTTTTTTTTCGTGAGACGAGTCAGCCCATAACCCACACTTAGCAATTCATATCAAAGTTTGTAGATATGAATCCAATTCATGGGTAATTAAGGTCCGTCTTATGAAAACTATCATTGATTTGTGAGACGAGTCAATCCATAACCCACACTTAGCAATTCATATCAAAGTTTGTGGATATGGATTCAATTCATGGGTAATTAGAGTCTGTCTCATAGAAACTATCATTGATACCATCTCACATGAGTTTTTGTGTATAAATAAATATTTACAAACTCTTAAAATATGGAAATGTATTTATTTGTAATTTCATAAAAGTATTAGTAATTCACATAATATCATTTACGTAGTATTAAACATGTCCAAAAGGTTCCGAAAACAGGAACTTGGCCGGTTCGAACCTACTGTCAACGGTTCCGGGAATTGTTGACCCGGTTCCAGTTCCGAACCTTAACCGGGAACCGTATATATACGGTTCGGTTACGGTTCATGATAATACAAACCGGAAAACCACGGGTTTCGGTTCGGTTAAACCGTCGGTTTGTGCATTATTTTTTTTAAATTTTAGGATGCCATGTGGACTGCTCACGTTCAAAGCCAAGTAGTCGTTGGAGATCAACGACCCACGCAAAGTAGCCGTTGGAAATCAGTTCAATCGGAACCGGAACCGAACCAGCGATTCAACCGTTAGAAGAATTATTAACTATGTATTATAATGCATTTTTTCACATGGACTAATAAACGATTATGATGAAGTAGATTATGTGCCTAATCTTAGGGAAGTAGTTGCTATAGCTAAATGATATTTGTATGATTTATTTAGAGAATACAAAACAATACATAGTAGTGAATCCAGTAGTAGTGAAAATGTAGGTGCTCCACAAAATGTAGGATCTAGTAGTTCTCATCTTCTTCATCTACCTTTGGACCGACCCTTAGTCAATTTTATAACTTTTATGACATTAGATCACAAAAACGAGCTAGAAGTAGTAACCCTTCACAAGAATTAGATAATTATTTAGGTGCCACTTTTGAATCAATTGCTTTTGAGAACCCTTTAGATTTATTGAAGTGGTGGTCACGAAGGACCACCATGTATCATATTTTAACCATTATTGCTAAGGAGTTTTTTGCAAGTCCTGTCTCGACGGTCTCGGTTGAACATGCATTTAGCATTGCGGGCCACACATTGGCTCCGAGACGAGCAAACTTGGCCAAGGAGAATGTGCAAAACATTATGCTCCTTGAGGATTGGTGCAAAACCGCCACACGTCAACAACATCTCGATTCCGAGGCATTGGATGATGGTGGTCCCGATTTGTTTGGCTACGACTCGAACACATCATCCTTCGGCGGCACACCAACCAACTTCGACGATTATTGAAGAAGGTAAGTTGAGGTAAGAGAACTACGTGAGCTTTGATTCCTTAATTTTATAAATTAAGGTTACGTAGAGAATTTCATTATAAATTTGAAAATGAATTTCAATCCCAAAACTAGAATGAAACTCAAGCACTTTCAATTTTTTTCCCCTTCCCTTATATCTTTTATTTCATTTCATTTGATTTCATTCCTTAATGAGTTAATGTTGCATTTGTTTGTTTGTATTGTAATATCAATTTTTTGATGTAATTTGTAAATTTGTAATTGTAATTTGTAATAGATAATTGAAAAGTTTTAATAGATAGACTTTTTTTTATACTACATTAGTGATTAGTCTATGATTTAAATAGAGTTCTAACTTGTAAATTTGTAATAATTTTCCAATCTTTTATCAAAAGACAAAAGTTTGATCACTTAATTATTGTTAATCTCTCCCATTTAATATTTTGTATTCTAAAATATCAATTCATTCGAAAACAAGTATTAAAAATCAAAATTGGAGATGCAAATTAAAAAAAAAAAAAAACAGAACCGGCCCGAACCAACAGTTCCGGAACCGGAACCGGAACCGGAACCGTAACCTTAGTCCATCCAGTTCGGTTCCAGTTCGGCCTTCCCGAAACCACGAACCACCGGTTTCGAACCGGAACCAGAATCGATGAACCGGATGAACATGTCTACGTAGTATATTTCATATAAATTGACCGATGTTTATTGGGACTCATCACTTATACGATATTCATATCACGTAAGAGGATTTTTGAGGCACTCAACATTTTACGCCTAAAAATTGATCCATAAAACTGCAATTTAATTGGAACTAAAGTAATATATTTTGAGACAACGTAAATTCATATAAATAGTTCCTTTTTAAGATGGGGTGATTCTAATCGCAGCCTAATTATTTCTTATTACAACCATTTTATATTTCAATTTTCAATTATAACCTTAAATTACAACAATCACCACTTTTCATCATTTCTATAACACCCCGAATAAAATTAGGGTTTATAGAATTCATAAATGATTTTAATAATTTAATTTAATAATTTAAGTTTGTTTCTTCTTATCAGGATTTAGACTTAGGATCGAAAAATAATTTAAATATAACATTATCTTTTAAAAAAAAGGGGTAATAAATAAATAATAAAGTAGCAAATAATGGACATAATATGATACAAAATTTTTATGTAGCCCAAATATTTTGGGTAAGAAGAAGTAATTCTTGAAACAAACTAATTAGGTCCATTAGAGAAAAAAATATTGAGATCATTTCTTTTCAAAAAGAAATCCATGAAGGCTCATGGGGAGAATGTATTAGTCATCACTCATCAACATCCATTGTCTCTCTCCTCTCACCCATATGACAACTCATTTCACCAAAAGATGACTGATAAGTGTCAATTTTGCTATAGTTTTGCGTACAATGTTATGATCGATTGATTGCGTTTGTGTACGTTTTTATAGCAATTTTGTTACTTTTCATATATTAGTTGCATTTGACGTTTTGGTTGCTAAGTTTCATGATTCTAGTGGAAAAAGTATGAATTTCAAATGTGATTAAGGATTGAGGAAGAAACGAGGAGGAAACGAGGCCGAAAACGAAGAAAAACGGGGTTGTGCATTGGGGCACGGACAGATGCAGCCGCGCACGGTCAGGGCTGCATTGGCGCACGGTCCCAGAGAGGAAGGCAGCCGCGCACGGACGGCCGTGTCTGGGGGCACGGTCGTGCGCGGCTGGCACGCGCAAGTGCAGCGGGGCACGGTCTGGTCGTGCCGTGGGGCACGACCGTGCCCGGGTGTCCTATTTCAACTAAAACACGATTTTGGATGATTTTATACCCGATTTTCTTGATCTCCAAGACTCCCAAGAAGATATATATACCCCAAGAAGTCCAGAATTGAAGAACACAAGCATTCATAGAGAGAAAACACAAATTCTGAGAGCATCCAGGAGAAAGTACGAAGGAGAATTCGAAGATCGAGAATCACGAGATCGTCGCCTTAGAGTTTTTCTTTTACTTTTCTACTTTTTGTTGAATTTCAGTTTTGACATGATGTTATCAATTTTGTCTATGATTTGATTAATATTATGTCTGGCTAGATTTTCGTAGGTTTCTAGGATATGTAAGTAGTTCGATTCGAACCTTGATGGATCTTTGATTTTAATTCAATTTCTTGATTTTTCGATCCTATTCATGTGTTTATGATTTGATTGCTTGTTTGATTAGAGGGCCCCTAATTGAGCATGTTTAAGTAATTAAGTCAAAATTCGAGAGAGGAGATTTAATTACGGAAAAGTAAACACATGACATATATGCAGCATGAGATCGAGAGATGAATGACATATGTGATGAGATTTTCAATCCTAGGTGCTTTTGGGAGTTGTTGTGTTATATCAGATCGAGTAGAGATACCTCTGGTAGCATAATAATCAACCGGTTAAATTGACTCGAGAGAGCTTTTAACTTGATTTTCGTGATTGCTCATATAGGATTATTAATCAATGAATTTGGATTGATCAAAGTGACGTTGAGGGGAGAATTGGGTGAAAGCATGTTCTAAAACCTGTCTTAGAATAACTGTTTGATTTCGTGATTTTTAATTGCATTCTTAGTTTAATTAATTCAACATCTTTTGAATTCGATTCCTAGATAAAATTAGGGATAAAATTTAGGTAATTAATTAATTCTGACGTTAGTCTCTGTGGGATCGACCTTGCTTGCCGAGTCTACGATCTACACCGTACACTTGCGGGAGTAGCTTAAGGAATTAGGTGAACAAGTTTTTGGCGCCGTTGCCGGGGACTAGACGTTAGGATAGTTGATATCTAGATTTATTTTTTGATTTTAATCTAGGATTTTTATTTTATTTTATTTTAGTTGTCATTATTTTATTGTGAGTGGTTAATACTTGCTCGTGGATATTTCAGATAGTGCATGAACACACGCTCCAAAAGAGCGACTCTGATTGAACCTGATCCGGAGATTGAATCAACTTGTAGAAGCAACAAAACAAAGAAAAAGCTGTTATTCAATCAAATGGCTGACGATCAAATAAGAAATCAAGGACCACCTGGGAATGGAGGATTTGGGAATAATCAACCGAACGTTCCTGCTCAAAGGCCGATTCGAGATTACTTTCAGCCTCAACAAAACAGAAGGGGAGTTGTGAGACCACCGATTGAGGTAAATAATTTTAAACTCAAACCAGCCCTGATAAGCATGATGCAACAGAACCAATTTGGTGGAAGTCATCTAGATGATCCCAACGCGTATCTAGCGCAATTTTTAGAAGTTTGTGACACAATCAAATTGAATGGGGTTTCTGATGATGCAATCAAACTTCGCTTATTCTCATTCTCACTACGAGATAAAGTGAAGTTGTGGTTCAATTCCATTCCACCGGGCTCGATTACTAGTTCGGATGAGTTGAGTAGGAGGTTTCTCTTCAAGTATTTTCCACCGAGTAAGACATTGAAGATGAAGAGCGAGATCACACAATTTAAACAACTCGATGGGGAATCTTTGGGGGAATCAGGGAGAGATTTAGAGATATGTTGAGGAGATGTCCTCAACATGGATTTCCGGAGGATCAACAAGTCTGTTTCTTCTATAACGGATTGTTTGGATCCACAAGAGCAATGATAGACGCAGCGGCAGGAGAAGCGTTGCTAGCAAAGAGTCCTGAGGAGGCCATGTATATTTTGGAGGAGATGGCGACAAACAGTTATCAATGGCTGTCTAAAAGGACTACTTATAGAAAGGTGGCTGAAATTCAGAATCAAGATCAAGTTTTAGCTGCTATAGCCGCACTCACGACTCAAGTATCTGCTTTAGCACATTCTCGTAATCAACCCATGGATAGTTCGGGAGTGCAGATTGGTGATTTTGCCCAACATCAAGACGTTGAGGAGTTGAATTACATCGGTGGGCAAAATTACAATAACAATTTCCGAAACAGAGGCATGTATTAGTACATGCACGGAGGGAGGAATCACGATAACTTCTCATATGCAAACAATAATAATTGTTTGCAACCTCCTCCAGGGTTCTCCGTTACAAATGGAATGATTGATGAGCCAAGGAAGCAGCCACTTGAGGAGTTGATGAGAGAATTCATAAAAAGTACGGATGAGCATTTAATAGAAGCCGATGCTCGTGCCAAATCTGCGGAAAAGCAATTGGATACTCGTCTCAAAGCATTGGAAGTGCAGATGGGACAGCTTGCTACGATTTTGGGAAATCAACACAAGCAAGGGCAATATCCAAGTACGACGGAGATTAACCCAAGGGAGCAATGTCAGACCATCAATTTGAGAAGTGGAACGAACTATGAAGGACCAAGCATGCCAATCGAGGAAGAACAAGAGATGGAGAAAGAAGAAAAAAATCCGGCGATGGAGGAAGAAAAAGATCATATATCACAAAAAGGGGCTGAGAAGCCAAAATCGATTTCTAACTCTCCATTACCTTTTACTACTACTTCTCTTCCTTTTCCTCAAAGATTCCAAAAGAAAAAGTTGGATTCACAATTTGCTAAATTTCTGGAAATTTTTAAGAAAATTCACATTAACATTCCTTTTGCAGATGCCTTGGAACAAATGCCAAATTATGCAAAATTCTTGAAGGATGTGATGTCAAAGAAGAGAAAGATAGCAGATTTTGAACGAGTGAATCTAACGGAGGAATGTAGTGCAATCCTACAACGGAAGTTACCACAAAAGTTGAAGGATCCGGGAAGTTTCACAATTCCATGCGTAATTGGTGAATCTTATTTTGATAAGGCATTGTGTGATCTAGGGGCAAGCATCAATCTTATGCCGTTCTCAATTTTTCAAAAGCTTGGACTTGGAGATGTGAAGCCTTCAACGGTTACGTTACAATTAGCGGATAGGTCGATAACATACCCTAAGGGAATCATTGAAGATGTGTTAGTGAAAGTTGATCGATTTATTTTTCCGGTGGATTTTGTGGTCCTAGACATGGAGGAGGATCACGACATGCCCTTGATTTTAGGACGTCCATTTTTAGCCACGGGAAGAGCGTTAATTGACGTACAAAAAGGCGAGCTCACGTTAAGAGTGAATGATGAACATGTGTTGTTCAACATTTACAAGGCAATGAAATTTCACGATGATAGAGAAACGTGTAGCTTTGTTGATGTGGTGGACTTTTGTGTGGAGGAGCAAGTGGATCACATCTTGATGAAAGATTCGTTGGAGCTTTGTTTATCGAAATCTCTTACTACTAATGATAAAATTTTGCATTTAGAAAATGAGGATGTAATTGATGAAATATTTTCTTTGGATGCCTTGCAGGAAATTTCAACGAAGACAAATGGAGGAAGGGCGAAAAAACGAGATCGCAAAGAAGATCCGAAAAGCTGTGCAGCCGGGCACGACCATGCGCTGGGGCACGGTCAGACCGTGCCCGACTGCAAGGTGCACTGGACATTGGGGCACGACCGTGTCCCAGGACACGGTCAGACCGTGCCCGACTGCACTGATGGCTGTGCATTGGCGCACGACCGTGCGCTGGAGCACGGTCCGACCGTGCGCCAATGCTCCGAGGGAAAATTGAGTCCCGATCAAGACGCCCCTGCTCCGGAACTCAAGCCACTACTTGACCATCTTCAATATGCATTTTTGGGTAACAATAATGCAAATCCGGTAATCGTTTCCTCTTCTTTAAATTCTGTTCAACTTGAAAAATTATTACGGGTTTTGAGGGAACACAAATCGGCTATTGGTTGGTCTATAGCGGATTTGAAGGGAATAAGTCCAGCCATCGTGATGCACAAAATCAGGATGGAAGAGACTTATAAACCTTCAATCCAAAACCAACGAAGACTTAACCCAATTATGCAGGAAGTGGTCAAGAAATAAGTGCTGAAGTGGTTAGATGCCGGGATCATATATCCTATCTCGGATAGCAGTTGGGTAAGCCCAGTACAAGTGGTGCCAAAGAAAGGAGGAATGACAGTGGTGAAAAACGAGAACGAAGAGCTCATTGCAACTCGAACGGTAACAGGGTGGCGGGTGTGCATCAATTATCGAAAATTAAATACCGCCACCCGAAAAGATCACTTCCCTCTTCCTTTCATTGATCAAATGTTAGATAGACTTGCGGGGTACAATTACTATTGTTTTCTTGATGGATATTCCGGTTACAATCAAATTGCGATTGCACCGGAGGACCAAGAGAAAACGACTTTTACATGTCCATATGGCACCTTCGCTTTTCGAAGAATGCCGTTTGGGTTATGTAATGCCCCTGCCACTTTTCAAAGATGCATGATATCTATTTTTCATGATTTGATTGAGAATATTATGGAAGTCTTTATGGATGATTTTTCTGTTTTTGGAACTTCATTCGATTATTGTTTGGCTAATTTAGCTAAAGTGTTGCAGCGATGCGAGGAGACCAATTTAGTTCTCAATTAGGAGAAGTGTCACTTCATGGTTAAGGATGGAATTGTACTTGGTCACCGCATATCAGCCGCAGGACTCGAAGTAGATAGAGCTAAGATAGTGGCAATCGAGAAGCTACCACCACCGAAGACGGAGAAAGCTATCCGGAGTTTCCTTGGACATGCAGGATTCTACCGGAGATTCATAAAAGACTTTTCAAAGATATCCAAGCCTTTAAGTCATTTGTTGGAAAAGGAGGCGGAGTTCAAATTCACCGATGAATGTCACGAAGCATTTGCAACTCTTAAGAAAGCATTGATAAGTGCACCAATCTTGATCACCCCGGATTGGTCACAACCATTTGAGTTGATGTGCGATGCTAGTGATTATGCGGTTGGAGTGCTGCTAGGACAAAAGAGAGACAAATTGTTGAGGCCAATTTATTATGCAAGCCGAACATTAGACGAGGAGCAACAAAATTACACCACCACGGAAAAAGAGATGTTGGCGGTCGTTTTTGCGTTCGACAAATTTCGATCATATTTGATTGGCACAAAAACAATAGTTTATACTGATCATGCAGCAATTCGTTATCTTTTTGAAAAGAAAGATACTAAACCTCGATTAATTCGGTGGATTTTGCTTTTGCAGGAATTTGACGTGGAAATCAAGGATCGGAAGGGATGTGAGAACGTGGTGGTGGACCATCTTTCGAGACTTGAAAATCCAGAAATTGAGGTAAATGGGGAAATCAATGAGAGATTCCCCGATGAGTACATACTTGCCATTAATGATGCACCGGTGCCATGGTACGCGGACATCGTCAATTACCTAGCCAAAGGAGTTCTTCCACCGGACATAGATGCGTATCAGAAGAAAAAGTTTCTTCGTGATATAAATTATTATATGTGGGATGACCCGTATTTGTTTAGGAGATGTGCAGATTCGCTTATCCGAAGATGCGTACCAATGGAGGAGTGGGACGACATCATGGGAATGTGTCACTCATCACCCGTAGGTGGGCACCATAGCAGAGAGAAGACAGCTATCAAAGTTCTACAATCAGGTTTTTATTGGCCTACTCTATTTAAAGATTGTTATAACTTTGTTGCGGGATGTGATCGTTGTCAAAGGACGGGAAACATATCTCGAAGACATGAAATGCCCCTCACAAATATTCTTGAAGTCGAAATTTTCGATGTGTGGGGCATAGACTTCATGGGACCGTTTCCTCCGTCCAATGGCTATAATTACATCTTGCTAGCGGTTGACTATGTTTCCAAGTGGATAGAAGCCATTCCCACCAAAACTAATGATGCTAAAGTGGTTCTACAATTTATGAAGAAAAACATCTTCAATAGATTCGGGACACCTAAGGCAATTATTAGTGATGGGGGAAAGCACTTCCACAACAAAATTTTTGCTAGGTTGTTGGAGAAGTATGGAGTTCGACACAAGATGACGTTGTCATACCATCCACAAGCCAATGGATTAGCGGAAGTTTCCAATCGGGAGATAAAAACAATCTTGGAAAAAACAGTGAGTGTGAATCGCAAGGATTGGTCAATTCGTCTTGACGATTCATTGTGGGCATATCGAACGGCGTACAAGACACCCATAGGTATGTCCCCGTACCAACTTGTTTTTGGGAAGTCTTGCCATCTCCCGGTCGAATTGGAGCACAAGGCGTATTGGGCAACACGAGCAATAAATTTGGACTATTCACGATCAAGTTCGGAGCGAATTCGAAATCTCTTGGAGATGGATGAATTTCGTAACGATGCATACGAGAATGCCCGAATTTACAAGGAACGGACGAAACACTTTCATGACAAGATGATCCAACGAAGGACATTCAGACCGGGAGATCCAGTATTGTTGTTTAATTCTAGACTCCGTTTATTTCCCGGTAAGTTGAAGTTAAGATGGTCCGGACCATTTTGGGTCAAAAAGGTGTTCGATCCGGGATATGTAGAATTGCTAGCAAAGGATGGGTCCACGTTCACTGTCAATGCCCAACGCATCAAACTATACTATGGAAGTGGAAACAAGGAGATGACAAAGTGTGTGTACTACTTGACGGACCCGTAAGAGGTAAGTTTTTTTTTATCACGTCCGGCTGAAGACGTTAAACTTAGCGCTAATTGGGAGGCAACCCAATATCTAGATTAGGAAGTTCGTTTCCTTTTTTTTCTTAAAAAAAAATCCTAGAAAAAAAAATCGATGCATTGGCGCACGGCCGGGCGTGTCCTGGGACACAACCGTGCGCCAATGTCCAGAGGGAGAAGCAGCCGCGCACGGTAGACCGTGTCCTGGGACACGGTCGTGCACGACTGCACAGCGGGAGAGCACTGGCGCACGGTCGGCCATGTCCTGGGACACGGTCGTGCGCCAGTGCACAGCATGCATAAAAGGGTCGAATTGGGGGCGAAATTTTCAAAATTTCTCCCCAATTTCGAACCCTAAACACCCAAATTCTCAAAATTCCCAAAAATTCTCCGTTTAATCCATTCCAATTGCATCACAAACACTTCCCCACTACATTATAACATCAATTCCGCAAGAAATTTGCGATTTTGGGTTGGATTTCACAACTAGGGCTCCAAGTTCACAATTTTTGATTTTCGTCTCAAAAGGTACGTTTTCTTCAATTTTTTTCAATGACAGTTTCTATCTTAACTTTCCACGTGCAAGAAAGAAAATGAGTTAGATTAGGAAAAAGTGGTCAACTTAATCCACAAGAGTAGTAAACTCATTTCTCTCTCTTTCCTTAATTCCTTTTGATATGGGGTGGGTTTTCCCAATCAATAAAATAGAGAGATGCAGTAGAAAATATTCAAAGGATAGAGAGATAAAATCATTTGGTAGAAGAGAATAAAAAATGGATAACTTGGATGAGAAGTCTTCATCCTTACAATTTATACTACATTACAAGGGTATGATAGTCATTGACTTCCTATAAACCCTAATTGAATAAAGATTTATGGCCCATTGGGTCTATGCTTCATTAAGCCCAACATCCTTCATTGGACTCTCTCGTCTAACCTCTTATACGTCTGACGTCTTCCACATCATCACATCTGATTTTTTCAACGTTATCACGTCTGCCGAGTTCTGCCAAGTCAATTATGGCCCTCTACGTCTGCTGAGTTCTGACACGTCCGCTTATAGTTTTTAACTTCTCCAAAGAGATATTGTTCATCAATGACTTTAAGCTCCTATCGTCTTCCCACATCACCTTTCTTCCTCAACGCCGTGCAGAGACGGTAAGAGGGGTATGGCTGCCCCTTTTCTGTCTCTCTCTCTCTCTCTCCTTGCTCCGGCTGCCGTTTCCATTCTTGTTGCGATTTGTTGCGGTTGTTACATAGCTCGACACATAGTTTTGGGTTGGCCAGCTCGATGGTTGAGCCGACGGGTCTGCTGTCGATCCGCCACTCGCAGCAGGAGATGGTGTTAGTGTTGTGTCTTGAGTCGTGAGCCTGCGAACTTTGGGTGTGTCTTCGGCCCAACAGTTACAGGGGTGGGAGCGTGAGTTGGCGCCACTGTGGGCAACCATGCTATGTGCTCGTGTGTGTATGGAGGTAAGATGTGTGCGTGGGTGTTGTGCAGGGCGTGTACATGTGATTGAGTGTAGGCATGGTGTCACCGGTGGTGTGCTGCCGCCGGCCATGGTGGAGCTGCGACGGTGGAACAGAGAGGCAGCTACGTGAATGGAAGTAGTGGACACATGGGAATATGAACGAGAATCTGTTTAGACGACCATAGAGATAATAGTTGCAAGCCTCTGATTCAGGAAATACGAACATGAGACACGACTAAGAAAATAGGACGAAGGGCTTTACAAGCACAACTTCTGAAGATGGGGTAAATTATGTGTTTTATTATCTGACAAAATGTGCGCAATTAATTATGTACAAAATGTGGTCAAGTTGATCGTCCTTACTTGTGATTGACTTGGACGTTGATGTTCAGCGTTCCTCTTCAATCAATTATGTGTGTATGCGTATGCGTGTGCAGGAGTTTCAGACGTGACTCTGTTATGTAAGTTCGAGGTTTCAAATATGGCCTCGTTAAAGTTTATGTGGGAAATTCCGAAGGAACTTATGTCGGAGGGGTAACTTCGATGCACCCCGGTCAAGAGATCCGAGGAATGCAATGCTTTCGTTATCTTATGTTTTCCCTATGTTAAATGTCTAAGTGTTTGATGTATGTGCCTTTATCTCCACTGAGTGTTTCTTTCTCGCACTCACCCCTATATGTTTAAATATTCTAGGACAGGGTACGCGAACGTGACATGCTGGTAGCCGATATTCTAAAAGGTTGCAGAAAATAAGATTTTATTTAAAGAGTGCATTTAATCAATCTTTGAAAAACGTGTACTTATTTAAATGTTTATTTCTATTGCTCTTTGATGAAATGAAAAGTGTGTTGGTAGAGAAAGAATTTTCAACGTAATCGTTTCCGCTGCAATGTTTAAATTTATTTTTCCTAACCATGTGTTATTAATATGATACTTCAGGATTATTCCTGAATCGTTTTATTAAAATGATCTCTCATGGGTATTCCTGAAATTAATGTTCTTTATTATAAAAAAAAATTTGAGGATGAACTTCTAATATAAGTAACGCCAAAGTAAGATTTTACTCTTTAAAGAAACGGGGCGTTACAATTTCCCTCCTTCATTTTCACAATCATCTCTCTCATGAAGCCACTATTCTTTTTCCTAATAAAATTTCTGCAATTTCATTAATAATCAAATAGAGAAACTGAAATACAATCAAGAACATCATATAAAATATTGAAAAAAAATCATTGTTTCATAAATTGATATATTTTAAAATTTCTCATTAATCTATCAAGTTATTTTTTACCATTGATTCATAATCTTTTGAATTGTAAAAAACGAACAGAACAATATTAGCGATGATATAAGGTAATTATGTTTACACCTCTTAATATATCTATAAAGTATCTATTTTACTTTTTACGTTTTAGATGCTATCAAGTTTGAATGGATAATAAATTTTTTCTGAAAATAATTTCAAATAGTTAAAATTGAAAAATTAGGAATATGATGGTTGTGAGGGCAAAAAAAAAAAAAAAGAAAGATAGTGTGGTTAACAAATAAAAAGAGATTCAAAATTGTGAGAAGAAAAAAAGATGAAAGATGGTGTCGTTAACAAATAAAAAGAGGGATGTAAAATAGGGCTCCAAAAAATAAGTTTTAAGGGTAAAATAGATATTTCATATGTAGAATGGCTGTGTAGGGAAATTTTATGGGTGTGAATAGAATTATCCTTCTCTTTTAAGATAAGGTAAGATAACATAGTTGGCCCATTAACAATTGTGGAGGTGGGAGTTGGGCCCAATTCCTTGAGGCTTAATGGGCCGAAGCCCATATTTCTTCTTCAAAATCCCAATAAAACCCTCCACTACTATTCATTCAATTTTCTCTTCCTATCTTCAAATGTTCGGTTTCGCCGTCACTTCACCGGCGCCGATCAGTTTTCCGATTTCATCATTCCATTCATTGTTCTTTGTTTCAGTTTCAACAAAGCAATTTTCTTCAATCTCCGCTCTCTATCCCATCTAAAAGGTGATTTTTTTGCTCAAATTTTTTCCATTATTTGTATTTTTGATTGAATTGGATGAGTTGTAGAGCTCAAGTGTTTTAATTCTATGGGATGTTTTAGTTCTTAACTGAATATAGTATTAGTCAATTTGAAAGAATTTGTATAGGTAGACCTTGGTGTTTTTTTGAAGTATGTCATTGAAGACTGGCAAGTGATGAGGATAGCTAATTAATGGGTTCAATGATGATTGAAGTTTTAGAATTTTTATCAAATATTAAGAAACCTAAATAAGGAATGGTTTAACTCATAGCTCAGCTTCATAGATATAGCATCAATTTGTCTTCTCTGGAATTCAAAATTTTTTCTTTCCCATTTGTAATATTATAATTATATTATTGCATGACATTTTAGATGTTTTATATATGTATAGATAGATAGATTGCTATTTTGTTGAACGGTGACGGAGAATTTTGAAGGAGTAGTTAAAAAGGACTTGCATAGGGAAGATGTAAAAGCCTTAACATCTCAAATGAGGGAGGAGGAGTCTCTCGTCAGGCTTAAACGCAGGTAAAATTTCTTTTCCTGATAACAAGAAGTTGATATCTTGTTTAATTATAAATGTCCCAAAAATTGTCACAGGTGGTTGATGGATTTACCATTGTCCATAAGGGAACAAAAGAAGATAGATGAAATACTTCCTCCCAATGATAAGTATGTACAGGTTCTCCCTTTTTTGCAGTTTTTATTGATTTGTTTAGGTAAAACTTTCCATTGAACCTTTTTCGTTTATTGGGCAAGGTTTGGGATTCTTGTTGTTGGCAAATCTGTTTCAATGGGTTGATTGCTGATTAAAGATTTGTGGATATCAATTCTGTAAGAATCAATGTGAATAATCTATCAACCTTAGTCTATTGTTGGACTTACTGTACTATGGTTTAACATTTAGTATTATTCATCACAGATAATGTCAAAAGGAAAATGAAAAGGGATGTGGTAACTCTTATTATTGATGAATAAAGGATAAAGCAATTTTAGTCCCATGTTTGAATCTGTAAACGCCAAATGTTTAGCATGTGTATCCATCTAGTGACTGAAAATCTTAAAGCATCTACTGTCTTAAGTTGAAATTGATTCCACAGAGGCAGCTATCATTTCAGAGATTGATACTCTGAATGTTGTCCTATTCCTTTTCCTTTCCAATTGTTTGTTTAGCATTTTTGAGGACTTGAGTCTTTTACTATCAATCCAACCCCCTTGTCCATAATTCCCAGCTTCTTTCTCTTCTTTTAATCTTTTCACCTTCTTCTCTTTTGACCAATGTTTGATCAATGACAAAGAACATGATTCAACTACACCTCTCCAGCTAACTCTATTAAGGTAAACAATTTGAAGAACTAGAAGACAACCAGTGATATTCTTCATACTAGTTTTCCTATTGAAATTGTCTACCCCATACAAAGCTTGTCAAGCACAAATGAACACCAATCAAATGAAGATATTTTTTCAACATCCAACAAGTATTTCAAAGAAGACACATCAACACTACGGTTTGCTGTTGGAGTCAAAAATGAAGATAAACTATAAGTCACAAATAGCCTCTTGAAATCATCCCCCCATCTTTATAACTAACCACCAACTCCTTCAATGATGTAAGAAAACTAATATTGAATTTTTTTAAATTGCTCATTGCAATCTAAGTTCTCTTTCTTCCTTGGATCCACAACTATACTGTCCCCCTTTCTAGGCCATAGAAAAATATCACACACATCATTTGATGTCACAACAACACTCCTTTTTCCTATCTATGGTAAGCAATATACTCCTACCATTGAAATTTTTAACTAACCACTTAATCATAGAAGTAGGAAAAAAGGCAATTAAAGATCCAAAAGTCCACCAAAACCTAAATATTTTTCTTTTAGTATTATACTTCAATATTAGTCTAAATTATTGTTATTGTTATTTGTAGGACCTTTGTTACTCAATGTAGACCTCATGGTCTATGTGACATCATACAAAATTTTTCTGAAAAACAAAAGGATGATGTTAGGAGCATATGTTTTGGTGGACTTTTGGATCTTTCACTACCTTTTTTTCCTACTTCTATGATTAAGTGGTTAGTTAAAAATTTCAATGGTAGGAGTAGATTGCTTACATAAATAGGAAAAGGAGTGTTGTTGTGACATCAAATGATGTGTGTGATATTTTTCTATTGCCTAGAAGGTGGACAATATAGTTGTGGATCCAAGGAAGAAAGAGAACTTAGATTGCAATTAGCAATTTAAAAAAAATTCAATATTGGTTCTCTTACATCATTGAAGGAGTTGGTGGTTAGTTATAAAGGTTTGGGGGGGGGGGGGGGATGATTTCAATAGGCTCTTTGTGATTTATAGTTTATCTTCGTTTTTTACTCCAACAGCAAACCGTAGTGTTGATGTGTCTTCTTTGAAATATTTGTTGGATGTTGAAAAAATATCTTCATTTGATTAGTGTTCATTTGTGCTTGACAAGCTTTGTATGGGGGTAGACAATTTCAATAGGAAAACTAGTATGAAGAATATCATTGGTTGTCTTCTAGTTCTTCAAATTGTTTACCTTCATAGAGTTAGCTGGAGAGGTGTAGTTGAATCATGTTCTTTGCTATTGATCAAACATTAGTCAAAAGAGAAGTTGGTGAAAAGATTAAAAAAAAAGAAAGAAGCTGGGAATTATGGACAAGGGGGTTGGGTTGATAGTTACCCTATTAGTTTTGGAGAAGTCATTGGGGAGAAAAAAGTTGTTGATGATGAGGTAAGTGAGGTCAAAGTGACTGAGAAAAATCCCAAATTCATCAGTTTTCAACTTCCAGATGGTGAAATGGATGATGAAGAAATCAAGAAAACTGCAAAAGATGTAAGTATGTAGTTATTTTTAAATTTTTATTTGTAAAAGTACTAATTGTTATGAATAAAAGTATTACCTCTTGTGAATAAAAGTGTTACATGTTACTTATTGTTAAATTATCAATGTATTTTTTTACAGGATATCCATGAAACATTCCTATTGTTGAAGAGGGATGTTGCTGTTGTTACCAATTTTCACATGAAAAAACTTCTCAAAGTAAGGGAACAAAAAAATGAAAAAGTTGAGCAAAATCAATCACAAAGTCCATCTTCACAGTCGAATGCCCCCTGTGATTCACAATTTTTTTTCTCCGATGTTGAAGTACATAAATACATCGATGTGCTGGTGGAAAAAATTTTGTTCAAGAAGAAGCTATCTGAAGGAATGCCCTCATTTGAACTTCTGACCCTTGAAAATGAGAACATTGTTGCTGAAGATTTGGAGTTGAATGAAAATGTGGGAGAAGAGAAGGATGACAGCTGTGTAGATGAAATCAAAGAAGCCATATCTTCAGTTGCAATGAGGAGGAAAACTTCAAAATTTGATCCCTGACCATTTGAAGAAGATGTTGGGTATGTGTCACGCTACATGAGTGCAAATCAAATGTTGTTTGCTGATATGGATAAGATGAACAAAGACATATTAGACTATTGCATGAATGAAGATGGATCTTTAGATTTTATGTATTTTTGATCTACTTTGTCAAGTAATTTATTTTAGTAAAAATAAAAAGGAGCAAGAATCTGATTTTTCTATATTTTATTTACTTTTTTGTAGGGAAAATTTGTTTCGTTGTGGCAATCGATATATTGTCACGAGGGAGGATTTTCTATCATTGTATCCTGATAAAATGATTTTTGATAGTATTATTAATGCATGATGTTTGCTTTTAAATCATGCTGAAGCAGCTAATAAACATTCATCACGTTTCTATTTCAATCTTACACACTCTGTAAGTATTACAATTCACTTGTTAAGTATTACATATTATGTTTAAAAATATTACGTGATCTTTATTAATGTTTGTTTGTTTTATTTTTTATTTTTTTGATTTTGTTTTGACAGGTTTATCTGGACAAGATTATGAAAGGGGAAGATCTTGACTGTAATGAGAAGTCATTCACAAATTGCTTTAGATATTTGGTTGAAAATACACGGTAGAGATTTGAACGATGTTGAAATGGTATGTAATTTTTGAAACATTTTTAATTTAGTCTCTTATACATTTAATAGATTGACTGATATGTGTAATATTTGTGTAGATTTTTGTCCCTGTTATTTTATTCCACCATTACTTTGGTGTTGTGATCAACTTTCGAGATGAAAAATTGCAATATCTAGATAACAGTGTCCATGCTGATTTTGAGAATTACAAGAATGTTGTTGATATTGTGGTATAATGTTGTAACTTCTTTCATTTGTTATCTAATTGATGTTGTGGGTTTTACTTATATATTTTTAATATACATTATTGTAGCAAACTCAAATGGCTATTTTCCTAAAATCAATCAATCACGTCAAAGCTGATGATGTTCTTACATTTGAATTTGAGAACATTCAATTAAAATGGCAATCAAGGAGGGGCAATGTTGATTGTGGAGTGTTCTTGATGCACCATTTGCAATTTTTTGAAGGAACAATATATTCACATACTGATTTGACAAAGGTATGACGTTATATTTAGAAAGAGTTTAATATTTATGGTGTATTCTACCTTTGTCTAATATTTGTGAAGGGTTCAATAAGAAATGCTTTGAGAGGACAATTTGGAATCAGTATCGTGTTATCCGAATTGAACATTGATCGGTCCTCTATGTTGAAGAGTGTGCATGATTTTTGCATGAAAAAACCAAATTTGATTGCAAAGATGAAGGGAAAGAAACTGAAGAAATAAGTTGTTATGTGCTCATGATTTATGTGAGGTGCACTTTGAATTCTTTTTTTGAGAACATGTTATCTGAAGGGGTATACGAGGTGAATGAGAACTTGAGATGATTATATACAATTACGAATGTGTGTTTAAAGAGCAAATTTTAAGTCTTTCCTCTGTCTATTAATTTTGAATTTTGGGATTTGACTATTAATGCAAAAGCAAATACTATTTGTGAAAGGTTCAATAAGAAATGCTTTGAGAGGACAATTTGGAATCAGTATCGTGTTATCCGAATTGAACATTGATCGGTCCTCTATGTTGAAGAGTGTGCATGATTTTTGCATGAAAAAACCAAATTTGATTGCAAAGAAGAAGGGAAAGAAACTGAAGAAATAGGTTGTTATGTGCTCATGATTTATGTGAGGTGCACTTTAAATTCTTTTTTTGAGAACATGTTATCTGAAGGGGTATACGAGGTGAATGAGAACTTGAGATGGTTATATACAATTATGGATGTGTGTTTAAAGAGCAAATTTGAAGTCTTTCCTCTGTCTATTAATTTTGAATTTTGGGATTTGACTATTAATGCAAAAGCAAATACTATTTGTCTTACATTCCTTTTGAAAAAGTAGTACATTGTATTGATCAAAAGTATCACATGCGATGAACAAAAGCATCCCCTGATTTATAACTCTAGTATTATGTTATATTTATAAGAGTCCTACATTTTATTGACAAAAGTAGTACATTCTATTGATCAAAGTATCACACGTCATGGTCAAAAGTATCACATGATTTATAAGAATTGTATTACGTTATATTTATAAGAGTCTTACATTCTATTAACAAAAGTAGTACATTGTATTGATCAAAGTATCACACTTCATGGTGAAAAGTATCACATGATCGATTTATCAATGTGGTATTATGCTATATTTATAAGTCTTACATTCTATTAACAAAAGTAGTACATTGTATTGATCAAAGTATCACACGTCATGGTCAAAAGTATCATATGATTTATAACTATTGTATTACGTTAGATTTATAAGACTCTTACGTTCTGTTGACAAAAGTAGTACATTGTATTGATCAAAGTATCACACGTCGTGGTCAAAAGTATCACATGATTTATAACTACTCTGTTATGTTATATTTATAAGAGTCCTACATTTTATTGACAAAAGTAGTACATTCTATTGATCAAAGTATCACATGTCGTGGTCAAAAGTATCACATGATTTATAAGAATTGTATTATGTTATATTTATAAGAGTCTTACATTCTATTGACAAAAGTAGTACATTGTATTGATCAAAGTATCACATGTCATGGTCAAAAGTATCACATGATTTATCAATGTGGTATTATGCTATATTTATAAGAGTCTTATATTCTATTAACAAAAGTAGTACATTCTATTGATCAAAGTATCACACGTCGTGGTCAAAAGTATCACATGATTTATAACTACTCTATTATGTTAGATTTATAAGAGTCTTATGTTCTGTTGACAAAAGTAGTACATTGTATTGATCAAAGTATCACATGCAGTATATAAAAGTATCACCTGATTTACAACTATGGTATTTATCAAATAATTACAAGTTAACAAGGGAAATGAAATATGAATAAAAGTATTTCACATCGAGAAATGATATATCAAATTAATCAAGTAAAAGTATCAGTCAACACATTAAAAGTATTACCTAATATGAATAAAATATTACACAACAAAAAATGATAAATCAAATTAGTTTGCAAAAGTATCACCATTCACATAAAAAAGTATTACCTGATATGAATGAAAGTATTACACACTCAGAATTGAAATATCAAATAAATCGTGCATTTGGAGTTTTGGAACCAAATTCATTGACACACGTATTTTGCTTCCTTTTCTTTTCGAAATGTCTACCTTTTGTAATACTACGAGCTGGATCTGAAACAATATTGGATGAACAAATCGAAGCTTGACCAGATTCGATAGTAGAATTCAATTGTATCAGATCATTAATCACAACAAATCTCTATTATAACCATTTTCAAGAATCTTTTTTGCTCTGTCATCTTCCTCACATTTTATCACAAGGTTGTAATATTTGCGTACCATTTGTTGATGCCAAAGGATACAATCTTTTGATTTCTTGGTCATGTCAACTTGATTGTGTAAGCTGTCCCATATTCCATATTTTGCTGTTTTTGTCCATCTTCTGCAAATATAAACATCTGGAATCTGAAGTACGAATACATGTGAAGTATTCTTAGGATGTGTTTGCATAACATACCAACCTCTTCGAATCTCTTACAAGAACATGTGATCAAAGTTCTTATAGGATCAAACATAACACGATGGTAACCTTCCTTCCCATCAGTTGTTGAAACGTCATAAGTCTTAAGGACATCTTCTTCATTAACAAGTGTATAAGAAGTAGAAATATAGGAGATAAATTCAGCCTCAAAGTCATGGAATAGAGTCATGGTATATACCTCCGATGCATGTTTTAACATTCCACTCAATAGTAGAGTAGATGTAGGTTATGAGCGTGAACATTGAAATTTGTCGAGTTGTTCTTCTTCTCTATATCTTTTCACTGTCTGCTTGAAGATATGATAAAACTCAGTCAAACTTGTTGTGTTCTTTGCATTGAAGCATATTGCGTTGTTTGTACTTTCACTCCTTTGTGAAGACAATATTCCAGCAGAAAAATATTGTTTGTTCAATGCAGTACACCATTTGTCTTTCAAACTATACAACCTTGCAAACCAGGTATCTTCTTCCAAGCCATATTTTGATATCATTGAACTCCAACATTTTTCGAATTCACTTTCATCAGAACAACCTGTCAAGCATTTCTTAAATGCATCTTTGAATGAGATGTCTCGTTTCAATTGTCCAAATCGACTTATAGCGTTCTGATGAAGATGTTATATGCATAGCCTATGTCTTGTTTCTGGAAATACCTGCAAAATTATTGTTAAAAAAAATAATATTAATTTTATACTAAAATATAATGTTATATTATTTTTAAGAGTCTTATGTTTTGTTGACAAAAGTAGTACATACTATTCATGAAAGTATCACATTCGGTGAACAAAAGTATCACCTGATTTACCATTGTGATATTACGTTATATTTATAGGAGTCTTACATGTTATTGACAAAAGTAGTACATCATATTGATCAAAGTATCACATGCCGTGAATAAAAGTATCACCTGATTTACCACTGTGGTATAATGTTATATTTAACACACACAAATGTACTATTCACTACATATAAAAAGTCATACCTTTTCTATTGCTTTGAAAATTGCTTGATCTTGATCCGTGAATAAGCTGATTGGAGATTTGTATTCCATTGATTTCTTAAATACATCAAAGAGACATTAAAATGTTTCAATCTTCTCATTAGCTATGAATGAACAACCAAACATAACATTTTTTGAATGGTTGTTAAAGCCCACAAATGGTGTGCAAACCAGATTATATTTATTGGTTTGGTAGGTGGTGTCAAAGATCATTGCATCACCATATATTCCAAAGTCCTCCTTCATCATTGAATCCCTCCAAAAGATGTTTGTCAATCTGCCTTCTTCATCCAATTTAACTCTTGAAACGAACAGTAGTACATGGTATTCATAGAAGTGTTACATGTTAAGAAGAAAAGTATTACGTCAAATATGTTAATGTATTCATTAATTATTGAGTATTATATCCATTTAATAAAAGTACTACTTTATACGAATCAAAGTATTACTTGAAAAAGTAATCTTGGTCTTCAGTTTCTTGTTGATGTAACATATCTATCAGGCTTTGTGCATCCCTTGCCTCTATTATCTTCATCTTCAAGCGATTTACAAAATTTATGTGATCTCGCATTGTATGACCAACAATGTATTCTCCACCTGTTTGTTGCACCATTTATCGAAATGAATCGGATGCACTCATTCCAGAAGATATCATTGTCTCAATCGTCTTTCCCTTTTCATTGGTGATTGTTCTTTGAGAACGGTGAAGGTGATTCCAATCCCTCCTAGTTAGTGCATGATTATGCACAATGACGTGATGAATAACCTCATACAGACCACAATCACTTAATTTAACCCTCAACGAAGCTCCACAACCTGTTCGTGTTATAGGAACTTTTTTTTTTACTTTTATCTTTCGATAAATCATCCGAATTTTTCTAAATCTGTTTTTCGTGTTTTCTTAAACACTTCACAAGAACATACAAAATACTTTTCCAATATAACACCATCACCATCATTTGAAATTCTAGTAGTTGATATCCTAACACTAAACCCAACCGCAAGTGCATGATTGCAATACAATTCATGTATTTTATCAAGTCATGTTTTTCTTTTCATACCAAGCAGAGAACCACTAAAATCCTAATAAATGTCATCATCTACAGAAAAAAGAAAAAAGTAAAACATTAAGCTAAGAAATGTAATATTTCAACATATAACATGTAATACTTCAACATCAAATAGAGTACATATATACAATCACCACTGAAAAGAAATGAAAAAAAAGAAGAAAGAGTGAAGTAGAGGATTAAAGTATTGCATCCAATTAATAAATAAAGGATTACATTTTATTTGACAAAAATAGTACATCTTATTCATCAAAGTATCACATGCCTCAACAAGAGTATCACTTGATTTACAATTGTGGTATAACGTTATATTTATGAGTCTTACATTCTATTTGGCAAAAGTAGTACATCTTATTGATCAAAGTATCACATTCTTTGAATAAAAGTAACACTTGATTTACCACTGTGCTATTACGTTATATTTATAAGAGTCTTACATTCTATTGACAAAAGTAGTACATACTATTAATGAAAGCATCACATTTTGTGAACAAAAGTAACACCTGATTTACCACTGTGATATTACGTTATATTTATAAGAGTCTAACATTCTACTGACAAAAGTAGTACATCATATTGATCAAAGTATCACATGTCGTGAACAAAAGTATCACCTGATTTACAACTGTGGTATAATGTTATATTTATATGAGTTTTACATTCTATTGACAAAAGTAGTATGTACTATTCATGAAAGTATCACATTCTGTGAACAAAAGTAACACCTGATTTACCACTGTGATATTACGTTATATTTATAAGAGTCTTACATTCTATTGACAAAAGTAGTACATCATATTGATCAAAGTATCACATGCCGTGAACAAAAGTATCACCTGATTTACCACTGTGGTATAATGTTATATTTATATGAGTCTTACGTTCTATTGACAAAAGTAGTACATACTATTCATGAAAGTATCACATTCTTTGAACAAAAGTAACACCTGATTTACCACTGTTATATTACGTTATATTTATAAGAGTTTTACATTTTGTTAACAAAAGTATTACATGTTATGAATCTAAGTAGTACCTCAATTTATAATAATGCAGAACAGAATTACCACATATAAAAGTTCACGATTCACAGTCAAAAAACATGATATAGTTTGGAGTTTTTCAATGCATTATAATGAAAAACAAAAGCTCAAATGAACATGCCCATCAATTGCTTGTAATTTTACCTTGTTTTTCTTATTCTTCATGCACTTGTTCTTCTTCTTTCTCTTCCTCAGAAATAATAAGTACAACCACTTGATTTTCCATCCCAAAATTGCGATTGCAAATTGAAATTAAGTTTTTGTGTTGGGTAGAAGCAAAAAGCACAATATTTGCAAACAAATCTAGACCGAGAGAAGAAAAAAATCAGATGCAGCTGGATTGACAGAGAAGAGACAATGGATTTGAGAAGAAAAAGTAAAAGTTGGAATCAAAACCCGATCGAGAGAAGAAAACTAGAAGAAGTAATGAATTAGAGAGAGAAATAAAAAGTGAAAATTGAGAGAGAAGCATGAAACATAGGGCGTGAGGTATGTCGTGCCTGAGCGTCTTTTTCATGTTGGATCCGGTTTTTTTAAGTTGGGTTGACCCGCCCCAACCTGTCTCACAAAATGGGATCCGTGAGTGGGATCCGTAAGACGGTCTCGCACAAGACCTACTCCTTGACTTAATTCAAATAATTTTTAAGATGCCTAATTTTTTTAATATTAGTAATCTTGAAATCATATTTTGTATCCCTCAATTTATCAATATATAAATAACTAAATTAGGGAAAATGTGCAAATAATAAACTTCAACTATTTTTAGGTGCATTGGTTAAAAGTAAGATAAAGTAATAAATAAATTTTTAGGTGCAAGAATGAAGAAGGAAGAAAAGCAACGAAAGTTTCACGATGCTCTTCTTCAAATGCTTTATCCACCATCTTCCACTTCCCACCAAGTATAATCTCTTCAATCTTGAAATTCTGTCGATTTAATCATTCTTTCTCATCATCTACTCACATTTTAATTTAATTCTCTAAGTACAGAATGAGGAAGAAGAAGATCTGATCGAGCCGTTGAGCTGCCCACCAGGTGTTTGTTACAAGTACTCAATGAGATATCAATGACAAGGGATTTCATCTCTCACCTAATTACTTTTTTCGGTGAATACAGAGGAGGAGCTAGAGAACGAGGAGAGTTGTTCGCCGCCGTCAAGCGGCGGCGATGAAGGCGTAGGCGGTGGCCGGAAGTTGACGAGGGCTCAGAGGAAGAGGCTGCGGAAGAGGAAGCTGAAGGAAGCCACCATGGCGCGCAGAAAGATCATTGGGCCGCTGTTACCTGGTTCGAACGAAGCTGTAAGTGATGGGGCTGAAAGTGTTCGACAAAATGCCTCAATGAATGTTTTTGGTGAGGATTCGTTTAAGCTTTCAGTGTCGATATGTGTGTGGTTTGTGAGAGTTCCATTGTTTGTAGATGAGGCAGCTTCGTGCTCCAAAGAGAAGAAGGTGAAGCAGAGAAGAAAGAAGAAGAAATTGGGTGCTGCAAAGATGACCTCATCAACCATTGAAAACAACCCACATCAAATTCAAGAAAAAGGAACACATGCAAAAAGCTAAGGATCTGACCGAATTGAGTGTTAGAGTTTGATTTGTTTAGTTAACGAATGATATTGAGCTCAACGTACTTAATGGTCGAACCGAATTATTGAGTGTTTGAGTTTGACTTGTTTGCTTAACGAATGAAATTAAACTTAATTTACTTAATACGATCATAGTTCATGAGCTTATTCGAGCTTAATCAAACATTTAATTAAAAAACTATATAAATATGAATAATATTCAACTTATTAACAAAATTAATTATATATTCTTAAAAATATAATATATTACAAAAGCTATTTACAATTAGATATTTAAATATTTTTCTAAGTATAAAAATCATATATTAATATGTCAAACATTAACATTATATTTTACAAACTAGCTTACAAGCCTTCTAACAAACTCATTCGCAAGTTAACTAAAAAAATTATATTTCAAAATGTCAAACATTAACAATGTAACTTACGAACTAGCTCAATAGCCTTCTAACAAAATTGTTCACGAACTAACGAACCGAATATTGTCAAAGTTGACTCTATTTTTGTAATTTACAAATTACAATAAACATTTCGAACAAACTTTTATCAAATCCAACTTCGCGAATGTTTTGATTCATCTACATCCCTACAAATGACTGAACAGATCCTCAACATTTCCTTTGTGTCAATTTTGGTGAGTAAATTAAAAAGGAGACGAACCCACTTGGTTTCTACCTACTACTACTACCTATATCTTTCTTCAAAATTTACGAAAATTCAATATGGAGAATCTGGATTCGCCTACCATGTAGCAATTTCTAATATGTTTAATCTTTTAAACCATGTTTTATGAATTTAAGATTCATATACTTATGTGATAACTCGTGCACTGACGCACCCTAAAGCATCACCACAAATATAAGTTTTCGTGTCCAAACTCGTCCAAATTCGCTTCTAAATTTATAACTTTGTAATATACTGGTCTTACATTTTAATAATGTACTCACATTTTTTATTTCTACATGAGTTGCAGGTTTGACTCAGAAGGACACACTGAATAGCTCCTCAAACAGTTGACTTAGGAAGGAATCAAGAACCGAGAATGAGGTTATGAATGGAAACTATGAACAAGGTAATATTCAGAACCATAATATAGTACAATAAAATGCATAAAATTCTATATGAAAAACTTGTTTATTTTCTTGATCTCATTGATTCCCAAATCACTGAAAAAGAAACTTGAGGTCCTACATATATGCAAAATGTTCGGGGTCGGCCTTCTAATCTACCACGATATCATGTTGAGTATAATGAGTTTGGCCAACCAATAAGTGGAGAAAGTAGCAAGCTTTGTCATTTTTTGGGTTCAATTGTGAGAAATGGTAAATATTGTCCACTTGATGTGATCAGTTGGCGTGTCATGCCAAAAGAATAAAAAAAAGAATGAAATGATAGATGTTGTAAAGATAATTACTTTTTATGGTGCATGTTATGAAAAATAATGGTTTCCATATTCTTTTGTTTGCATTTTTTTTTTTTTAAATCTAACATGTTTCTTATTTCACTCTAATATTATTTATATGTAGCAATTAGTTGTCTTAAAACAATTTTCCCATAATTGTTTTACTACAAATTTTCATTGTTTTTATGAATTTACATATTTGGAATGCCTGTAATCATCATCTTTCATGTTACATATACGGTTTTATATCCCTGTTATTGGCGAAAAATGGATTTTAACCTCAATTGGGCACAAATGGAGAAATTGGAAGCATTTTTTGAAGACAACATATTGGGTTCCTAATGTTACCTTGGATCATTTAAAAGATGAAAGGGATGAAAGGGTTTTGCCTGATCAGTGGATGAAACTTCTCACTTATTGGAATACAGAAGAAGCGGAGGTTTGCGGTCATTCTTTTAGATAATATTTAGTCATTGCATTTATTAATTTAATTATCTTTTTATACTTAAATTTCAGAAGTCAAGTCAGAAGAATGCGGATGCTAGAGCTAAAATGATCATGGATCAATTAACTGGAAAAATGTCATTTGCCAAAGTTAGGGAAGAACTAGTGATATCTGCTGCCTTTCTTACTTTATTTCATCATAATTTTTTTAATACACATTAATACTTGACAATATGTATGGGTAAATTACAATTTTGGTACCCAAACTATACCCCTTTTTCACTCTGGGTACCCCCATTTCATCGAGTAACAATTTTGGTACCACACGTTTAAAAAAATCTCACATTGGGTACCTTCCGTCAACTTTCCGTCCAAACTGAACGGAAGTTAACTAACCCTAATTCCAAAGCGCGAAAATTAGCCCCCTTTTTCTTCCCCCTTTCTAAAGAACCCTGGCTTCTTCAATTCTTTTCCAAATTATACCTATTTCTTCTTCATTCTTCACCAATCTCACGAACCAAAATTGAACTTAGTAATAATTTGACAATCTAACGACAAAACTCAGGAGAAGCAGCAGCAATTCACTGATTTAGTTCACTTAGAGGACCTGATTTCAAGACTAATGATCCCCCAATTTTCAAATCGTTGACCCAAAACCCAATTCAAATCATCTGTCAGTCATGTTTCTTACAGACACACATACAGAGAGAAGAAGAAGAAGTGTGTAAGAAACATGACTGACAGAGTATACCCATCAACCAAGGCAAATGGCGCCGCCTCCCACCCCACCAGTGGCACCGCCGCAGCGTCGCCTATCGCCAACCCTCCAGCAACCAAAACCCATCTCTACAACCCCAATCGCCACCCCTACCGCCCAAATCCGGTGACCCGCCAACCCCAAAAACAGCGACGCTTCAGCTGCCGCCGCTGCTTCTGCCTCACCTGCTTCTGGTCAATCCTGATCCTCCTCCTCGCCGCCATCGCCGCCGCCGCCTTCTACGCCCTCTACCATCCCCACCGCCCCCTCTTCTCTGTCACCTCCCTCAAAATCTCCTCCTTCAACCTCACTACCACCCCTGCCGATGACTCCACCCACCTCACCACCAGAATCAACATCACCCTCTCCTCTAAAAACCCCAACAAAAGAATCATTTTCCTCTACGATCCCATGTCCATAATTGTACAATCTGATTCAGTCATTTTATCAAACGGCTCGTTCGCAAACTTCACCGACTCACCAGGCAGCATCTCCATCATCCACACAGCAATGGCGATGAACTCGCAGGTCCTCGACGCCGACTCAGTGAACTCACTCAACTCAGATCTGAAGATTGGTGAAGAATGAAGAAGAAATATGTATAATTTGGAGAAGAATTGAAGAAGTCAGGGTACTTTAGAAAGGGGGAAGAAAAGGGGGCTAATTTTCACGCTTTGGAATTAGGGTTAGTTAACTTCCGTTCAGTTTGGACGGAAAGTTGACGGAAGGTATCCAATGTGAGATTTTTTTAAACGTGGGGTACCAAAATTGTTACTCGATGAAATGGAGGTACCCAGAGTGAAAAAGGGGCATAGTTTGGGTACCAAAATTATAATTTACCCCAATATGTATTCATAGACAAAGAAATTAGGACGTCCTCCAAAGCGCTTCGAATTATTCATTACATGCTCTATTAAACCAGATGGAAGCTCTTCGAGTAAGGCATATCAAATATATGTAAGTATGAATCAATTATTTAACATGTACTTTACAAAATTGTTTCCAATTTTTTTATAATAAAATATGCAGTGATTCTTGATAAAAATATTTACAGGAGAAAATGAAAGAACTTAACGATCAACAGCCAGAAGACTTTCATGATCCAATTAGTCAAAATGATGTGTTTGCCCAAATCATGGGACATGATAAGCCTGGTTACGTACGAATGATGGTCAAGAAATCTGCCCTTTGGATGTATGGGGTGAAATTCCTCGGAATAAATCCAATCACTTAACGATGGAACAACAATCAAAAATTGCACATTTGGAATCACTTTTGGAACAACAAACATGAGGTGGTCATGGGCAACATATGTTGGCATTTAAGCCTCCCTCAAATCATGCTGCCACAACATTAACTCTTCAGGTTAAATTCCTTTATTTTAATTTTATTTATGATTAAGTTTATTACTTGTTAGTGACATGTTCTATTAATGTTCATATGGATTAGAAAAATCAGGTAATTAAACATATATATTACTTTTTTTGCGTTTTTAAGGATGGAGCATATGTTTCTCTAAAAAGTCTATTTGATCCGACAAAAATCATTGTTAAATGATGTATCCAGAGCACCAACCCCAGTACATAAGTTTGGGGACAAATCTTAGGTTCAAATTGGTGTGTAAAAGTGGTACTTTAACCAGAAGAACAATTGATCAGACCTTACGATAATCTCCAAAAGATTGTTGATACTCTTGGTGAAATGATTGCTTGACCTTGTACTTTGGTATATTTTATCTTTCCAAATTATTTAGTTAGTTAATATTTTCTCAATTCAACTCTATTTTGACTTTTAATTGCATTTATTTTCTATATTCAGGTAACACGTGATGAAGATTGATAATTGCTTCAATGTTGCTTTGAGAGTGTTCAAGCTTAGTATTTTAAAATGCTGTTAATGTTTATTTAATTAGAGATTGTCAAGTTTCAGCACTTTTGGTTTTTAATTAGAGAATGTTACTTTTGTCAAGTTTCAACATTATTATTGTTTCTTAATTATTTACTGCATTTGAATCATATCCAGGAGTGTTTATATTCTAGCATCAAAATGGCCCCATCTGATATATTTGATATATAATTTAAGTTTTCATATTTAAGTTGGTATAAACATTTATATTAATATTATTATGGAAAAAAATATTAATATCATTGTATAAAAATAAAAATAAATAAATATGAAAAGAAATATTAAGAGGACACTTCTAAGTGTAATAAAAAGTTGCATAGCAAGACATGTATAAATGTCACAATTTTATTTGGTGACATTTTGTAGTGCCTTAGATTTTTATTTTTAAAGTAGTATTACAATACTTTATAACACACTTTTAAATAGCATTACAAAATGTCTTATTAATTATATGTAAATACATTTCAAAGTGCATTAATAGGATACATTTCAAGAGATTTCAAAATGTCTCATTAATTATATTTAAATACATTTCAAAGTGCATTAATTGGATACATTTCAATCATATGACCTATTGTTACATTAGAATAGATGACACTTTTAAAAAGTGTCATAATAGCTTAAGTGTATTATTATCCAATATATTAGGACATTTTTTAGTGTCATATAAAACTAATTTTCTTAATGCACCCCCTCTTCTCATTGGAGTGTGCACTCCACACACTGTCACCAAAATGGTTATTGATCGACACAAATACTAAGAATAGGGGACAATAATGCATTCTTACATATGAATACACACTTCCTACCCTAAAATACACACACAAAAACATCATCACATCAATTAATTGTACTTGTATTTTATATAAGAATGCATTACAATTGATGAATGTGGATGTTCTTACTACCACAACTAATATAATTGTTTACTTTTATACAACACGGGATAAATATATGCTTCTCTACTACAATTAAATAAAATGATAGTTATAGGTATTTTAAGACATTTTTTTGGAATAAAAGTATATGTTGGATAAATCCAATAAGTGTCGGGCTTCCACGTGTCAAAATTAAATGTGTATAACTAACTTAAAGAAGCTCAATTAAAGTGATCCACTAAAATTTAAGATATGAGCTTATATGAGTATCATAATATTCATGGGCTTCTATGAGTAGATATCATTAGGCGATTTTCAATTTGTTGAGGAACCAAATTGAAAATAAATGAATCTTATTATTATAAGTAATGAGTTATGGTTCCCAAACATCAGATTTCTCATCTCACGTTCTGTATTCTCTCTACGTTCATGAATTAAGGTGAATCTGACAATTTGGTAAACCATACCGGTAAAAAGCAATCAATTCAAGATCAATTTATGGATTCAGGTACGCTTCCGATTTATCATTATCGTCTTTGTCAATTTCAGATTATCGTCGTAGAATAGATTTGAGGCTTTCGTGTTGTAGCATGTTTATATGTAATAAAAACATGAAATTTTGTGATTTAATTGTAACAAGTGGTATCAGAGCCACTCTACGTATGATTCTCTGAAATTTGTGGAAGAATTTTATTGTTACAGATTTATGAAATTAGGGCTTCCGTTATAATATTTTTTGTGGATAATTGTTTCGATGGAAATTATGAGATTCTCATTATATGGAAATCTTCTACTTTTGGGGTCTGCCCTACGTACCCGTATATGCTATTAGAAAAGCGCATGAGAGTTTGATTCAAGGACAATATCCTGCTATGGCTTTACATTCTCTATGTGTAATTAATTATTAATTTGGCCTTGTTAATTGGTATGGTGATTCATACCCTTTTGTTGGTCCCAAAACTACTTGTGGTAGGCTTAGAGGGGGTAAATAAGCCTACCATATCTTCAAATTTTTCTTTTATCTCTATCGGCTCATTTTTAATGTCAGTAACCTTTTGGGAGGTTACTAATCAGAGTGGGTTTCTGAGCCGAGTAGAAGATGTGCAGCTTATCAGAGAGAATACATGTAATGCAGTAAGCAGATAAAGACACAAGGATGTATAGAGATTCGAAGGTGAAGTAATCCTTCTACGTTCTCTCTTCCTCCACTCAGGAGGGAACATTTGTTAAGCTAGTTGATTTACATAGACCTATCTATTACAACCCTCACTTAACAAATAAGTAGAAAACCTTCACACAGATGCTTGCCTACTTTCCCTTGACCCACACAGGATCCTATACTACCCACCAAGGGTCCTCACTTTCTCTCCTAGAAAGTGGTAAACTCAGCAGGACTTTACTCCTCGTACTGAGTACTCCGAGTCAACCTTTTAGAGAGGTTTATCTCATTCTTCTTCAACTGGGTGCGGCAAGCTTGACCTTCGTTTGTAGACTGATCTGCTGAAGCTTGCTGCTGGACTGGTAAACTGAGTGTGCATCTTCACTTGGGGTGTAGAGTGTTCTAGCTCTTCTTCGTTTCTTTTGCTTTTTTGAACACTCCCTTCTCTATTTTGACTTCCCCCCCTTTCAGCACTTTCTTCTGATAAGCTCTTCTAACTTTCTTTTTACGCGTTCTCTCTGTGAGCTTGAATCTGATGTGCTCACTTCTTCTCTCTCCACACACTTTTCAGTCTTCAGTCTTCCCTCTTTATAGGTTGTGAAATCTGCCCGTTGAAGGTAGACAGATTTCCACCATTGATGCGCCGCACTCCTGACACACGCCAACTTTTCGCTTTCCACGTGTCTTCTTCTGATTGACTCCTCTTTTTTTCTCTCTACTGGTAACTTCTTGTGTCTACCGGTAACTTAGACTTTTCTTCCCATACCGGCTTTGCAGCTCCTTCGTCTTGCTTCACTCTGGAGCTTCCTCTTCTGGCTTGCTCCTTCAGGTGGCTCGAGGCGTCTGTAGCATGCTGCTCCTGCAGTATGCTTTCGGCATGGTTTTCTCAGACAGCTTCCTGTCTCGTTGTATTCTTCTTTGGCGAGGTCCCTTCCAATAGCTCCCTGAAGTCAATAGTATCCTTATCAGTTCACCAAATTCTTTTTAACCATTCTCTTCAGTATCCTTCCTTTTAACACTTTCTCTTTTTCTTTTAATCTTCTGCAATAACTCAATTGCAGTAACCTATCCTAAGATTGGTTATGCATATTTAGAGTTACTTAAGGTTTTGTCTCATCAAAACATTCTATAAATGTATCCAACAATTTCCCCATTTTTGATGATGACAAAACCTTTACAGAAGATCAAAAGAACATAACCTCTCAAGCATAGAAAGCGGATATATAATATGGCAATATAGAGCATACTACTTTCATATACAAATCACATATAAGTCTAAAAGAAAGGGCACAAGGAATGAGCTTTTAAGAACAAAAGATTTTTATTTAGATAAGACATTTACAGTGCAACTCAGTTAAGTAAGGTATAGTAAGCATCCTATCTAGATTCATTCTTCTATTCTTTCTCCTCTTTCCTTTATTTTTTTTCCCTCTTTAGCTTCTTGTTGTCTTTTTTCTTATTTCTTCCTCTATTATGCGTAGGGCTTGCTCCTAGTCGATTTCTTCTTTGATCGTGGAGGAGGATTGGAGTAAAGGTGAGGATGTGGCTCGAAGAAAGAACTGAAGTTTATACTCAAGAGTCAGTGAAAGAGCAGAGAAGTCTGGGTGCAGTAGCTTGTTGCAACCTTTCTTCTCGTACTATTTTCTCCAACTCCTGTGTCTGACCCCTCTTCCTCTTTCTTCTTAGACACGGAAGAAAGCTCACCCGATGGATGAGCTTGCATCTTCTCTTCTTCACCTTAGGAAGACTTTTGATCTTCCTGAATCCTTCACAGTTCTTCCCTCTTTTGACATCATAAAAAATGAGCTAAGGCTCAGGGGTCACTGGAGAGGGATTCCTCCAATTTAACCTCCAACGTCTCAGAGGAGACTGTTGTGCAATACCTCAAGCACCCATTCAAGTCTGAGGCGAGGAGAGATGCTAGAAGATCAAATCTTCTGAGAAAGACTTGTTTAGCAGGTGTCAAGCATGAGAGGTGACTATATGCGATTTGGGGTGTGCTTGGTTGATTATTTGTAGAGAATGTGTTATTTGGAAGGAATGAAGAGAAGGGTTTCCAACAATCGGGTTCCATGAAGCATAGAAGATAAAAGAGAGAGAGAGAGAGAGAGAGAGAGAGAGAGAGAGAGGATATTTGTATATTCTATGAAACAAAAAGAAGTGCATGTATATATAGGGTTAGAGATACTCCCTGTTGTAGTTAGATCTTCAAGGATCTCATTAACTGCTCCGCCAGTTTCCAATAAAGGTGTTGGCAGTTTCCACAGCTTTATGTCTTTTCTCCTTTGTATGAGATGATGTGGTCAACTGCTGGATCTCCACCTTTGGATTCTTCTGATCACACGACTGAAATTCTTCTAGGGTTCTGAAAAGGTAGTCTATTTATGGAAAGGTGATCCACTTTTTATGATCGCACGTTACCGAGAAAATTTTCAGTAACTGCTCTATCTTGTAACCTCCAAGTGATCCCCTTTTCCAGTGACATGTTGATAAGTTCTGATTTCTAGTAACCTAGTATCCAGCGTATTGGTGTCTAGCATCCTGATACCCAGTGACCTGGTGTTCAGAGATCTAGTGTCCAACATCCTGGTGTTTAGCGTCCTGGTGCCCAGTGACCTAGTGTTTAACGATCTAGTATCCAACCCCTGGTATCTAGCATCCTGATATCTAGCGTCCTACCATCCAGTGACCTAATTTCCAGTTAGCCTGGTATCCAGCATCCTGCTATCTAGCGACCTAGTATCCAATGTCCTGGTGTCTAGCGTTCTTTCGTCAAAATTTATCTTTTTCCTTGATAAGTCCTTCTACCTTTTATACTGACTTGATGACAAGTGCTCTGATATCTAGTAGCTTAGCAACCAGTAGCTCGATGTCTAGCGTCTTGGTGTACAACGTCCTGTTATCTCATGACCTAGTATCTAGCAACCGGATATTCAGTATCCTATAATCAGAGTTTGTCATTTATTCCCCCTAAATTCATTATCCCTTTGTCAAAGGTACCTGCAAAACAAATGTGCTTGTATAGGTACTCATATAGTATGAGTCCTTCTGAGTTAATTTTTCTTTCAGGAGTTTAGACTTTCTTTACAGCCCATGGTTACAGTAGAGAGAGTTTTGTTTCCTTCAAGACTTTTAAAGAGCAAAAGGCGATAATGTGTGCAAGTGTTTTCTTACTGTATCTATCTAGAATATAAAAAGGTAAAGCATGATACATGTAAGGTAGACAAAAGTGTTTTTGATTTTGGAGTTGTTGTTCTGTTTAATTCCTATGGAATGTCAGTTTGTTGCAGACCTTTTACAACATCCCTATGTTTGGGTTACTCCAAGGATTTAAAATTTTTTAAGCTTGTCAAGATACCTTAGGTTGTGCTAGAAGTTCCCCCTTACTTTAGGATTCCTCTTTCTTAGGATGTAGGGTCACTTTCAGTACTGTCTTAGGTATCTTAGAGGCTTTCATGAGGAAGTAAAGCGTTGTAATATGAAGATTAACATGCAGACTTCCTTCTCATACAGGAAATAACCGAGTTTGAATTTTAGAGAAGTAAGAATAGAATAAGGTACTTGGTCATCTTTATTTCTTTAAAGAGTAGGCCCACTTTTTTTCTTTGCTTCTTTGTTTGACATCCTCATCATTTTCTTCCATGGTTACTTGCTTGTTCATGTCAGCTTCCTTTATATGCTCAACAACATGTCTTCTTTGTTGATCAGCTCCATGTTGGTCTTTTCCTTGATAAGTAGGGACTTTGCTCCTTGTGTATAGCTTCCTTCTTCAGAGTCCTTCCTTCGGTAGCTTGCTGTTCCCCCTCAAGAATAGTTTTTCTTCACAACCCAACTTGATTTTCTACATCTTTTAGTTGTTTTTTGTCTTCACATCAATCATATCCTTTTAGAGCAAAAGGCATTGAAACGGTCTCTGATATGAGGGTGAGAGAGAGAGACATATTTGAGAGAGAGGCTTTTCACAGATGGGATCTGGATATATCGATTAGATCTCTTGTTTCATCTATCTGCTCTGATACCATTTTTTGGTCCCAAAACTACTTGTGGTAGGCTTAGAGGGGGGGGGGGGGGGGGAGAGGGGTAAATAAGCCTACCATATCTTCAAATTTTTCTTTTATCTCTATCGGCTCATTTCTAATGTCAGTAACCTTTTGAGAGGTTACTGATCAGAGTGGGTTTCTGAGCCGAGTAGAAGATGTGCAGCTTATCAGATAGAATACATGTAATGCAGTAAGCAGATAAAGACACAAGGATGTATAGAGATTCGAAGGTGAAGTAATCCTTCTACGTTCTCTCTTCCTCCACTCAGGAGGGAACATTTGTTAAGCTAGTTGATTTACATAGACCTATCTATTACAACCCTCACTTAACAAATAAGTAGAAAACCTTCACACAGATGCTTGCCTACTTTCCCTTGACCCACACAGGATCCTATACTACCCACCAAGGGTCCTCACTTTCTCTCCTAGAAAGTGGTAAACTCAGCAGGACTTTACTCCTCGTACTGAGTACTCCGAGTCAACCTTTTAGAGAGGTTTATCTCATTCTTCTTCAACTGGGTGCGGCAAGCTTGACCTTCGTTTGTAGACTGATCTGCTGAAGCTTGCTGCTGGACTGGTAAACTGAGTGTGCATCTTCACATGGGGTGTAGAGTGTTCTAGCTCTTCTTCGTTTCTTTTGCTCTTTCGAACACTCTCTTCTCTATTTTGACTTCCCCCCTTTCAGCGCTTTCTTCTGATAAGCTCTTCTCTCTTTGTTTTTGCACGTTCTCTCTGTGAGCTTGGATATTCTGATGTGCTCATTTCTTCTCTCTCTACACACTTTTCAGTCTTCAGTCTTCCCTCTATATAGGTTGTGAAATCTGCCCGTTGAAGGTAGACAGATTTCCATCATTGATGCACCGCACTCCTAACACACACCAGCGTTTCACTTTCCACGTGTCTTCTTCTGATTGACTCCTCTTCTTTTCTCTCTACCGGTAACTTCTTGTGTCTACCGGTAACTTTGACTTTTCTTCCCATGCCTGCTTTGCAGCTCCTTCCTCTTGCTTCACTCTGGAGCTTCCTTTTCTGGCTTGCTCCTTCAGGTGGCTCGAGGCGTATGTAGCATGCTGCTTCTGCAGTATGCTTTCGGTGTGGTTTTCTCAGGCAGCTTCCTGTCTCGTTGTATTCTTCTTTGGCGAGGTCCCTTCCAGTAGCTCCCTGAAGTCAATAGTATCCTTATCAGTACATCAGATTTTTTTTAACCATTCTCTTCAGTATCCTTCATTTTAACACTTTCTTTATTTCTTTTAATCTTCTGCAATAACTCTAGTGCAGTAACCTATCCTAAGATTGGTTATGCATATTTAGAGTTACTTAAGGTTTTGTCTCATCAAAACATTCTACAAATGTATCCAACACCTTTAATAATTAAGGTGCATTATTTCCGCAGTAAACTTTTGTTTCATATTCTGGGCAATTGTTTAATGTCCTTTGCTGCCATGATTTATTAAATTAATTTGTGCATAGATTTGTTGTTAATTACTGATTCAACTTGCCATCTTTTATGGATTTGGTATGCTCCTCAATTTATGGTTTAATGCATGAGTCGAATTGTTGGGCATCTCATGTTCCCTTTCGGTTTTACTAATATTTGAGATGGATTGATTGAAATTTGAAGTCGCCAAAGTGAACTCTCTTGTGTAGATTTTTCCATTAAGAATATTGGGATGGTTGTGGATGTGTATTTTCATGCGGGTATTAATCGGCCCAAATGAAGATTAATGCTTGGCCGAATTACACAAACACTTTCATGGTAAATACGTGACAATTATAAGGATTTTTCATGTGAGTAATAAGTTGCCCCAAAGGAAGACTGTTGCTCGACATGGTTTTATTGTCAGTATTTGATCATTACGAAGAGGTGACCACTTACGAGTTAATATTACTGTCCAAAGACTTGTTATTAATGTTGTCTTCATATTTGAATTTATTTGGTTTATGTGAGCATGCCAGTTATTTTAGTTATGTTCTCTGTTCAGCTATGTTTGCTACTTCTATGTCTGCCAACTTTAACAACATACCAATGCTTAATGGGTCGAACTTTAAGGATTGGAAAGATAATGTTCTGATCACTTTGGTTTGCATAGATCTTGACTACACATTATGGGTAGAGCAACCCGTTTCCCTAACGACTGAAAGTTCTTCTGCTGAAAGGAGGAACTCTGAGAAGTGGGAACGCTCGAATTGTGTTACTCTAATGATCATTAAGCACAACATTCCGGAAGCCTTTCGAGACACTGCATCTGAGGAAATTATTTTGGCTAATGAGTATCTTGCTCATATTGGACATCGTTTTGTTAAAAGCGATAAGACCGAGACAAGTATTGCTCAACTAGTCACTAAGTTGGGCATGAAAACAAATTCTGTTGAGAAAGCTACTAAGGATTAATTTACTTTGGTCTGTTCTGAGGTTAATTTAGCTTCAGTACCCAGTTGGTGGTTATATTCCAGTGTTACCACTCATATAAGTGTTTCAATGCAAGGTTGTCTGAGCTACCGAAAGCCAAATGATGGTGAAAGATACATCTATGTGGGAAATGGCAAGTCGGTAGAAGTGGAGGCAATAGGGCATTTTAGATTGTCATTACAGATCGGATATTTTTTGGATTTGAAAGACATTTTTATTATACCGTCTTTTAGACAGATTTTGGTTTCTATTTCCATGTTGGACAAATTTGGTTTTACTTGTTCATTTGGAGATTGTCAGTTTAAGCTTTCAACTAATTCTGGTATTGTGGGCACTTGTTCTTTAAGTGCATTTGACAATCTATATTTGCTTGATATTGTTATTTTATATAATGAAACCTTGCATGTTGAATCTAGAGGTACAAAGCGAAAATTAAATAAACAAAATTCAGCTAATATATGACACAAGCGTTTAGGTCATATATCAAGAACCAGAATTGAGAGGTTGTGTCAGATGGTATTTTTGATACACTCAACTTTTCAGATCGTAGTGTATGTGTCGAGTGTATTAAAGGAAAACAGACCAAACAAAAGAAATTAGGTGCCCAAAGAGCTAAAGATGTCTTAGAATTGATTTATACGGATATTTGTGGGCCATTCCCTACGACTTCTTGGAATGGTCAACAATATTTTGTGTCATTTATAGACGATTATTCTCGATTTGGGTATCTATAACTGAAAAATCAGAGGCATTAGACAAGTTCATAGAATTTCAGGCTGAAGTTGAGAACCAACTCAGCAAAAGGATTAAGTGTGTCAGATATGACCGTGGTGGTGAATACTACGGTAGATATGACGGTTCAGGTAAACAACGTCCAGGACCATTTGCTATCTTCCTAAAGGAATACATAATAGTCATACACAACACCAGGTCAGGGACGCCTAGCATGAATGGTGTAGCTGAGAGACGAAACAGAATTTTAAAGGATATGGTGAGGAGATGATTAGTCATTCCTACTTACTAGAATCACTTTGGGGAAAAGCACTAAAGATAATAGCTTACATTCTCAATAGGGTACCCACTAAGCAACTGCTAAAACTCCATTTGAACTTTGGACCAGGCGTAAGCCTAGTCTAAATCATCTTCATGTTTGGGGATGTCCATGTGAGGCTCGGCCTTATAGGCCAAGTGAAAATAAATTGGACTCCAAAACAGTTAGCAGCTACTTTATTGGTTATTCAGAAAAATCCAGGGGTTTTAAGTTCTACGATCCCACTAAAAGGTTAATTTTTGAGACGGGAAATGTAGTGTTCTTTGAGGATGTTGAGTTTCCGGGGGGAATAAGTTTAGAGATATTGTCTTTGAGGAGGAGTTGATTTCACACCTGCTACTGTTTATGACAATGTTCAGGTACCCATTCCTGTCATTGGAGAAGAAGTAGATTTGGAACCTCAACGGGATAATGTCGAAAATCTTCCCCATCAGGTTGAAGAAATAATTCAAGAACAACCTCAAAATTCTCAAGAACATATAGAATTAAAGAGATCCACTAGAGAGAAGAGAAAAACTATTTCCGATGATTACATAGTTTTTCTCCAAGAAAATGAGCACACTAATGAATTAATGGAAGATAATCCAATTAGTTTCATCAAGCCATGCAGGGTTCAAATGCTCAAAAGTGGATTGATGCCATGAAAGAAGAGTACAAGTCAATGCAAGACAATCAAGTTTGGGATCTTGTCCCTTTACCGGAAGGTTCGAAACCCATTGGTTGTAAATGGATTTTAAAACCCAAAGGGATTTGAATGGTAATGTGGAAAGATATAAGGCACGTCAAAGAGAAGTCATTGATTATAAAGAGACTTTATCTCCGGTTGCAATGAAAGACTCTTTTGGAATAATAAGGGCATTAGTTGCGCATTATGATCTTGAGTTACATCAGATGGATTCTAAAATAACGTTTCTCAATGGTGACATTGTTGAGACAATATATATGGTACAACCTGAAAACTTTGTGTTCGAAGACCCAAGGAATATGGTTTGCAAATTAAATAAATTCATCTATGGACTCAAGCAAGCTTCTCATCAATGGTACCACAAATTTCATGAAGTAGTTGTCTCATTTAGTTTTGAGGCTAATGTTGTTGATGATTGTGTATATCACAAGTTCGGTGGGAGTAAGTTTATTTTCTTGGTGTTGTATGTTGATGATATTCTACTAGCTACCAATGATTTAGGTTTGTTGCACGATTCCAATGCCTTTCTATCAAATAAATTGAAATGAAAGGTCTTGGGGAGGTCTCTTTTGTTTTAGGAATCCAAATACATCAGCATCACTCTCAAGGTATTCTTGGATTGTTACAAAGAGGATATATAGAAAAAGTGCTGCAAAGATTTGGCATGCAGAACAGCAAGCCAGGTGACACCCCTGTGGCTAAGGGAGACAAGTTAATCTCAAACAATGCCTTAAAACTGTACTCGAGGTCCAAGAGATGTAAAATGTTCCCTTTACTTCTGCTATTGGGAGTTCAATGTATGCTCAGGTCTGCACAAGACCTGACTTAAGTTTTATTATTGGTATGTTGGGCAGATACTTAAGTAACCCTGGTATGGATCATTGGAGACAAACGAGTTAAGCAGTATCTACAGAGAACTAAGGTTTACATGCTCATATATAGGAGATCAAATCAGTTGGAGATCAAAGGATATTCTGATTCTGATTTTGCTAGATGACAAGATAGTAAAAGATCCACTTCAGGCTACATTTTTCTGTTAGTTGGGGGAGTTATATCATGGAGAAGCGCTAAGAAGACACTCGTGCGTCTTCTACCATGGCAGCAGAATTTGTAGCATGTTATGAGACATCAAATCATGGAATATGGTAACAAAATTTTGTCACTGGGCTGCGTGTTGTGGGGAATATTGAAAGACCAGTACTCAAGTTATATTGTGACAATAATTCGGTAGTGCTATAATCCAATAAGGAGTCCACAAAGTCAAAACACATTGACATTAAGTTTCTTGTTGTGAAGGAAAGAGTGCAGAGTGGCCAAATTTCTATAGAGTATATTGGGACATACTCAATGATTGCGGATCTGCTATGTTGGTCCCAAGTAGTAGTAGGCTTAGAGGGTGGGAGGGTGAATAAGCCTACTCAAAATTTTCAAAATCTTACTCCAAAGAGTGTTTAAGTCTCAAAAGAACAGGCATCTAAAGAGCTAGCTTGTTGTTAATAGAGAGGATATTGCAGAGCAGTTACCTAGAGACTTAAAGAAAAACAGTTTGATATGCACAGCGGAAATACTTGAAATCAAATGAGTTTTCTGAAAGGTAGCTTTGTGCAGAATGCTATGATAGTTTATGAACAATAGCAAAACAGTAAACAGATAGATATATATCAGACAGTAAGCTTATGAACTGAAAAAGGAAACACAACGATATATAGAGGTTCGAGGGTGGAGTAATCCCTTTACATCCTCTCTACTCCTTCTCAAGGAGGAACTTTGTTAAGTAAGATTTGATTTATAAAGACTCAACTTCTACAAACACTTAACAAGAACTGTCAGTTTTCTTCCCACACAGGGTAGCTACACAGTGACCAAAAACAGATTGTCCACACATAGCACTTGTTCTTCTTCTAAGAACAAAAACACTTGATCAGGAACAACCTCCGATCAAGTGACTCCTACAGTCTAAAAAAAATTAAGAATTAATTTTTCAACATATGGAGCAGCAAGCTTTGAGCAAATAGCTTTTGAAAACAAGTTATGCTTGTTGCGATTAGACTGGACTTGAAACTTTAGGAAATTAAGGATGATTTGATTAATAGCTTTGAATGCTTGAATGCGCGAGTTTCAGGTGTGTTTCCAGTCCAAGTCTTTTGCTATTTATAGGCCTTGAGAAATCTGCCCGTTGAAGTGAGCATCCTCATCTGCAGTGAACTTCGTGGTGTGGTGTGCTCGCCTGATTGGTCCGTATGTTATTCTGTTGCAATCGTACACCACTACTACTGCGGCCACCATTCCAGTCTGCAATTTGTCATCTCGCCCTTTTGATTCCTCCAGCTGGCGCTCTTTGATTGGATCGTATGTGAATGTTCCTAATGGCAACTCATAGTCCTCAATCTGAGGTAACTGTTTCCTGGAGTCGGTTACTATTGTATTCTGTCTTATCTAGCTAGCTTCCTGATCTATAGCTTCCTTCTGAAGGTTGCTGTAGCTTTTCCATACTTAGCCAATTTTGCGATTTGTTTAGCAGTGTCCGTTGGAGTAACCTTCCAGTAGCCTGCTGCAGTGACCTGTACTTAGTCAATTTTTGTTCTTCTAATGCAGCAAAATCTTCATCCTTCTTCAAGCTTTGATCTTCACAGAATTACTTGAAGGATATCTTCTTTATCAGAAACCTAATGGGATTTCATTCTTCAAGTTTCCTGGGCCTAATCTAAACTTTTACAAATTAAACTAAATACAGAGGATCCTAAGCCCTATCTATTACATGTTTTGTCCTCATCAAAATCTATACAATATTCCTTACATTCTAACTAAAGGTTTACTACCCAAGGGTTTTCATGAGCATACAACTCAAATGGGTGTTATGTTATTTCAGGATACTTCGGTTTAGTGGGAGTCTGTATTTAGTTTATTGCTCTATATTTTATTTTGGACACATTATTGTGTATTTGGATGATACTGCACAAAAATGGTTTATTTGCACTCTGTATTTTATGTTGATCTCAATAAAGAAAGGACGGATTGGAAATAGGCATGTCAGATCACATTGCATGTAATTTCCATGCTACACACCATGAATGATATATTGTTTATTGTAATGATATATGTGATTACTGATGTATTTAGTACGATTAAAGTAACGAAGACCTATTTAGTCCTATGTCAGTGCAGTTAATAATAATATTGCTTAGGGATACTCATACATATGACAACAAGGTTTGAGCTCACTTAGGTAATACACATTTATTCGGTGTCATGTGTTGCCCAAGTGTGAGATTGTTGGATAAATCCAATAAGTGTTGGGCTTCCATGTGTCAAAATTAGATGTGTATAGTTGTCTTAAAGCAGCCCAATTAAAATGATCCACTAAAGTTTAAGATATGAACTTATATGGGTATCATAATATTCATGAGCTTTTATATGTAGATACCATTAGGTGATTTTCAATTTGTTGAGGGACCAAATTGAAAATAAATGAATCTTATTATTATAAGTAATGAGTTATAATCCCCAGACATCATGTTTCTCATCTCATGTTCTGTATTCTCTCTACGTAGGTGAATCTGACAGTTTGGTAAACCATATCGGTAAAAGACAATCAATTCAAGATCAATATATGGATTCAGGTACGCTTACGATGTATGATTATCGTCTTTCTCAATTTCAGATTATCGTCATAGATATAGATTTGGGGCTTTCGTGTTGTAGCATGTTTATATGTGATTAAAACATGAAATTTGGTGATTTAATTTCTAATAGTATAATTTAAAACTTTTTTATGATAGAATAGTAAGAAAATTACATCTCATGGTATAAAAATCTTTCAAATATTTAGTGGTATTTGAAGGCATTTTGCCTATTTACTTTTTTCTCAATCCCTCTAATTCATTTACAAAAATTATTTGTTATCATGTTGAAAGTAAACGGACACATGGTTTTATCAAAGGGTCCAACTATTCACACCCCAATAACTACTAAACATACCCCATTATTTTAAATTAAATATAAAAAAAGAAAGTAAAAGACAAAAATACCCTTACTAATAAAATAATAAAATTTTAGGGAGGCTATTTACACCCCCACTTTTGCTAAGGATCAACCACTTTTTGCTACTTCCAATATCTTTTTACTATTTCCAAATCAAGTCTTAAAAAATTCCAATTTAATACCAATATTTATCTAATATATATAATTTCAAGATTCGAAGCGCAAAATGCGCAAAAATGGTATCAGAGCCAGGTTTATTAAGAACTTGAATTTATATTTATTATATTATGTAATTAACCAATTGGTGAGGAGAATTATTTGAGAAATTATGGATCTGGACGAGTGTCCAAGATGTATACCCTACAGGAGATATCATCAAAGTTTGAAGATGTATGCTCAAGAGCATCAAGACAATGTGACATATTGGAATGACCAATATGCTGAAAAAGAACTCGCAGGTGCCGACGAATAGACCTTGAGGCAATACGATAGACAAACAACATATTACATGAGTTTCCTTTGGGTAAAGCAGATGTTATATGTTGATCATCTAATGAATCATCAGGAAGTAGCCCATCAAAACCATGATGCCTGATGGAGTACCCGAGTGGAAGGAAATACTTCCAGATACCTCTAAGATTTTCAAAGATCTTAGAGAAATCAAGAAGACGGTGCAGAGTTATGGCAACCGCCATAATCACCTACTAACACAAGTTCATCAGATTCAAAGCCAAATGGAGATGATGATACAACATTAGAAGGACTCTTGAAATCATTTATGATATTCAAAAACGAGTCAAGAATTTGGAGAACAGACCAAGTTCATCCGGAGGAAGGAGACATATAGATTTCGGGACAATTCTCTATTTACACCAAGATGGGAAACCAACCAAAGTTGCACGACGCATGACTGGTGATGACAAACTTATTGCCATCATCAAAATAAAATTCGTCATAAACAAGTGATGGATTTGGATAAGATAAATCTAGAGGATCTACATGACCTTGCCGAATCCTTCGCGGGATTAGGAATTGTGGATCTAAAGATGAATGCTGGAGATGGATCAACTTTGGTTACTCGTGACCAACATTAAAGACCACCAGTTGATCCCAATGTAGCAGAGCGTTCAGGATCACATCATGTGGACGAACCAATGCCACACATGGGGGATTTCACCACAAGAGGAGATCCTATTATCACATGAACTCGACCATGTTCCAAAAGGCCGAATCTTTATAATATGCCTTATGAAAAGTCTCAGCTTGACCCAATACATTTTTATGGATTGATGCTAAATCTGGATATCCCAGATTTCAAGAATCGTGAAATCCTTATCCATGATTGTGCATCGGCTATGAAGATTGCGGCAGGAACCCTTGATCTTACAAAGGAAGGATTCATCTTACTCCTCGAGATGAGTCTTGAATGATTTGTAATGATCGCATGAGACATGACATCACCAGAAATGAAAAACAACGTTACAGTTGGTGAGTCATTGAAAGGAATTGTCGATAATATGGAAAAATTATTCAAAATCCATTTTATCGGCATAAGCTATTTTGAGAGACTGGAAGAAGAAAAAAAAGATACAAACAAGCCCTCTACAGCCTTAAGATGCATGATATTTTTCATATTGACGAATATATCAAGTTATTCACCGAATACCGATGGAAGTCAAAGATGAAAGATAAAGAGGCTTCGCAACTATTCTGTGCTAAGATACCAAGTCCCTGGAGAGAAATATTGATCAGGGAATATAAGAGTGCGGATGACTTAGATACAGTGGCCAGAAGAATGTCCTTCTTAAAGGCCAAGTTATCTGAATGGTGTCTGTAACAACAAAATTTCATGTCTGCAATATAAACACAAAATAAGGTGATGCAAATTAAATATATTTTGAATTAAAACAAAGTGGATACAAATCTCTATGGATTCCTATGATTCTTCTCTTCAAATTGATATGGATCTTGAAGTTGAATCTTTGATTGGATCTTCAACAATGATTTTGGAATCCTCCGTGAAGAACGCCTTGAATGTGTGAAGAATGTCTTGAATTTTGACTTGACAACGTTGATAAAAGGGGTTTAGCACCTTGATCTCTGATCGAACACCATTTTTGGTGACTTTCTACGAAGAACTTCTCGAACCTCGAAGAGAGCAATTCTTGATAATTGAAATCTTGAACTCTTGTCTTCCTTGAATCTTGAGCTTTTGAATTCTTGCATTATCTTGTGTCTTGAACTTATGAAAAGAGACCCCTATTTATAGGTGTGGATATAAATCATTTCCATGTATAGTTGATGGAGGATGCAATCTGATTCGTCATCCATGATTTGAATATATATTTTTCTTAATCAAAAGATGTGATCTTATTACCAAATTTACTGGTATATCACTTCCATATTTGCAAGATTTAAACTTGATTGCCAAGCAATTTGATTTGGACACATGTTACCATTTGATTGGTCAAGAATATATATTAAAAAATCAATTATTTATCTATTTCTTTAGGAATTAATTTAATTTAAATTCCTAAATACAAATAGAAAATTGATTTTTAATATACTATTTACATTTGGGATCATTTGATAGGCTGACAAAATTTGACTATCTACAAATGCCCCCTCGAGACTTGTTCACGACGACATGTCTTGGAGTGGACGAGTCTCGAATTTTTTATTTTTTTTGAAGCATGTGAATGGTCATATCTTGCAACTTATTCAACTTGAATTTGACATATAGTTTATACTCTTGTCAAGGAGTTCTTCAATTTTGACAATTTGAATTTGATAAATAGTTTATACTCATATAAAGGAGTTCTTCAATTTTGACAGTTTGAATTTGATAGATAGTTTGTACTCATATCAAAGAGTTCTTCAATTTGAATTTGAATTTGATTAGATAGTTTATACTCATATCAAGGAGTTTTTACATTGGAATTTGAATTTGTTAGATAGTTTATACTCATATCAAGGAGTTCTTTCATTTGAATTTGGATTTGCTAGATAGTTTACACTCATATCAAGGAATTTTACATTTGAATTTACTAGATAGTTTATACTTATATCAAGGAGTTCTTTCATTTGAATTTGGATTTTGATAGATATTTTATACTCATATCAAGGAGTTATTATGAATTTGAATTTGCTAGATAGTTTATACTCATATCAAGGAGTTTCAAGAATTTTAAGCTCGTGTATCATGGAGCTTCACATGACTTGATTTGTAGACCTTTTATACTCGTGTCAATGAGTATGGACATTTGATTTGATAAACTTTAAATAGTTTTTTGCTCATATCTAGGAGCATTGCAGACAATTTACGCTCTTATCAAGGAGCTATCTTTTGAGATTTGATTTAAGGGACATAGATAATTTTTTCTCGTATCTAGGAGCATTACAGACAGTTTACGCTCTTATCAAGGAGATCTTTTTTATAGGGTCATCATTTTTTGCCCCCATCTTTTTCTTCTTCTTCTTCTTTTTCTTCTTGCATTTGTGGTCCTTTGACTTCATTTGTAGCTAAGCTAAGCCCCAAGTCATGAGCTTTAGTGGCTAATTCTTCAAAGGTCTTCGGCTGAATTGCTTGAAGGATGTAATGAATGCTCCAATGCATGCCTTTAGTACATATCTCAATAGATGAAGTTTCAGATAACCGATCTTTACAATTGAGGCTCAATTTTCTCCAACAATTGATGTAGTCAATGACCGACTCTTTGTTATGTTGACGTGAGTTTGTGAGCTCGAGCATACTGACTGTTCGTCGAGTGCTGTAGAAACGGTTGAGGAATTCATATTCCAATTGCTCCCTACTGTCAATTGAGTTTAGTTCCAAATCGGTGTACTATTCAAATGCACTTCCTTTCAAAGAACGAATGAACTGTCTCACCAAGTGATCGCCATAGGTCCCAGCATCATTGCATGTTTCGATGAAGTGGACAACATGTTGTCTTGAATTGTCTTTGCCATCAAATTGTTGAAACTTTGGAGGTTGATATCCTTCAGGCATCATCAAATTTCTATCGACGTTGTTGATAGTTCCCAAGATGAAGTCTTTCAGTTGATCGGCAGAAATCACTCCATTCGACGTGACTTGCAACTCTTCATGTTGTGACTTCTTCGCTTGAGTTGAAAATATTCTCGTTGAGTTGTTTACCTCCTCAACTTCATCGTGATTCTTGATTTGTTTGCTCATCATGCGATTTGAATCAACATTGTCCATCAACTTTGTAAGTAGCGCATCTCGTGCTAGGACATGTTTCGTGAGTTCTTCGAAAGCTTTGGCTAGGTTTGCAATTTGCTCTTCAAGGGTCATCGTGGCTTGTATTGAAGACATTGATACTTTGGAAGTTGGTGAAGAGAAGAGATGAAAGGAAGAGATCGTCCTACCGGGTGTGCCAAAAATTTGTAGCAACAAAATTTCGTGTTTGCAATATAAACACAAAATAAAGTGATGCAAATTAAATATATTTTGAATTAAAACAAAATGGATGCAAATCTCTATGGATTCCTATGATTCTTCTCTTCACATTGATACGGATCTTGAAGTTGAATCTTTGACTGGATCTTCAACAATGATTTTGGAATCCTCCGTGAAGAACGCCTTGAATGTGTGAAGAATGTCTTGAATGTGTGAAGAATGTCTTGAATTTTGACTTGACAACGTTGATAAGAGGGGTTTAGCACCTTGATCTCTGATCGAATGCCATTTTTGGTGACTTTCTACGAAGAACTCCTTGAACCTCGGAGAGAAAAATTCTTGAGTATTGAAATCTTGAACTCTTGTCTTCCTTGAATCTTGAGCTTTTGAATTCTTGAATTGTTTTGTGTCTTGAACTTATGAAAAGAGACCCCTATTTATAGGTGTGGATATGAATCATTTCCATGTATAGTTGACGAAGGATGCAATTTGATTGGTCATCCATGATTTGAATATATATTTTCCTTAATCAAAAGATGTGATCTTATTACCAAATTTACTTGTATATCACTTCCATATTTGCAAGATTTAAACTTGATTGCCAAACAATTTGATTTGGACACATGTTACCATTTGATTGGTCAAGAATATATATTAAAATATCAATTATTTATCTATTTCTTTAGGAATTAATTTAATGTAAATTCCTAAATACAAATAGAAAATTGATTTTTAATATACTATTTACATTTGTGATCATTTGATAAGCTGACAAATTTTGACTATCTACAGTGTCATCAGATAGCACTTTATAATAATTACAAGAGATTGCGAGGAATCAATAAAAGGGTTCCCTTATGTTTGAAGATAATGACATCCCAACAGTCGTTGGAAGTCAACCACAGAGGCATAAAACGAAGAAATAAAGGAGCCATCCGTACCACCGTGGAAGCAACAACAAGAGAAGCAGTCGTTGGTCTTCATGGAGACCTAGAAGAGTGTGGTCGAAACAAAAGGCCCGGAGTTACAAATCGGGGCAAAGACCAGCACCAAGCAGGAGTAAAACCTCTTCATCAGGCTCAAATCAAGGAAGTTCCAGCAGGACCATAAGAAAGAGAACTTTCAGACGAGCTCACACCAGATCTAATGAAAGTTTTAAAGATTGTAATTGCTAGATGTGTGGAGCAAGAAGACATATCTCAACGGATTGCCCGGAAAATCAAAAAAGAGGAATTAGACAATTCGAGGTAACACCCGAACTCGAGGAAGCTGTCTATTATCAAGATCTTATACAGGTGTATCAATTTGAGGATTTACCCTCAGATGAAAGCATCTATAAAGAAGAGATCTATTCTGATGATGGAAGTGAATCCAGTTCAGAATTAGAGTGAAGAAAAAATTATTTAATCAACGGTGGGAGAGGATATGTCAGGATTCCTCTCCCACACTACGGTGTCTCATAAGACTCTAATGAAGATTATGAAAGAGGATCCAAAGCTCCAGATATACGATGATTTTACCATTGTTGCTAAGGAAAAAACAGTGGATAAGATTGGATTACATAACAGAAAACACCAAATTATCCAAAGAGTAACTACCGAAGAATTTGTCATCTCAATGGAATTCACTGGTAACCTGATCGAGATGTAATTGGTCCCCTACCGAGAGATTCAGGAGATCAAAGCAGAGTCAAGAGAGAAGTTGCAAATACACTCTTATGGATTCACATTGAAGCCATAACAGTTATTATTAAAGCAACATTCAAAGAAAGAATTGATTCGCCACTCAATCTTGTAATTTTTGACAAGCAAATCTTAAATCTCAAGGACTCATGCCTTGGAGCAGTTACATGAAATTTGTATGCAGGAAAATTGACATTTAATGTCTATCCTAGAATTGCATACAATCTGGGAGATCGAGACTTCAACAGAGTCTTAACCCTTCATCAAGATTTCAAAAGAGATGATTTGATGAAAAAATGGAATAAACCTTACTAGATAACTTACAAGATTTCCTATGCTCTCTCGAATACACATCATTTAGATGTATTCTTGAGAAAAGAGTTTATTGAAGTCCCAAGAACCTTTGAGGACTTCGCCAGGGTAGTTCTACCAGAACTTATCGAATCTCTAACTATAAAAGAGATCGATATGAGGATCCAAGATTGACCCGTCTTCAACAGGAGTCAAAGTCTCAGAATTGAGCCAGGGAGTATGTGTTGTTCCCAAATACGGTGGTAGTAAGCTTAGAGGGGAGGGTGAATAAGCCTACTGTAATTTCAAACTTTTCTTTCTTTTATCGTCATAGTTCCAGAATCAGTAACCTTTTGGGAGGTTACTGATCAGAGTGGTTTGCAGAAACTTTTCTCTCTTTTGATGTGCCAAGTATAGAAGACGTGTTACTTAACATAGAGTATGCAAGTAAAGCAGTAAACACATATAGATGTATAATATATAGAGGTTCGAAGGTGGAGTAATCCTTCTACATCCTCTCTGTCTCTTCTCAAGAGGGAACCTTTGTTAAGCTAGTTGTTTTACTTAGCCCTATCTATTACAACTCTCACTTAACAAGTAAGTAGCAAGCCTTCACATAGCTGTTTGCCTACTCTCCTATCTGACCCACACAGGATCCTAATCTACCCACCCAGGGTCCCCACTTTCTTCTTCAGAAAGTGGAAAGCTTAGCAAGACTTGCTCCTCGCACTAAGCACTCCAAGGCAGTCCTTAAAAGGTTTGTGTTCCTTCTTCTTCAACTGGATGCAGCAAGCTTGGACTTTGTTTGCAGGTTGATCTGTTGAAGCTTGCTGCAGGACTGACTGACTGAGAAGCAGAGAGAGCGCACTAAAGAAGAAGAAGAATAGACAACGCCAAAACAGAAGAGAGCACGAGAAGAGAGAGTAGAAAAGAGGGGGAAGACTACACAAAATAAAATAGAGCAAAGTGGGGAGCAAAAGAAGAAGAGAGAAAATAGAAGCTCAAACACCCCACACCCTAGCGCCGCACTTCTTCTGACACACACAAGCCTTTTGCTTTCCACGTGTCTTCTTCTGATTGGCTCCTCTTCTCTTCTCTCTACCAGTAACCTTCTTGTGTCTACCGATAACTTTTGACTTTCTTCCCATGCCTGCTTTGTAGCTTCCTCCTCGCACTCATTCGGGTGCTTCCTTCTCTGGCTTGCTCCGTCAGGTGGCTTGAGGCTTCTGTAGCATGCTGTTCTTCAGTATGCTTAGGCATGGTCTCTCAGGTAGCTTCCTGTCTGGTAGCTTGTTGCTCTTCAGTCCGCTTCAGCAAGTTCTCTTCCAGTAGCTTCCTGTAGTCATTAGTATCTTAATTAGTTAACCCGATTCCTTTCCACAATTCTCTTCAGTATCCTTTCTTTGACACTTTCTCTGATCTTTATCTTTCTGCAGTAATTCTGTTGCAGTAAGGATACGTTAAATTGAGCTGACTATCATGGGGATTGTAGGAAGAATCCCAGATCAGTTAATACTTGGGATCGAGTTTCTTGAGGATCATAAACCTTGGGAAAGATTACAAGATGAAATGGAGTTCACAATGGCGGATAAAGGATACAAAATCAGATGACCACTAGCCCATTCTCCATATACATTTCTATTGGAATGTTATATGATGAATACAAGGCCGAATATTTCGCCGCCTATGTCGACTCAGGCACCGGAATATGTACTGCAAAGCAGGAGGTTTTCCCTAAAGAAATTGAAGAAGATCTACCAGCTATCGCAGGAAGAGATTTCTCTAAAAGGATTCTTATTCTTAATCGAGGAATCAAACAAGTGAAAATCATGATCGGAGGTGCAGGTAGTACCCCATGGTACAAAGTAAAGACACCACCAATCTTCTTCCATGATACAGGAGCAGATGTGTTGTTAGGAATTAATTTCCTACAAACATTCAAGTAATTTAGACATGAAAATGAGACAAGAATGCTTATTTTCACAACCTTATGTGATCATAAGATTATTATCCAAAGACTGCGAGAGGCATTCTACAGAAAAATGCCTATTACTTTTCGCAGCAAGCGTGGTGATGAAGCCAAACTTCAACATCCCAAAATGGTGGATAAAAAGAGATTTGGTGATGTATTATTATCCTATCGGTAATATGGTTCGAAGTAGAAGGATACCAAGAAATGGGATACTAACTTGTATTCATTAAGGATACAAGGAGAAGAACGAGTACTGGCAATTGCAGAATTGATGAAAAGCCTGTTGGAGAACACACCGAGTGAGGTTACCATTGAAGAACAAATATCACTCCAAGATATCAAGAAGAAGATCCAAAGGAATTACAATGAAAATCCTTTGGCATGGTGGGACAAGAACGAGCTCAAAGCATCCTTAAAGGTTAAACCCGGAAAGGAACACGAGTTCATAAGATACAAGTCAATCCTTATGAACCGAGAGGATCGTGAGGATATGCAGAAGATACTTAAGGAAAATCTTGACCTTAAGTTGATTTCACCAGGAGTTTTTCCATACAGCAACCCAAGATTCCTAGTAAGGAATCATGGAGAGATCAAGAGAGGAAAGTCAAGACTTGTTATTAATTACAAAGAGATTTAATAACATTTTGGAGTTCGATGGATATTACATCCCGAGTAGAGAACACTTGGTTAACTGTATCAAAGGTGCCAAGGTATTCTCAAAGTTTGATTGTAAGTTGGATTCTACCATATTAAGATGGAGGAAGAAAGTAAGAAGTTTACAGTTTTCTCCACATCACAAGGACATTATATCTGGAACGTGATGCCCATGGGATTGACAAACGCATCCCAGATATATCAAAGGAAGATGGATAATCTTTTCAAAAATTATTTCAGTTTCATGTTCGTATACATTAATTATATCCTCATCGCATCAAAGAACATAAAAGAACATCTCAAACATTTGGAGATATTTTCAGATGTTTATTATAAGGAAGGATTAGTGCTTTCAGAAAAGAAGACAGTAATTGCTACAAGACAAATCGAATTCCTTGGAATTGAGATCGATGAATCTGGAATCGTCTTGCAGAACCACATTGTGGAAAAGAAACAAGGATTTCCAGATACCCTCAAGGATAAAAAACAACTTCAGAGTTTTCTTGGAGTTATTAATTTCGCTGGAATGTTTTTAAACAATCTGACACATTATAGGAAGGTGTTTAGCCCATTACTAAAAAATGATGCAATATTCAAATGGGAAGATGAATACTAAGAGGGGATAAAACAACTTAAGGAGGTGTGCCAAAAACTCCCAAAACTTGCTATACCTCAAGATGAGGACGAACTGGTTCTTTACACAGACGCCAGTGATTATTGGTGGGCAGCAGTCCTTATGAAAGCTACACCAAATGGAGAAAAGCCATGCAGATATTGCAACGGTTTATTTACAGATAGTGAAGCAAATCGGTGGCATATCAACGAAAATGAGTTCTTTGCAGTCAGAAAGACTTTTAAAAAATGGTCTTTATTCCTACTGGCTAAAAAGTTCATCTTAAAAATTAATAACTCGAGTGTCAAAGCTTTTCTGAAAAATAAAATAGAATCAAAACCAGAAAAGGCTAGACTACTTAGATGGCAAGCTGAATGTCAATATTGTGATTATGATATTGTCGTTATAAAATCTCATGACAATGTTCTTGTAGATTTTTTAACACGAGATGGAAGGACGAGTTGTTGACGAGGTCCTCATACGAGTAAGGTATCTTAGGAAAAACCTGGAGAGCCTAGAACGAGGATTTGGTACTCTATGTATCAATGCAAAAGGCACTAAACGACTTCAACAAGCTGATCAGAGATTCGTCTCAGGACTAATACGAGCATGCCGATACACCCAGGAACAATTGTTCTCGGTGCTACGAGGGCCTCTTCTCCAGGCTGCATATCTAACGGTGCAAAAGGGAGAGATAAGAGAACGAGTCTCTAACCCGGAAGTTATGGATTCAAATACCATAACTACGAGTGTTGCAGATGATGCATTCCTTGAGGATGCACAAACTGTGGTAAAGGTTGAAGCTTCGGTGACACAACCCGAGTCTTCAAGTAAACCCAACACCTCTGGGGTAAAAGAGGGAGAGTTGCATCTTAAGCCACAAACTAGCAAAACTAAGGTCCAAACTGACGAGGTTAAAGTTTCCCCTATGCAGGTATACCAGAAGCAATGGGAGAAGCTAGCCAAAAGAAAGGGTATCAATTCGGAGAGAACAATCGTTGATATCTCTGGGAAATACCCAAGAGTTTGGATAAAACAAGGGAGTCATCCAAATGGGCTACAAGAATGATATAATTTTGGAGTTCTAGCTTCAATCTATATTGTTTCACCAGGATTCCCTGAAATCTCAAAATTACCGAAATGGATAGGGGAGGCAGTTCACGAGGCTTGGGCCAATAATCCACATTTGGCTAGAGGTGACATTCTAGAATTGTATTTTATCGATGCAGCTCCAGAACCAGCGAAGAAGGGTTTCTATGAAGCCTTTCATTTTATCAAGCTTAGGAGACCGGATGGGAACGCCCTGAAAACTATCAAGACGGCTTCTCCGGAGGAGACTCCCATTTTGGTATGAGTATTTTCAGAAGATGAAGCTTTTACCCGACGAGCATGAGAACTTTGGGTTTGTTTGAGCGAGATGCACAAAGTCAAGTATCCCTTCAAGTTCTTTCATAATTCAGTGAGTGGATCTTTCCTCCTGAATTCAATGACGGGAACGACTACAGGATTTGCACAGGATCTTTTGGAAACAAAAAGAAGAATCCTCTAGGAAAACAAAATTCCAGTTAGTAAAGAAACCTATTGGAAATTCTGTAACATGGCGCATGTAGGCCGATGGACGGATCGAATCTACCAAGCATGCCTGGAACAGAAGGAACTCGAGTTTGGGAAAGGATGACAAGGACAAGGGACTTACCCAAAAGAAAAGTTATCCACGGGGATCACGAAAGCCAAATTTATAAAAGATTCCTCGACATATGTAATATGAGTTGAGTCACGCCAAACAAACATCACATGAGATAGAATCACAGGAAGAAAAAGGAGACTCCCCGACAACAATCACATGGGATGAGTCACAAGGAAAATTTGGCAAAACACTAACTTAGTGGTTGATCCACTATTGAAAAGAAACAGCTGGCTAAACAAGATTTGGAATCCGTACTTCAAGTCCGAATTCTTACCTATAAATAAGAGAGGAAGAATGAAGCTGGGGAGATCGAACATTCTCCTTAATTTTCGTAGAATAAAATATAGAGTGAGAAAATTTGTATAGTTTGAGTGTTTTAAAGTTTATGCGTTTCGAGTGCAAGCCTTCTATATGAGAGGCTAAAATAGTATTCTCCTCCCAAAAGGAGAACTACTTATATAATAAATATTTTTCAAGTTCTTAATAAAAGAAAGTTTTTGCTTCAACGTGTTTTCCGTTTTATCTGTTTATCCCTTGAAAGGATCACCTTGTACACCTAGTGTAGGAAACGAACCAAGGTTGTGCTGGCAGTTGCTGAAGGAGCTGTATAACTTGCAGACCATCTTCCTTGTTGGTTGAAGTTGAACAGTGAGGAACTGTTCGTTAAACGGTCTAGGGGCAGTGATTTTCCAGCTGGTGGTGTTGCGAGTCATCTCACCCGGGGCTGTTACGGTCACATAAAGGTATGAATTTTATGGGATTTATTAATTTTACGGAAGCATATTGGGCCTGATATTGATTTATATTATGATTTCGGATCTAAAAATAATATAGATTGAGAAAAGGAAAATTGGATATTTGAGGAATTTTTGGAAGACAGTAGAATTTTGGATATCTGTGAAAAGTGGTAAAAAAATATTATTATAATATAATAATAAATAATTAAAGAGAGAATAAAATAAAAATAAAAATGAAAAAGAGAGAAAAGGAATGCACGGAGGGGAGAGGATTTATCCCACCTTTTGTAATTTCTTTTTTATTAATTAGTAAGGGTAGTTTGGTCTTTTAATAATTATTTCTATTTATTTTAAAAATCATGGGGTGTGTTTAGTAATACATGGGGTGTGAATAGTTGGACCCTTAACTAATTGCCAATTGCACGTGATTTTAGATTGATGATTTTCTTTTCATTTTTGATAAATTGAAGTTTGAATTATAAGTTTAATTTTTGAAAATGATTTGAGGATTTGATCCACCTATGTAATTTCATCAATTTGTTGTCGGGGTATGTGGAGATGGTTGTACAACAAAGTGATGGAGCAATGTTAGCAAGCAAATAAAAATCCAAGTAGAGAATTGTTAAGAACCATCCCCATAACATATAGTGGTAATAAATTTCAAGATAAGAGGAAATCGTGATGGTAAAGGAAGAAAAAACAGACTTTAACCACCGCTAACATGCACAAGTTGACTATAAGATAAAAGATGTTCAATAATGACAATGTGCACACCAGATTTTGGTGCTATTTGATTCAATGATATATATATATATATATATATATATATATTCTATAACTGTTATATATATATATGTTCTTGAGGTATTACACATATAGTGATAGGTGCTATATATATACTCTATGATGTTATATATATATATATATATATAGGTGTTACATGTATGTTCTTGAGGTATTACATATATAGTGATAAATGTTATATATATATATATATATATATATATATATATACTCTTTCGGTGTTACATGTATGTACTTGAGGTATCACATATATAGATTTTATATTATGTGATTCAGTGTTATGTGTAATATATATACTCTATATTATATATATACTCTTTAGGTGTTACATGTATGTTCTTAAAATTCAGTGATATGTATATATAAATAATAGATTGTGAATTGCGATTTTGTCATCTTCTTCCCCAAATTTTCTACAAATTCATACTACTCAATTAAATTTCTACAACTTCATACCATCATTCAATAACCAACAAAGTTGCATATCAAATTACATACATATACAATCCTGAATATATAAACTCTAAAGAAGAGAGAAGAACAACAGAGATGAAACAAAAAATTCATCTTTCCAATCCGCCACCATTAAGGTGAATAAGAAGAAGATGAGGAAGAAGAAAAGAAAAGAAAAAAACAGCGTCGTGAAGAAGGTGTGAAGAAGAAAAATAATAAATTGTTGGAAAAATCTGGAAAACCTTTGATGTAGAGAAGAAATTGCTGAAATAGTAAAAATATTAGAAACCTATAAGAAGGAAGAAGAAGAATAAGGAGACTTTTCATGACGAAGAACTTGAGGTAGACAACAGCGATGATGGTGGTGAGAGTCACAAACCCGATTCGATTGTGGGCTTTTTCTACCGACCCTAAATTTTAGTAGAAGAAGAATAAGAGAAGAATAAGAAGGAGGTGGCCTGGGAAGTAAGAAAAGAGGAAAAACAAAAAAAGAAAAAAATTATATATTTTCTGGAACGGCGTCGGATCGAGTACATAAGTCGTACTCTATGAAAAAATAAATCATTAGAATAAAAGAAATGATCCAACTTTGCTTTGTATAATATTTTGACTATAATCACATAACCTTTCTTTTGAATAAAATCTCGCTAGTTTAAAACCTCGCATTTTTGAGTCATTTGTAGAACCAAAACCCTAAACCCCTCTCTCTTCGCTCTCTCTCTCTCTCTCTCTCTCATCTCTGAAGATCAGCCATGGCGGAGATAAAACTCTCAGAGATGCGAGACCTGACCCGAATAGAAAGAATCGGCGCTCACTCCCACATCCGTGGCCTAGGTCTCGACTCCGCCCTCGAAGCACGCTCCTCCTCCGAGGGCATGGTGGGCCAGACCTCGGCCCGAAAAGCTGCCGGCGTCATCGTCAAAATGGTCCAGGAAGGTAAAATTGCCGGCCGGGCCGTCCTCCTTGCCGGCCAACCTGGCACTGGCAAAACTGCTATTGCCATGGGCATGGCTAAATCCCTTGGCCAAGAAACCCCCTTCGCCATGCTCGCTGGAAGCGAGCTCTTCTCGCTCGAGATGTCCAAAACTGAAGCCCTAATGCAAGCCTTCAGGAAAGCAATTGGGGTCAGAATTAAGGAGGAAACCGAGGTGATTGAGGGCGAGGTTGTGGAAATACAGATTGATCGGCCAGCAGTGGCAGGGGCGGCATCGAAGACAGGGAAGCTGACATTGAAGACAACTGACATGGAGACGGTGTACGATTTGGGGGGAAAAATGATTGAAGCTTTGGGGAAGGATAAGGTGCAGAGTGGCGATGTGATTGGGATTGATAAGGCATCTGGTAAGATCACGAAGCTGGGCAGGTCGTTCTCGAGGTCTCGGGATTATGATGCAATGGGGCCTCAGACCAAGTTCGTTCAGTGCCCTGATGGTGAGCTGCAGAAGAGGAAGGAAGTTGTGCATTGTGTTACACTTCATGAAATTGATGTTATCAACAGCAGGTGGGATTTTATTCACTTCTTTGTGAACTAATAGTATCTGCTGAATGTTTTGAATTCCTTATGGTGATGCAGAAAGAATTTGGCTTGCTTGATATTTTTGATTTAGTCATGATGTATTTGTGTATGCAAAAGTAATGGATTTAAAATCGAGACCCCTGCATAATGTTTAGGTTTTTTGGAGGTTTTTGCTAACTTTTAGATCAAACTTTAGTTGGTTAGCTGAAGGTAGTGTAAATGGTATAGAGTTAGGTGACTAATCATAAAGAATTAGTGGGTTATTTTCTAACTTCTATCAGCTAACAAAGTTAATTTGTGATCCCCTTGATGGATGCACTTCTATTTTCCCTATGTGCTAAGATGACAGAAAGTAGTTTGCAAAATGGTTAACTTGGCAGGCGAAACAAGCTCGACCATTAAAGTAACTAGGCATTTTGGCATTGACTGGTTGCTTCTTGTAAAGCTTCTGATTGACCAACTACAACTAGAGATGTTATGGATTAAGATGGCCACACTCAAGATTTGTGAACAAAATGTACGATTATGCAGGTGCTAGGATGAATCGTCCAAGTCTTAGGAGCTACATACTTAGTCAGCCTGCTTTAAATCTGGTTGTTGGACTCATTACTAGTGTTGATGTAATGGTTGCTTCTCTTCTTTTTCTTGTGTTTCCTCAGTGTTATAGAAAGTTAGCATGTATATCATGTAGTGGTTTGGATTTGGTAAGATGCCCTTACACATGAGGTCTATGACTATCTCTTGTAATCCATTCATGTTAAAATTGATGATGATGATACTGCTTCATAAGGTAGGAATAATATTTAACTTTTAAGTGATGATGTTATCTGCCTTGCACTTCCCTTTCTAAGACAATGAGTTATTGCTAGTTTACTAATATACATAGAGTGATCTTTTCATAGTTGCAAGACACTGAAAGTCAGAACATCGTTAATAGATGTGAAAACTTAAAGAGTTGCTACCTGGGGTTGTGCAGAAACTCCCCAAATTTTATAAATGAATGAAGCTCAGGTGAAATATGTTAAAAACTTAGCTCAGTCTGGGTTTTGTTTGTGAAAAAAGTGAGTGAGACTACATTGCATACAGCTTACTTAATTTTTACATGAGATTTTAATATGCCCATTTGGTTATATGTCTTACCTTTTCGACTGATTTCATAATCTGGTGAAGAGGTGCATGACACCATGTTTTCTACATTATGAAAGTGCTCTTGTATTGTAGATATGAATATGTTGGTTACGTTTATATTATTTCTTACATATAAAGATTAAAGCTATCGTATTTTCTTCCCTTCAATTAAAGCTCTCTATCTCGATTTCAGAACACAGGGATTTCTCGCACTGTTTACGGGTGATACTGGTGAAATTCGTGCAGAGGTTAGGGAGCAAATCGACACCAAGGTAGCAGAGTGGAGAGAGGAAGGAAAAGCAGAAATAGTGCCTGGTGTCCTCTTCATCGATGAAGTTCACATGCTCGATATTGAGTGTTTTTCGTTTCTAAACCGTGCCCTCGAGAATGACATGGCACCTATTCTGGTGGTCGCCACCAATAGGGGAATCACTTCCATTAGGGGCACTAACTACAGATCCCCCCACGGTATTCCAATCGATTTCCTTGATCGTCTCCTTATCATCTCTACACAACCGTATACCTCAGATGACATTCGAAAAATTCTTGACATTCGATGCCAAGAGGAAGATGTGGAAATATCTGAAGATGCGAAAGTTTTGCTGACAAAGATCGGAGAAGATACCTCGTTGAGATATGCAATCAACCTTATCACCGCCGCCTCACTGGCCTGCCTGAAAAGGAAGGGAAAGATTGTGGAAATGGAAGATGTTAGCCGAGTTTACGAGCTATTTTACGATGTGAAAAGGTCCACGCAATACCTGATGGAATATCAGAACCAGTACATGTTCAGTGAGGTGGGAGCAGGAGAGGGATATGAAGATGAAGCCAATAATGCCATGGTCTCATAAGCTGTGTTAACCAAGGACATTTATGTCATTTCACTTAATTTGTTGATAATGCTCTGCTTAGATTATCAATATGTTTGTAAGTTTAAACCTTCGACATCTATTTACAGGGTTCAGTAACTTTATCCCATGAATTTGTAGGTTTCTTGAAATATTTTCTTTGATCTCTAATGTCTTGTACTGTCATACATGCTCCCCTTGAAATTTAATTTGCGGTCTTAAGAAATATATCTTAATTTATTACTACCTCCGCTCCAAAATAAATGAAGTTTTAGTCTTCTGCACATATATTCAGAAATGTAATAAAAAGTCCAATCTATCCCTATTTAAGTTTAATTAATGAAAAACTTTTATCTCTTTAACACATTTAATTTGAGATGAGTAAATAGGGGCATATTTGGTATATTGCATGTAAATATGTTTTAGAATACGAAAACGACAATTATTTTGGAACAAATTTTAGTTGCTAAAACGTCATTTATTTTGGGATGGAGGTAGTATGACTTAATTATATACTAAATATTATGAATATAAATATATCAACATAATTTCCTTTTGCAAGATTATTTAGAAATTATAAGTAAAATCTAATGTATCGTGAAATTGTTATGTACAAAAACAAATTTTTAATAAATTTCGTCGAACAAAAAATGAAAAATTAATTAAAGCGCCGTTGCCGGGGATCGAACCCGGGTCACCCGCGTGACAGGCGGGAATACTTACCACTATACTACAACGACCCTTATGATGTACGAAAAAATATTTAATTATATATTACTAATTTTATCAAGGGTTCAAAGCCTTTATACTCTCAAAGGATCAAGATCAACATAGTCAATAATGTTTTGATCATCCTAAGCTCAACATAAAGTTCTTTACAGTTTATTAAAAAAAACTGGTGCAATCTAAATGATTTTTGGTAACTTTTCTGGATTCACAACATTACTTGACTTGAATGTGATTTCTTAAAGGTAAATATGTTGTAAGAAAAAAATTAAGTTGCAAGTTAAGAACAATCATACTTTAGGTTATTTTTATTTTATTTAATACTACCTCCATCCCGGCTAACTTTGCCTACATTTGACCGGCACAGAGCCTAAGAAAAAACTGTTGACTTTGATGTGATGTGTTATTTTAATATTTTTGAGTGGCAATTTTGTAATTAATGTGTGTTTTTTGAGTGCAAAAGTTGTAAAATGAAAGAAATGGAGGGGTAAGGGAGTAAATTTTTCATTGCCATTTTTGGACTGACAAAATAAGATAGGACAAACAAAAATGGAAAGTAGGCAAAGTTAGTAGGGACGGAGGGAGTACAATATTTGATCTATATAACTAATATATGAGTTTAAATAATTATACCTCTAAAAATTTCCATAAACTAAGTGACATTTATGTAAATTGAAAAAGAAAAAAAAAGAACTTATTTTGGGGACTCAATGCAGATTTTCATAAAAATCAATCTTATATTACAGTAACTTCAGAATGTGAGATTATTTCTATAAATAAAAAATTTATTATCAACAAAAATTTATGTATTAACTTCAAATATATATTTTTTTCTTTTAGTTTATTGAATAATTATGTATATTTATAGATGTTACTAAAATAGTTTTTTTTTTTTGGTAAAGAAGGTGCCAATTTTATGTACCAGATATACCTTTCAATTAGGAAATAATTTTTCCATAATTTAATTAGGCATGTTGATTGGAATAAGTAAGAAAAAGATTCTTTTATGCATATCATTGCTTAATTTGATCAATAATATTATGCAATATAGTTAGGATTTTTATTAGGCAAAAACTTTTATGGGTCAGGTGTATGGATCTAATTCATGCACCTGACCCGACCCGTTCACTCACCCAAAACGCGTCTCGCATGCACGCGCTCCCACACGCTAAAAACTTGTGCTGAAACTCATCCAAAATTCGCTCAAATAGACCAGCCTTTGTGTATGGTTAAACCAACCTTTGTGTATAATTAGACCAACCATGTGTAGGTAGGTCTAACTATATACAAAGGTATGTCTAACATATACAAAGGTATGTTTAAGTGTACATAAAAGTATGTAACACAACGTAAATGATGTCTAACATAACGTAGTGGTATGTGCCAAAATTCAAAAATCAAGCCAAAAAAAGACAAGGCATGGAATCTGGGCAGAACTAGTATATTTAACATAGCTTAAAGGTATGTCTAACATAACGTAAAAGTATGTCTAACATAACGTAAAGGTATGTCTAACATATACTATTGGTATGTGATTTTTTCCAAAAATCATGAGCGAAAATAAAAATAAAAAAGTAGTGCGGTCCCCCCTGACCCGGGTGCATGGATCTAAGATCCATGCACCTGATTCACAATAGACTTACTCTTTTTATTAATGATCTTTGATTGACTGAATGATGTTATTTCATTAAAGTTAAAAAAGTTAAATATGAATTATATTATATTGATTGATAAATTTATAGAAAGAATCTCATATTATAAAACTTATTATAATTAGTACAATATAGTATTGATATTTATGAAAATCTTTATAAGTCCCCAAAATAATTAAACATTCTTTATATTTTTTTAAATTACATATATGTCACTTAGTTTATTTAATTTTTCAGAGGTATGATTACTTAAATCCCATATATTAATTACATAGATCAAATACTAGTCATGATATATATTGTAAATATATATCATATGTATCATGTATGAAATGACCATTTAGTACATACTTTGTTTTCTTTTAAGAATAAGTCTCATATAAGACCGTCTCACAGATCATTTCATGTGAGATGGGTCAACCCATGACCCATACTTCACAATTCACATATAAATTTATGGATATTGATTTGGTTAATGAGTAAACAAGATCCGTCTCACGAAATCCATCCGTGTGACCGTTTAACACAAGTTTTTGTCTTCTTTTAAACATACATTTCTATAACTTAGACAACAAAATGTTCCTTTCTGATACGGTTGCTTCAACACTTTCTATATTTTGTACTCAATCCATATATATATTTTAATTCATAACTTACAGTAGACCATATCTGATCACTTAACCCATTGTATTATGAGTAAGTCTCTTGTGCATCAGGTGCATGGATCTTAGATCCATGCACCCGGGTCGGATCCGGGTAATCCGACCCGCTTCTTTTTTTTTTTTTTTTTTCGCGCTAGCTTATTTTTCAATTTTAGTCATGACTTTTAGTTATGTGTAAGAATACCTTTATGTAATGTGTAAGAATACCTTTAGGTTACGTTAAAGATACTATTATGCCCAGATTTCATACATTTACGTTAAGTTAGACATACCTTTAGGTTATGTTAAGAATACCTTTAGGTAATGTATAGAGATACCTTTAGGTTATGTTAAGGATACCTTTATGCCCAAATTTCATACATTTAATTTATGTCAGACATACCTTTATGTTATGTTAAGGATACTTTTATGTTATGTTAGAGATACCTTATCCATAAGGTAGTTGTGTTACACATTTTGCATACAAAGGTATCTCTAACATAACATAAAAGTATTCTTAACATAACCTAAAGGTATCCTTAATATAATGTAAATGTATGTGATCTGGAATGAATTCTAAGGGTATCAAATCAGGATTTCAAAGGAACCTAGAATCACGATTTCAAAGGTATCTTTAACATCACCTAAAGGTATTCTTAACATAACCTAAAAGTATGCTTAATATAATCAAAAGGTATTCTTAAAATAATTAAAGGTATCCTTAACATAACCTAAATGTATGCTTAACATAACTAAAAGGTATTCTTAACATAACATGGTATGTAACCTAGAATCACGATTTCAAAGGTATCCTTAACATCACCTAAATGTATTCTTAACATAACCTAAAGATATGCTTAATATAACCAAAAAGTATTCTTAACATAACTAAAGGTATCCTTAACATAACCTAAAGGTATGCTTAACACAACTAAAAGGTATTCTTAACATAACGTGGCATGTAACCTGGAATCAGGATTTCAAATGTATTCTTAACATAACTGAAAGGTATCCTTACCATAACTTAAAGGTATCCTTAACATAATTGAAAGGTATCCCTGATAGGTATCCTTACCATAACTTAAAGGTATCCTTAACATAACTGAAAGGTATCCTTAACGTAACCTAAAGGTGCGCATCCGCCCAGGCGCGTGGGAGCGCGTGAGAGCGCGTCAGACGCGCGTGGAAGCGCGTACACGCGCGGGTCGGGTTGGGTGCATGGATCTAGGATCCATGCACCTGATGCATAAAAGTTTTTGTCTTGTATTATTACAATTGGTATTATTTCAATTATCTCTCCTTGTCCACGTGGATCAAGCTCTTTTTATCTAAACCCTAGTTACATTCACCAATAGAAAATTGCTTCATATATCCAAATAAGTTGTTGTGGACAAGGCAAATCAAATAGTTTGATAAGTATAATAATTTCTGTTGTGGGGTGAGTTTTCCCAATCAACAAAATAGAGAGATGTAGTAGAAAATATTCAAAGGATAGAGAGAGAAAATCCTTTGGTAGAAGAGAATAAAAAATGGATAACTTGGATGAGAAGTCTTCATCCTTACAATTTATACTACATTACAAGGGTATGATAGTCATTTACTTCCTAAAAACCCTAATTGAATAAAGATTTTGGCCCATTAGGTCCATGCTTCATTAAGCCTAACATCCTTCCTTGGACTCTCTCATCTGACCTCTTCTACGTTTGACGTCTTCCACGTCATCACATCTGACTTTTTCAACGTTATCACGTCTGCCAAGTTCTGCCAAGTCAGTTATGACCCTCCATGTCTGCCGAGTTCTGGAATGTTAGTTATGGCCCTCCACGTCTGCTGAGTTCTGCCACATCAATCATAGCCCTCCACGTCTACTGAGTTCTGCCACGTCAGTTATGGCCCTCCACGTCTGCTGAGTTCTTCCAAGTCAGCTATGGTCCTCCATGTCTGCTGAGTTCTACCGTATCAGTTATGGCCCTCCACGTCCGCTGAGTTTGTAACTTCTCCAAAGAGATATTGTTCATCAATAGCTTTAAGCTCCTATCGTCTTCCCACATCAGCTACTCCCCCTGGTGCGATTGAGCAGATCTGGTGTGGCAGAGCTGGTCAATTGCAGCACTTGTGAACTTCTTCTCGAGCAGAGAACTAATTTCCCCATTAGCTACTTCCCCTGGTGCGATTGAGCAGATCCGGTCTGGCAGAGCTGGTCAATTGCGGCACTTGTGAAACACTTCTCGAGCAGAGAGCTAATTTCCCCATTAGCTACTCCCCCTGGTGCGATTGAGCAGATCCGGTCTGGCAGAGCTGGTCAATTGCAGCACTTGTGAAACGCTTCTGAGCAGAGAGCTAATTTTCCCATTAGCTACTCCCCCTGGTGCGATTGAGCAGATCTGGTGAGGCAGAGCTGGTCAATTGCAGCACTTGTGAACTTCTTCTCGAGCAGAGACCTAATTTCCCCATTAGCTACTTCCCCTGGTGCGATTGAGCAGATGCGGTCTGGCAGAGCTGGTCAATTGCAGCACTTGTGAAACACTTCTCGAACAGAGAGCTATTTTCCGCATTAGCTACTCCCTCTGGTGCGATTGAGCAGATCCGGTCTAGCAGAGCTGGTCAATTGCAGCACTTGTGAAAGACTTCTCGAGCAGAGAGCTAATTTCCCCATTAGCTACTCCCCCTGGTGCAATTGAGCAGATCTGGTCTGGCAGAGCTGGTCAATTGCAACATCACTTCTTCTTCTTGGAAGAGCTCATTTTTTGGGTAGGTCACGTTTTTCGACAGACCACATCTTCAGATGGATCACATCTTCTGGAAGACCTCGTCTTTAGATAGGTCACGTTTTCTGGCAGACCACTTTTTCAGGTGGGTCACATCTTCTGGAAGACCTCTTCTTCAGATGGGTCACATCTTCTGGCAGACCTTGTCTTCAGGCAGGACACGTCTTCTGGCAGACCTCGTCTACTGGTACTCCTCATGTTTGGGCAGACCTTGTCCCCTGTCAGAATTCGTGTTCAGGCAGATCTCATCTTTGTTGGACAGAGGTTATTTCTTCCTTCATAGATGATGTCTTCCGTCAAATGTGGCTTTTTTCATCAGAGATGATGTATTCTACCAGAGATGACATCTTCGACAAAAGATGACTTCTTTCGTCAAAGATGACTTCTTCGATCAGAGATGACGTCTTTCATCGGGGATAACATCTTCAGCCAGAGCTGACTTCTTCGTCAAAGATGACTTCTTTCATCGGAGGTAACGTCGTCTGTCAGATATGACATCTTCCCCCAGAGATGACTTTTTTCATTGGAGGTGACGTCTTTCGCCAAGTCTGACTTCTTCGTTAGAGATGTCTTCTTTCATCAAAAGTGACGTCTACCACCAGAGCTGCTTTCTAGGGCAATTGAGATTTTAAACCCCACCTACCAAAGTCAGGAGTCGCTGCGGACCCAGAGGTCCGACCTCTGCCTGGGAGGCTGCTTTCTAGGGCAATTGAGATTTTAAACCCCACCTACCAAAGTCAGGAGTCGCTGCGGATCCAGAGGTCCGACCTCTGCCTGGGAGGCTGCTTTCTAGGGCAATTGAGATTTTAAACCCCACCTACCCAAGTCAGAAGTCGCTGCCGACCCAGAGGTCCGACGTCTGCTTGGAAGGCTGCTTTCTAGGGCAATTGAGATTTTAAACCCCACCTACCCAAGTCAGGAGTCGCTGCCGACCCGGAGGTCCAACGTCTGCTTGGGAGGCTGCTTTCTAGGGCAATTGAGATTTTAAACCCCACCTACCCAAGTCAGGAGTCGCTGCCGACCCGGAGGTCCGACTTCTGCCTGGGAGGCTGCTTTCTAGGGCAATTGAGATTTTAAACCCCACCTACCCAAGTCAGAAGTCGTTGCCGACCTGGAGGTCCGACCTCTACCCAGGAAGCTGCTTTCTAGGGCAATTTGATAATTGACAGATCTGATTTTAATCTGACAGAACACTCAAAACTAGCGGATCCGTCTGGGCAGAACTTATAATTTGTAATTCCAAATGTGATTTGAAGCTCTGGGATAGAGCTGATTTTCTATATCTGATAATAATAAAAAATAGACATGATTTTTTCCAACAACAGAATTGATAATTAGTAGATCTGATTTAGAGCATATAATTAGCAGATCTGAATCAATTGCAGAACTGATTTTCCAACTGCATTAATAATTAGTAGATTAGATTTAGAGCAGAGCAAAACATATCAGATTTAGAGCAGAATTGAGCAGATCAGATTTGATTTAGAGCATAACTGAGCAAATCAGATTTAGAGCAGAACTTAAACTGAAGATTTAAAGCAGAACTGAGCAGATCAGATTTAGAGCAGAACTGAAACTGAAGATTTAGAGCAGAACTGAGCAGATCAGATTTGATTTAGAGCAGAACTGAGAAGATCAGATTTAGAGCAGAACTGAAACTGAAGATTTTGAGCAGAACTGAGCAGATCAGATTTGATTTAGAGCAGAACTGAGAAGATCAGATTTAGAGCAGAACTGAAACTGAAGATTTTGAGCAGAATTGAGCAGATCAGATTTTGAGAAGAACTGAGCAGATCAGATTTGATTTAGAGCAGAATTGAGATGATCAGATTTAGAGCAGAACTGAAACTGAAGATTTAGAGCAGAACTGAGCAGATCAGATTTAGAGTAGAACTAAGCAGATCAGATTTTGAGCAGAACTGAAACTGACAAATCTGATTTTCCGCCCTAATACTTGGCAAATCCTATTTAGGGGGAACATATCTTGTAAGGAACTTTATGCAAGATTTTGATGAATGACAAAACATGTAATAAAATAGGAGCATAAGATCCTGTGCATTAGATTCAGTTGTAATTTTCTCTAGATCCGGATCAGCAAGCTTAAAAATCAAAGACTGGAGGTTGAAGACCTTGCTGGACAAGACTACGAAGATCAAAATATTCTACAGCAGGTTGCTTCGATAGGATGCTGGTGACAAAATAACCAAGGATACTGAATGAACGAAGAGGATGCTAAAAATATCAGAAAGCTTCCAACTACCTGAGAGAAGTAGCGGTTATCTCAAAAGATGTGCTCAAAAGTATACGTTAGGAAAAAAACAGTTGAAACAAATCAAAACGTGCCACGTATCAAGAAAACAAAAAGGCAATCTGAAGAAATGACAGACTAGGACGACGATTGCGGCTTCTGAATGACAGCCTGAGCAAACAGAGTACAATCAAATCACGTCACTCAGAAGAAGAGTAGCGGATCAGATTTTCTCCCCAACGGACAAAATTCAAATCGCCTATAAATACAAGTGGACTGAGACTTGGAAGAGGACTGGAAACTCTCATGAACAAAATGCTCAAGATATACGCTGCAAATCATTCACAAACACTTAGATGTTTTAAGTCTAGTCTAAGCAGCAAGCTACTCTCAGTTTAAAGAGCTCAACTGCTTCAAGCTTGCTGACTGTGTCATTACTATTTGTTTTGGTAGACTGTGTGGAGTTGCTTGATCAGAGGGTGTGCCTGATCAAGTATTTTCACTCTCGGTTGAAGAGCAAGAGTCCTGTGTGGGCTAAAGATTTTGCTCTCGGTTGAAGAGCAAGAGTCTTGTGTGGGCTAGAGATTTCGCTCTCGGTTGAAGAGCAAAAGTCCTGTGTGGGTTAGAGGTTTTGCTCTCGGTTGAAGAGCAAGAGTCCTGTGTGGGCTAGAGCTTTGGTTACTGTGCAATAACCCTGTGTGGGAAAGACTGGCAGTTGTTCTCGTTAGGTTTAGGTTGTGTAAGCGAGGCTTGTGTAAATCAACCGTTTGACCTAACGAAAGTTCCTCCTTGTGAAGGAGAAGAGAGGACGTAGAGGGATTACTCCACCCTCGAACCTCTATAAGTTGTTGTGTTCTTTACTGTTATTTATTTTGCTTACACTGTCATATATCTGAACATATCTCCTGCATATCAATCCTAAGCATACTCACGGTTTTCTGAAAACAAGTTTCGTTTCCAAAAGTATTTTCCGCTGTGCAATATACTCTTTTGTTTTAAACTTCAGGATACCTGCTTAAACAGTGACCTTCGAAGTAAGAAAGTAGGAAATATTGAGTATGCTTATTCACCCCCCCTCTAAGCCTACTACCACTTGGGACCAACATATCTGATTTTCTGTATCTGATAATAATTGACATATCTGATCAAATGGGCAGAACTGAACAAGTAATTTGGGTTGACGGATTGTCATATGATACAATACAAATCTGAATAGATAGGCATTATTTCAAATATAATCTTGGATTTAGTTGATAATTGCATGACTCTAACTTCTGCTACGTTATATAACAGATTTAGATCTGGCTTTTCACACGACATATTTGATTTATAACATGGTATAACCGATATGATCTAACCATTAATAAAATAAATTGCCCAACTTTTAGAACCTTAATACACAAATTAATTTTGATAAACTTAAAACAAATTATTTATACAAATCAATGCTTCAAAACGGCGTTTCATCAGATAATTATTCCAATAAACATTTCTAATCTTTATACCAAATATTTCATATTAGAGATTCAGGTGAATAAAAAAAAAAAAGAAATAACTAAGTGAATATATAAATTGAGATAAGGAGAGAGGGGAGTTAACATAGCAGAACTAAAGTCATCCATGACGCTGAGATGAGTTAGTTCCAGCTCAGATGCTCACCGACAATAGACGTTATTGAATCATGGAAACGCTTGAAAGAGAAGAATTTGAGGGTTATACAGTTTTGCTGATTCAGAACCGAAGAGAGAGAGGATAGTGATTCTGCAATTCTTCAAGTATCAATTCCGAAACATGGATGATAAATTTCAGATTTCCCCTTGATGAAACTGGTGCAGAAGCAGGAGGTATACTATTAGGCGTGAGAGAGAGCACCGCACCATCTTAAAGACCCACTCATCCCATTATCTCATTGGGACATTTCCTCAAACATTTAACCTGCAAACTTTTGAGATTGATTTATATAGAATAAAACCATGTTTCTTCCTCTATGACCAGGAGTGAGAGAAATATTTTTCAGAACAAATTCAATCACTCATTCACACATTTTTTTTTCTTTTTTACAAAAACACCAAATAAGAAAAGAAGACTGAGAGGTTTAGAAAAGCATGTCAAAAGTTTTCTTCCCCATAATAGTGACACATATGCAACTTCAGCAAAGTTGCAGACAGTCTTGAAGCTTTGGAGGATATGGAAACTCATGACGAAGGGGGCAACAATATACTGAGTTATCAAACTGAGTTCGAAATGCCAAACCCAGCAAAAAAAGTAGCAGATCGAACTCAAAACCAAGAGAGAGAGGCGGCGGTCGAGACGGTGGTAGGTTTCCAGATCTGTAGCAGAGCCCCGACCAAAGTCTATTCCAGATGGTTTGAGAGAGACGGAAAAGGAAACCGCGTGTGTGAGGGCAGACTAAAAGCTGGTGGGGCAGCAGGGTATATTTGGATGGTGGAGAGACGGGGAAGCTTAACCAGAAGAATAGACGAGAATAGAAAAGATGTTGGAACAGGGAATAATGAAGAAGAAGGAGACTCACTTCTCACCTCAAAGATTCCCACAGACGGCGCCATTGTTGTGGGGTGGGTTTTCCCAATCAACAAAATAGAGAGATGTAGTAGAAAATATTCAAAGGATAGAGAGAGAAAATCCTTTGGTATAAGAGAATAAAAAATGGATAACTTGGATGAGAAGTCCTCATCCTTAAAATTTATGTTACATTACTAGGGTATGATAGTCATTTACTTCCTATAAACCCTAATTGAATAAAGATTTATGGCCCATTGGGTCCATGCTTCATTAAGCCTATTATCCTTCTTTGAACTCTCTCGTCTGACCTCTTCTACGTCTGATGTCTTCCATGTCATCACATCTGACTTTTTCAACGTTATCACGTCTGTCAAGTTCTGCCAATTAGTTATGACCCTCCACGTCTGCCAAGTTCTGGCATGTCAGTTGTGGCCCTCCACATCTGCTGAGTTCTGCCACGTCAGCCATGACCCTCCACGTCTGCTGAGTTCTGCCACGTCAGTTATGGCCCTCCACGTCTGCTGAGTTCTTCCGTATCAGTTATGGCTCTCCACGTTTGCTGAGTTTTTAACTTCTCCAAAGAGATATTGTTCATCAATGACTTTTTATCTAAACCCTAGTTACATTCACCAATAGAAAATTGCTTCATATATCCAAATAAGTTGTTGCAGACAAGGCAAATATGATAGTTTGATAAGTATAATAATTTATATTGGACAAACATAACTCACTCTCGTGGCAGCCTAAGAATTGTAACATAGCGTGATAAAGCTTTTATTGAAGTACTTGTATTTGGATGAAAAACTATATTTGCTCTTATCCTAAACATTGTATACACTACGGGTGCGTTTGTTTCAAATTATTGGTTATGTTTGATGGTATCCAAGTGATTAGGAATTGTCATTAATTCATGTGATAAACTATTCATTCATCCTTATGAGTAGTCATATCACAAGATTTGGTAATATATTACCGGACCCTTAATTTTTATATCATGATGTTGATGATATTTTATTGTTTTCAGACAGTTAACTATTATGTATCATCTAATCTTATAAAAGGTGGTTATCTTATATTAACAAGCCAAAGTCAAGAGAGTCGAGAAGTGATCCTCAACAGTACTGAACATGGAGAGCCTTACCTTGCACGATGGCAATATATAGAAGAAGACTATTTGCATTTTATTATCCGCTCACTCTGCATTTGCATGTCACCATGATCACAACTATGCACACACATTCATATATATGTAAAGTTTTTGCAAATCCTTAGATTGTCGATGTAACACCCAAAATAGATTTAATTATATATCTATATATATATATGAGATTTTAGTAAAAAAAAAAAATGCATTTAATTGCTTAATTTTTTATTAAGCCCAAATTTCTTAATTTTTATTGGATCCAAATCAAAAAAAATTTAAGCCCAAATTCATGGCCCTTTTGCTAGATATTTTGAGATGGCAAAAATTGATTTTTCTTTCTACTTTACAACTCATCACATATATATATATATATATATATATACACACGTGTGATATATATTTGGGATCAAACTTGGACAATTCTTGCACTTTCATCTTTCCATTTTCATCTTCTTCTTCTTCCTTCAATTGCTTCGACTCTGCAGGATTTGAGAAGGGGTAAAGATTTTATTTTCTTTCAAATTTTATCCCCAAATTAATATATAGATGTAGATGTATGTATATATGTATTTGTTGTGTGTGCTGAGATTGGAGATGAGAAAGGGAGGAAGAAAACAAGGGAAAAGATGGGGAAGAAAACAGAGGAAAGAAAAGAGGAAGAAGAGGGGGAGATAGGGAGAGACGGGAGGAGGCGCCACCGCACGGAGCGGCGCCGAGCAAAGGCGAAGGGGGGCGGCGCCGTGAGCAACGCCGCCGTGGTGTGAAGTGTGTGTTTTGTGTGTGTTTTTGTGTGTGTATCATGTATATATATATGGTGTATATGCTGTAAATTGAAAAGGGGAATGGTGGGGGAAGGAAGAGGCGCCGCCGTGAGTGGCGGCGCCGTGCAGAGGGCGAGCGGGCGGCGGCCGTGCAGGGGGGAGAAGCAGCCGACGGGTTGAAGCAGGGGAGTTAGGGACTGATTTTTGGAAATTCAATTCTCTCCGGGGACTTTGTTGCAAAAGCTTTATTTTTGTTGCATATTAATGAATTAATCCCTTATCTTTAGCCTATTTATAGTTTAGTCCCTGCAACTTTATTTAATTGTTGTTGAGCCCTAAATATAGTTTCAATTACAGATTTGACCTTAAATTTATGAAATTAATATTATGATCACAAACCTTATAATTTATGTATAAAAGAGACTAGAGTGACGTTTAAAATGATACGAAAAATACGACGAACCATCATTAGGTTAGGAAAACCCTAGTACGAGACTACAATCATATAAATTCTAGATTTGATTAAATTCTAAACTTAGGATCATGAATCCTTTTCCGTTTAGGGATTTATTCTCCTAGTTATTCCAAGTATATACAGTTAAATTAGACGCTAAGACGGACTTCTACGTTATGTAGGATTTCCGGACGAAGGACAGGATTAAGAAGGGTGACAACGTATTGCAATCAACTTTTGATTATCGAGGTGGGGGTAAATTCTTATTTGCTTTATAAATTGCATACTTGATTATATATGCGTTCTCCTAATATATGAGTTGAAGTTGATTGATTTTAAGATGGTACGAATGTTATTGCGTTATTGATATATTCTTGATGATTTATATACGTTGAATGATGAATGTTGAGTTGTGATTGTTGAAAGGTGATTACATGTTTTGAAGAGTGAACTTTGATTGCTTAAATGATAAATGTTTAGATTTGGATTATGTGCAAAATGATTGTGAATGCGCATGCGTGTGTTGACGGACTATATTGACGGACATATATTGATGACTTATATTGACGGACATATATTGACGACTTATATTGACGGACTATATTGACGGACATGTTGATGACTTATATTGACGGACTATATTGATGACTTATATTGACGGACATGTTGATGACTTATATTGACGGACATATGTTGATGACTTATATTGATGACTTATATTGACGGACATATGTTGATGACTTATATTGACGGACTATATTGACGGACATGTTGATGACTTATATTGACGGACTATATTGACGGACATGTTGATGACTTATATTGATGGACATATATTGATGACTTATATTGATAGACTTATGTTTTGACGAACTTATATTGACGGACCTGTGTATATAAATATATATATATATACTGGATTTATAAACTCCAGAAGAGGTTATGTGTTATTCTTTGATGTTAAATGCTGAATATTTGAATGTGAATATGTGCATGTGTTCACCTCCACTGAGTGTTTTCTGGCACTCACCCCTATGTGTAAAATGTTTTCAGCTTAAAGTATGCAGGACATGGTGTGCGAGCGGTGATTGTTGGTAGCCGGTGATATCAAGGTTCAAAAAGAATTTCTTTAAAGGATTTTATTTATTTAATTTTACAATGGTATATCCATAAAAACGTTCATGTATTTCTGTCTTTTAAATTATTTGAAGATGAATTGGAGAAAAGAGAATTTTAAGTAAATCGCTTCCGTTGAAATTTTTCCCCGAAACTTTATTTCGTAATTATTTTCCTTGAATTCGTGTATCTTTATTTTATTAAAAGGGGTAACGCCCAAGTGAGATTTTATTCTTTAAAGAAACGGGGTGTTACAGGTGGTATCAGAGCGGGTCTGTGATTCTGTAGACTCTCTAAAATATTTTTTTATTTTATAAAAGTCTTTGTTTAATTAAAATTTCAGGAAAGTAAAAATATACTTTTGTTTGATATAAAAATTTTATTAGCTACCAACATTCACGTTCCTGCCACTCCGATTTCGGTTAGCTAAGTGATGATGTTTAATGGTTATATGACCTTGAATTTATGAGAAAACGGAAGTTTTTAGAATTTATATAGATCTTGACGTCATGTTGAACGACATATGCCCATGTGATTGCTTCATATTGAACTTTCTCATCATGTTATGACTATGAGGATACAAGTATTTATATTTGCTATAACAAAAGTATGGGCTTCTAGACAAAGAATGATACTTACGAATGAACTTTTTAGTTGACGTACTTCAATAATTTATGATCTGTTAATTGCTTGATGCTACTATTATCGTTTGATGCTACTATTATCAACACACTGCTTACTGGACGCCGCCACTGAGCCGCTGACTGCAGCAGCATGAGCTCGTGTGCGTAAATGGCCGTTTGCAGGAGTTGGTGTAGTATTATGGGGGGTAGATTATGCAAGGATAATGAACAAATGATATAAAACCATCTGATTTATTAAAATGATGGAAACCAGATCGTTGTAACTGTTTTAGTATCACGTAATACAAGATAAAGCTCTTATAAAATGTGATGATCGTTAAAATAACTTAGTCGCTAAGAAAGAATTCAAGCAAGGATAAAGACGGCACAAGATCGACAGAAGTCCTATGCCGATAAAAGAAGAAGAGAACTAAAGTTTGAAGTAGGTGAAAAAGTTTTTCTAAAAGTATCGCCTACTAAAGGAATCTATCGTTTTGGAAAGAGGGGTAAGTTAAAACCAAGATATATAGGCCCGTATGAAATTCTTGAACGGATAGGCGAGGTAGCTTACCGACTTGCACTACCTCCAGTTTTCGCAGGCATTCACAACATATTTCATGTATCTATGCTACGGAAATACGTATTTGATCCGAGTCATGTAATTCATCAAGAAAGTATTGGACTCGAGAAAGACATGTCTTATAAAGAGACTCCTGTTGTGATATTAGATAGAAAAGTGTTAAAACTTAGAACCATGAATAAAGTCTTAATAAAGGTGCAATGGAGTCAGCACAATCCAAATAAGGCCAAGTGGGAGGATAAAAGAGAGATAGTTTCGAAATACCCAAATCTACCTTACTTTGGTACGTTTTAAATTTCGAGGACGAAATTTCTTTTAGGAGGGAAGAATGTAACACCCAAAATAGATTTAATTATATATCTATATATATATATGAGATTTTAGTAAAAAAAAAAATTGCATTTAATTGCTTAATTTTTTATTAAGCCCAAATTTCTTAATTTTTATTGGATCCAAATCAAAAAAAATTTAAGCCCAAATTCATGGCCCTTTTGCTAGATATTTTGAGATGGCAAAAATTGATTTTTCTTTCTACTTTACAACTCATCACATATATATATATATATATATATACACACGTGTGATATATATTTGGGATCAAACTTGGACAATTCTTGCACTTTCATCTTTCCATTTTCATCTTCTTCTTCTTCCTTCAATTGCTTCAACTCTGCAGGATTTGAGAAGGGGTAAAGATTTTATTTTCTTTCAAATTTTATCCCCAAATTAATATATAGATGTAGATGTATGTATATATGTATTTGTTGTGTGTGCTGAGATTGGAGATGAGAAAGGGAGGAAGAAAACAAGGGAAAAGATGGGGAAGAAAACAGAGGAAAGAAAAGAGGAAGAAGAGGGGGAGATAGGGAGAGACGGGAGGAGGCGCCACCGCACGGAGCGGCGCCGAGCAGAGGCGAAGGGGGGCGGCGCCGTGAGCAGCGCCGCCGTGGTGTGAAGTGTGTGTTTTGTGTGTGTTTTTGTGTGTGTATCATGTATATATATATGGTGTATATGCTGTAAATTGAAAAGGGGAATGGTGGGGGAAGGAAGAGGCGCCGCCGTGAGTGGCGGCGCCGTGCAGAGGGCGAGCGGGCGGCGGCCGTGCAGGGGGGAGAAGCAGCCGACGGGTTGAAGCAGGGGAGTTAGGGACTGATTTTTGGAAATTCAATTCTCTCCGGGGACTTTGTTGCAAAAGCTTTATTTTTGTTGCATATTAATGAATTAATCCCTTATCTTTAGCCTATTTATAGTTTAGTCCCTGCAACTTTATTTAATTGTTGTTGAGCCCTAAATATAGTTTCAATTACAGATTTGACCTTAAATTTATGAAATTAATATTATGATCACAAACCTTATAATTTATGTATAAAAGAGACTAGAGTGACGTTTAAAATGATACGAAAAATACGACGAACCATCATTAGGTTAGGAAAACCCTAGTACGAGACTACAATCATATAAATTCTAGATTTGATTAAATTCTAAACTTAGGATCATGAATCCTTTTCCGTTTAGGGATTTATTCTCCTAGTTATTCCAAGTATATACAGTTAAATTAGACGCTAAGACGGACTTCTACGTTATGTAGGATTTCCGGACGAAGGACAGGATTAAGAAGGGTGACAACGTATTGCAATCAACTTTTGATTATCGAGGTGGGGGTAAATTCTTATTTGCTTTATAAATTGCATACTTGATTTTATATGCGTTCTCCTAATATATGAGTTGAAGTTGATTGATTTTAAGATGGTACGAATGTTATTGCGTTATTGATATATTCTTGATGATTTATATACGTTGAATGATGAATGTTGAGTTGTGATTGTTGAAAGGTGATTACATGTTTTGAAGAGTGAACTTTGATTGCTTAAATGATAAATGTTTAGATTTGGATTATGTGCAAAATGATTGTGAATGCGCATGCGTGTGTTGACGGACTATATTGACGGACATATATTGATGACTTATATTGACGAACATATATTGACGACTTATATTGACGGACTATATTGACGGACATGTTGATGACTTATATTGACGGACTATATTGATGACTTATATTGACGGACATGTTGATGACTTATATTGACGGACATATGTTGATGACTTATATTGATGACTTATATTGACGGACATATGTTGATGACTTATATTGACGGACTATATTGACGGACATGTTGATGACTTATATTGACGGACTATATTGACGGACATGTTGATGACTTATATTGACGGACTATATTGACGGACATGTTGATGACTTATATTGATGGACATATATTGATGACTTATATTGATAGACTTATGTTTTGACGGACTTATATTGACGGACCTGTGTATATAAATATATATATATATACTGGATTTATAAACTCCAGAAGAGGTTATGTGTTATTCTTTGATGTTAAATGCTGAATATTTGAATGTGAATATGTGCATGTGTTCACCTCCACTGAGTGTTTTCTGGCACTCACCCCTATGTGTAAAATGTTTTCAGCTTAAAGTATGCAGGACATGGTGTGCGAGCGGTGATTGTTGGTAGCCGGTGATATCAAGGTTCAAAAAGAATTTCTTTAAAGGATTTTATTTATTTAATTTTACAATGGTATATCCATAAAAACGTTCATGTATTTCTGTCTTTTAAATTATTTGAAGATGAATTGGAGAAAAGAGAATTTTAAGTAAATCGCTTCCGTTGAAATTTTTCCCCGAAACTTTATTTCGTAATTATTTTCCTTGAATTCGTGTATCTTTATTTTATTAAAAGGGGTAACGCCCAAGTGAGATTTTATTCTTTAAAGAAACGGGGCGTTACAGTCGATATATCACATTTTACAATGGAGGGTGTCGAATCCAACAAATAATAATTCTTACTCTAATGACATAAGAATTGAGATAGCAGTGAGTATGGTCAAATCCGCAGAGTGGTAAACAGGTTATTCTTTTGCAAACTTGTCGAAAATAAAAGGTGGAGAATTTTTGAAATATTTTTATCTAATGAAACTATGGAACTAAAATTAAATAATAAGAACTCAATGTAATAAAATTCTCTAAACAAGAAATAAATTCAAGAATGGTTCAGATGTTGATCACAAATGCAATAATTCTTTCTTTCTTCCTAAGTTAAATTGGTTATAGTCGTTGGTACCACCTCACGACCTAATCTTTCCTTAAGGTTCGATAATCAGGATACAATCTCTAATTACTACCATAATCGGTAAACAATCCTATATACCATCTTAGAATTTAACTTTCCGATTGCATTAAGATTCAAAAAGACTCAATTCTAGCTAACAAACACACATGTATGTTTATATAGACTAGATCATATATCTTCAAAGCAGGGAATTGAAAATCTTTTTATAATCAACTATGCTTACTGTCATAAAAATTAGAACAATTAAACAATTACGCATTTAACGTTCCAATTAGCGATATATATCTTGACAAACTGACAAAGGATCCTATTTGAACAATCAACCAAAATAATAATAAACTTCACGCATAAGATATATGAATAACAAAGAAGAAAGAATGATGAAACTATATTAGATCTCATAACATAAAAGAACCAAGTCTCGATTATCTCTTGGATAGAAAATGGAGTTTAGCCTTCCATGAAATTGAAATCTCCAAACTCAGAATTCTGGTTCTTAACGTAGAATACGAGATAATGCAGAAAGAGAAGTTAAATCCTCATATATCTGTTTGATAACTACCCCTAATATAATATCTAGTGGATATTTGAAAAACAACTCCTGCAGATCTTATCCATCTTCTTCTTTTTGCAATTTTCGGATGTGTTAAGCGTGTCCACACTTAAAGCTAAGACTTTGGCAGCAATTTGAAGTTAGTCTTTCAGAATCAGACTTGAATGCTTAGGCCTGCCCACGCTTAAAGCCAAGATCGTCGCAGCCATTGCAATCCTTGAGGACTTCACCAAATATCTTCTAAATATGTCTAAAATATCTACAACATCAATTAATCATTATCTTGTCCTGCAAATCACAAATTTTCATCAAAATCAAGAATAAATGATTAATTGACGTCTAAAGTGAGGGGAAAACACAGTGATCTATATGCGTAAATTCAATACCATCATACAATCATGCCTTTTGCCTTCAAATTATTAATAGTGCAATCTCTATAAACGTTTCATATGTTTCCATCTAACAATCTCTGTATCATCAATACATGCACTTCAGTGAACCCCATGCATGTGTTATAAAGTAAAGCTCGAGATGGAGACATACTTTAAGTGCACGACAATATTTGTTTCCACAATTCCGTGCATGTGGCTTGAAATGTTTATAAGTGTAATTTGCACTCAAAACCTCTCATTTTCCGACTGTATATACAAGATATAACTTGTAACCATTATTTGAATGTGTGTAACATGTAAACTTACTCTCATGCAAATTGCATGTAAACCATGTGAAATATATATTTTATATCTCTTTATACTCTCATCTTTCACCATCTTTGTTCATCTGACCACCATTTTTTTCATTTCGTTGTTTCGCACATTGCACAACAATGGTTGAACATTAACTTCTCTTCACCAACCATTCTTCTTATCATTTTGTTGTTTTGTTCATTGATCATCAATGGCTGAACACAAGTACATTAGTTTGTCTTCACCAACCACTCTTGTTCTCATTTCGTTGTTTTGCTCGTTGCTCAGCAGTTAATAACTGAACACAAGTACATTAGCTTCTCTTCACCAACCACTCTTCTTTCTCATTTTTTTGTTTTGCTCGTTGCTCATCAATGGTTGAACACAAATACATTAGCTTCTCTTCACCACCACTCTTCTCATTTTGTTATTTTGCTCGTTGCTCAGCAATGGTTAAACACAAGTACATTAACTTCACTTCACATTCACTCTTCTCATTTCGTTCTTTTGCATAACAATGGCTGAACACACGTACATTAGCTTCTCTTCACCAACCACTCTTCTTCTCATTTCATTGGTTTTCTTGTTGCTCAGCAATGACCGAACACAAGTACATTAGTTTCTCTTCACCAACCACTTTTCTTCTTATTTCATTGTTTTGCTCATTGCTCAAAAATGACTGAACACAAGTACATTAGCAGCTCTTCACCACTACTCTTCTCATTTTGGTTTTTCGCTCATTGCTCACCAATGACTTAACACAAGTACACTAGCTTCTCTTCACCACCACTCTTCTCATTTTGTTGTTTTGCACTTACTCAGCAACGGCTGGTACATTAACTTTTCCTCACCAACCATTCTTCTCTCATTTTGTTGTTTCGCTTGATGTGCAACAATAGCTGAACACAAGTATATCAGCTTCTCTTTGCCGTAACTCTTCTCATTTCGTTCTTTTGCACGTGCTCAACACTGGCTGAGCACAAGTATAGTAGATTCTCTTCACCAACAATTCTTCTTCTTATTTCATGGTTTTGCTTGTTGTGCAGCAATGACTGAACAAAAGTACATTAGCTTTTCACAACTTTGCTTTCTCACCTTTTACTATCTTTCACCTCCTATTTTTTTCAGCAATGATTGAACAGAAGTACATTAGCTTGAGTTGAAAACACAATTACATTTTTACAACATTGAATCCGAATTAGAAGAGCCTAATCACTAGCTTATTTGTAGAAATGCAGACATATACAGTTATAAACAATACACACACTTTTGGTATCGTTTGATTTTGTTCAAAAGTGTGATGTTCACTATTTTACTAATATGAAAACATGTTTAAATTTTATTTTTCCATTTTGAAGGTCAATTTTAAATGTTGGAAAATTGAAATTAAATTTACATCATGTGATTTATATGTTATCCAATTAGAAATACCTATCAAAACACATATTTAGTCTTTACACAAAAGTTTATACTCATCTTAATACTCATTTGATAATTATTTTTGTCTAATACCTCATTGTACTTCTTTAGACCATCAAGAACCATGCTTCCTCCCCACTAACAATATTGTAAATAAATTCTAAATATTTGTTTGTGCATATTAATATAATTTAATTGTTGGAGTTTTCCTGTGAATATAAACAAGATAAAATCACATTTGGTCCCATAACTATTGTCTTTTTCACAATTAGTCCCACAACTATTTGTTTTTTTAATTTGGTCCCATAATTTAAATAATTGCTCTATTTTGATCTCAATATCGTCAAAAATTTCAAATTTGGCCAGAAAATAGTCATATGACATCCAATTTGGGGGTTTCCGATGAAAAATAATGACATGACATGAGATGTGATTGTTCACCTAATTCCTTAAGCTACTCCCGCAAGTGTACGGTGTAGATCGTAGACTCGGCAAGCAAGGTCGATCCCACAGAGACTAACGTTAGAATTAATTAATTACCTAAATTTTATCCCTAATTTTATCTAGGTATCAAAGTCGAAAGATGTTGAATTAATTATACTAACTACGAATGCAATTAAAAATCACGAGATTAAACAATTATTCTAAGACAGGTTCTAGAACATGCTTTCATCCAATTCTCCCCTCAACGTCACTTTGATCAATCCAAATTCATTGATTAATAATCCTATATGAGCAATCACGAAAATCAAGTTAAAAGCTCTCTCGAGTCAATTTAACCGGTTGATTATTATGCTACCAGAGGTATCTCTACTCGATCTGATATAACACAACAACTCCCAAAAGCACCTAGGATTGAAAATCTCATCATATATGTCATTCATCTCTCGATCTCATGCTGCATATATGTCATGTGTTTACTCTTCCGTAATTAAATCTCCTCTCTCGAATTTTGACTTAACTACTTAAACATGCTCAATTACCGGCCGGACAATCAAACAAACAATCAAATCATAAACACATGAATAGGATCGAAAAATCAAGAAATTGAATTAAAATCAAAGATCCATCAAGGTTCGAATCGAACTACTTATATATCCTAGAAACCTACGAAAATCTAGCCGGACATAATGTTAATCAAATCCATAGACAAAATTGATAACATCATGTCAAAACCGAAATTCAACAAAAAGTTAGAAAAGTAGAAAGAAAAACTCTAAGATGACGATCTCGCGATTCTCGATCTTTGAATTCTCCTTCGTACTTTCTCCTGGATGCTCTCAAAATTTGTGTTTTCTCTCTATGAATGCTTGTTTTCTTCAATTCTGGACTTCTTGGGGTATATATATCTTCTTGGGAGTCTTGGAGATCAAGAAAATCGGGTATAAAATCATCCAAAATCGTGTTTTAGTTGAAATAGGACACCCGGGTACGGTCGTGCCCCACGGCACGACCAGACCGTGCCCCGCTGCACTTGCGCGTGCCAGCCGCGCACGACCGTGCCCCAGACACGGCTGTCCGTGCGCGGCTGCCTTCCTCTCTGGACATTGGCGCACGGTCGTGCGCCAATGCAGCCCTGACTGTGCGCGGCTGCATCTGTCCGTGCCCCAATGCACAGCCCCGTTTTTCTTCGTTTTCGGCCTCGTTTCCTCCTCGTTTCTTCCTCAATCCTTAATCACATTTGAAATTCATACTTTTTCCACTAGAATCATGAAACTTAGCAACCAAAACGTCAAATGCAACTAATATATGAAAAGTAACAAAATTGCTATAAAAACGTACACAAACGCAATCAATCGATCATAACATTGTACGCAAAACTATAGCAAAATTGACACTTATCAATTTCCCCCAAACTTAAACCATTGCTCGTCCTCGAGCAACATCAAGAACTCTTCTTCAACACAAATCACAAAAGAATGAACCAAGTTTAACAACCAAAGACTCAAAATACTTAATCAAAATCGAAACTTTCTAAACTTAAGCAAACACTCCAAACAATCCACAATCATGCACTTCAAGGAGTAATGAACCTCACAAGGTAAAAGTGTACCACTCGCGCTCAAAAAATGTATAAAATAGGTCGTGTATACGCTCGGATCAATCAATCAAGTAACTTCTACCATAAGCTTGCAAATCGTCTCACTTCTCCACCACTTTCGTACATGTGAATATAAGAATCAAAAAGGACTTTTATTTGGACGCAATGAGGCTCTTTGGACAAGGTAGGAAAATTTGGATTAAAGTGACTATAAAAGCATATGATTGCAGCTACTTCAACAACTTCTTCCTTGAATCACAACTTTTTACATTTTCATGAAGTTTCTTCAACCCAAAACAAATCACCTATTTCCACATGAGTTCCAGAAATTATCTCTAAAGGACTTACTCAATCGAGTTCCAGAAAAAGGCACAACTCAACTAAGTGTCCAACTTACATCAACAAGGCACAACTCATGCACAAATATATTTTCCACCAATCACTTCCTCTTTTTTTTTTTTTTAGCCACACATTTTTTTTTCAACACTACCAATTCTTTCAACTCTATTTACTTTCCCAACTATTTAATTCAAGCTCTTTTCACCCAATCACTTCTCATCCTAGCTTTACAATCATGTAAAATAGGTAAGCTCAAAAGATAAGGGTTATTCACACGATTATTCGGTTAGTCAAAGAAATAAGGCTTAAAGGCTCAAAGAGGTTAACTAGGGAATTATAATGATTTTGGTAGGAAAAATTTGGCTAAGTGACTAAAAATCAAAGATGGCCTTAGATCATTTTCAAAAATTCACACGTACATGTAGTCTCAAAGGAGATACCAAAGCAAGTTCTAGAGATATGTACAAGACGATTGATACTCACTCCATCAAGAAAACAAGACTCGATGTAATGTCAAGTCAAGGCTCAAATCTCACTCGGCTTGTTTTCATACTCCTCAAAATACACAATCATTTCATGCTCAAAATATTCACCAAAATCAGAAAATTCCAACTCAATCAAGCAATAGATCGTCAAGATCATTCAACTCAAATCATGCTTTTTAAAGTTCGAGAATTCAAATCACATATTCTTCCACAAAATCAAAAGATCATCATCTATCCTAAAAAAAATCTAATCCTAGAAAAAAAATCTACCTAAAAAGCAATAAACGTGCTAAAGCAATAAAATCCTATATGCAACTAAAATGTAATGCAAAAATCCATTGTCATTTTTCTTTAATCTCACAACCGTCCCCCCCAAACTTATTTGTCATCAATTCCAAAGAGGACAATTAATAAAATCAAAAGAAAAAATGCAATAGAAAACTCACAAATTTTTTTTTTTCTTCCTTTTCTTCCAATTGGGTACAAGATTTAAATTATCGTTACCCAAAAATGCATATTGAAGATGGTCGAGAAGTGGCTTGAGTTCCAAACCAGGAGCGTCTTGAACGGGGGTTTTCTCCTCAAGGTCTTCTTCATGATCTCGTTTTTTCACCTTTTCTCCAATTTTCTTTGCTGAAAATTCCTGCAAAGCATCCAAAGAAAATATTTCATCAATTACATCCTCATTTTCTAAATGCAAAATTTTATCATGAGTAGTAAGAGATTTCGATAAACAAAGCTCCAACGAATCTTTCATCAAGATGTGATCCACTTGCTCCTCCACACAAAAGTCCACAACGTCCACAAAGTTGCACGTTTCTCTATCATCGTGAAATTTCATTGCTTTGTAAATGTTGAACAACACATGTTCATCATTCACTCTTAACGTGAGCTCGCCTTTTTGTACGTCAATTAATGCTCTTCCCGTGGCTAAAAATGGACGTCCTAGAATCAAGGGCACGTCGTGATCCTCCTCCATGTCTAGGACCACAAAATCCACCGGAAAAATAAATCGATCAACCTTCACTAACACATCTTCAATGATTCCTTTAGGGTATGTTATCGACCTATCCGCTAATTGTAACGTAACCGTTGAAGGCTTCACATCTCCAAGTCCAAGCTTTTGAAAAATTGAGAACGGCATAAGATTGATGCTTGCCCCTAGATCACACAATGCCTTATCAAAATAAGATTCACCAATTACGCATGGAATTGTGAAACTTCCCGGATCCTTCAACTTTTGTGGTAACTTCCATTGTAGGATTGCACTACATTCCTCCGTTAGATTCACTCGTTCAAAATCTGCTATCTTTCTCTTCTTTGACATCACATCCTTCAAGAATTTTGCATAATTTGGCATTTGTTCCAAGGCATCTGCAAAAGGAATGTTAATGTGAATTTTCTTGAAAATTTCCAGAAATTTAGCAAATTGTGAATCCAACTTTTTCTTTTGGAATCTTTGAGGGAAAGGAAAAGAAGTAGTAGTAAAAGGTAATGGAGAGTTAGAAATCGATTTTGGCTTCTCAGCCCCTTTTTGTGATGTATGATCTTTTTCTTCCTCCATCATCGGGTTTTCTCCTTCTTTCTCCATCTCTTGTTCTTCCTCGATTGGCATGCTTGGCCCTTCATAGTTCGTTCCACTTCTCAAATTTATGGCTTTACATTGCTCCCTTGGGTTAATCTCCGTCGTACTTGGGTATTGCCCTTGCTTGTGTTGATTTCCCAAAATAGTAGCAAGCTGTCCCACCTGCACTTCCAATGCTTTGAGACGAGTATCCGAAGATTTGGCATGAGCATCGACTTCTTTTAAACGCTCATCCGTACTTTTTATGAATTCCCTCATCAGCTCCTCAAGTGGCTGCTTCCTTGGCTCGTCAATCATTCCGTTTGTAACGGAAAACCCTGGAGGAGGTTGCAAACAATTATTATTGTTTGCATATGAGAAGTTCTCGTGATTCCTCCCACCGTGCTTGTATTGATACATGCCTCTGTTTCGGAAATTGTTATTGTAATTTTGCCCGCCCAAATAGTGGATGTCTTCCACTTCTTCTTGCGGTGCAACTTCACGATTTTGATTTCCTACTTGCGCTCCATTTTGATTTTTGAACTCGGTCATCATTGATACTAGAGCTGCCATTTGTGTAGTCAAGGCTGAGATTTGATCATTACTTTGCACTTCAGCTACCTTTTTATATGTATTCCTCTCGGACGGCCATTGGTAGCTGTTGGTTGCCATTTCTTCAAGAATGTACATAGCATCTTCCGGACACTTTGCCAACAATGCTCCACCTGCTGCAGCATCAATCATTGCTCGAGTAGGCCCAAACAGTCCATTATAAAAGAAACAGACTTGTTGGTCCTCCGGAAAACCATGTTGTGGGCATCTTCTAAGCATGTCTCTAAATCGTTCCCAAGCTTCTCCCAAGGACTCCCCATCAAGTTGTCGGAATTGTGTGATCTCACTTTTCAGTCTCAATGTCTTGCTTGGGGGAAAGTACTTGAAGAGAAAACGGTTACTCAATTCTTCCCATGTAGTGATTGATCCGGGTGGAATGGATGACAACCACAACTTTGCCTTATCTCGTAAAGAGAACGAGAATAATCGAAGTCTGATTGCATCTTCAGAAACTCCGTTGAACTTGATCGTGTCACATACTTCCAAAAATTGCGCCAGATGCGCATTCGGGTCTTCCAAGTGGCTTCCACCAAATTGATTTTGTTGAACCATGTTAATCAACGCCGGCTTCAACTCAAAATTGTTTGCATTGATAGGGGGTCTCACAACCCCCCGTCCATTTTGTCTCGGTTGGAAGTAATCTCGGATGGCCCTTTGGTTGGGAGCTCCTTGTGGAATATTGTCTTCCATTTGACTAAACAACTGTCTTCGTGTTCTATTACGTCTACAGGTAGCTTCAATCTCTGGATCAACTGCAATCAACGCTGCCTTTTTAGAGCGCGTGTTCATGCACTATCTGCAATATCCACAAGCAAATATCAAACACTCACAATAAAATAATGACAAACTAAAATAAAATATAGAAAAAAAAATCCTAGATTAAAATCAAAAAAAACAAATCTAGATATCAACTATCCTAACGTCTAGTCCCCGGCAACGGCGCCAAAAAATTGTTCACTTAATTCCTTAAGCTACTCCCGCAAGTGTACGGTGTAGATCGTAGACTCGGCAAGCAAGGTCGATCCCACAGAGACTAACGTTAGAATTAATTAATTACCTAAATTTTATCCCTAATTTTATCTAGGTATCAAAGTCGAAAGATGTTGAATTAATTATACTAACTACGAATGCAATTAAAAATCACGAGATTAAACAATTATTCTAAGACAGGTTCTAGAACATGCTTTCATCCAATTCTCCCCTCAACGTCACTTTGATCAATCCAAATTCATTGATTAATAATCCTATATGAGCAATCACGAAAATCAAGTTAAAAGCTCTCTCGAGTCAATTTAACCGGTTGATTATTATGCTACCAGAGGTATCTCTACTCGATCTGATATAACACAACAACTCCCAAAAGCACCTAGGATTGAAAATCTCATCATATATGTCATTCATCTCTCGATCTCATGCTGCATATATGTCATGTGTTTACTCTTCCGTAATTAAATCTCCTCTCTCGAATTTTGACTTAACTACTTAAACATGCTCAATTACCGGCCGGACAATCAAACAAACAATCAATCATAAACACATGAATAGGATCGAAAAATCAAGAAATTGAATTAAAATCAAAGATCCATCAAGGTTCGAATCGAACTACTTACATATCCTAGAAACCTACGAAAATCTAGCCGGACATAATGTTAATCAAATCCATAGACAAAATTGATAACATCATGTCAAAACCGAAATTCAACAAAAAGTTAGAAAAGTAGAAAGAAAAACTCTAAGATGACGATCTCGCGATTCTCGATCTTTGAATTCTCCTTCGTACTTTCTCCTGGATGCTCTCAGAATTTGTGTTTTCTCTCTATGAATGCTTGTTTTCTTCAATTCTGGACTTCTTGGGGTATATATATCTTCTTGGGAGTCTTGGAGATCAAGAAAATCGGGTATAAAATCATCCAAAATCGTGTTTTAGTTGAAATAGGACACCCGGGCACGGTCGTGCCCCACGGCACGACCAGACCGTGCCCCGCTGCACTTGCGCGTGCCAGCCGCGCACGATCGTGCCCCCAGACACGGCCGTCCGTGCGCGGCTGCCTTCCTCTCTGGACATTGGCGCACGGTCGTGCGCCAATGCAGCCCTGACTGTGCGCGGCTGCATCTGTCCGTGCCCCAATGCACAGCCCTGTTTTTCTTCGTTTTCGGCCTCGTTTCCTCCTCGTTTCTTCCTCAATCCTTAATCACATTTGAAATTCATACTTTTTCCACTAGAATCATGAAACTTAGCAACCAAAACGTCAAATGCAACTAATATATGAAAAGTAACAAAATTGCTATAAAAACGTACACAAACGCAATCAATCGATCATAACATTGTACGCAAAACTATAGCAAAATTGACACTTATCAGTGATGATTATTGTATTGGTCCAAACATTAAAATAAATTCTAAAAAAATGTCATCTTTATTAAATGCGTAATTATTTTTCACCGGAAACCTCCAAAATGGATGTCACGTGACAATTTTCCGGTCAAATTTGAAATTTTCAGGGACATTGGGACCAAAATCGAGCAATTATTCAAGTTACGGGACTAAATTAAAAAAGTAAATAGTTTGGGACCAATTATGGAAAAGATTATTGTTATGGGACCAAATGTGATTTTATCCCAATATAAACTGTGCAATTTAAGTGCATCAAATGTGCCTATTGAAAGAATTTGCGTTTTATTGAAACAATTTGTCTTTATAACATGCAAAGGTTTGGATCATTTATGGAATAAAAGGAGTTAACTATCTACTTTTAAAAACAATGGGAAATGTTTCTGAAAATGAGCTAGCCTAATATAACTTTAAACTTATTTCTCAATATATTGTATTAGCAATCCCAAGCCTTCAATGTCATTTTCTTCTGTTTATTATTTAGCCCACCAACTTTTAACATATATAATATAACGAAATATATACGTTCATTATAAATAAGTTGTTGAATATGTATTTGTAAAAATAAAAAAAATTCAAGCCAATTGTGACAAAATTATTTAGTATAATATATAGTCAAACTATGTACGATGAAAATAAGAAATATTAGAAATTGGTAAATTATATGGATAGTAGATTAAATTGAAAAAACTATCAAGGAACTATATTATTTTCATGATCACAATTCTTATATCCAAAAATACTAACATTTGAAATTTATTTGCTGCATCACACATGTACATGTAGCAAATAAGGTTGCATTATTATAGAGAATTGATTATAAAAAATACAATAATATCACCATTTTGCACACACTAGGAATAAATTATTCATGAACATATATTTTCATAATATTTTTTTCAAGCTAGTTGTGACAAATTCTATTACTAAAGTAATTGGACAATGTATGATGAAATAAAAAATATTTAAAATTGGTAGATTATATGGATACTAAATCAATTTAAAATAACCTTGGAACTATTTTGTTTTACATGAACAATATTTTTATTTCAAAAAATTACTAACACTTGAAATTTATTTACTCATGCATCACACGAGTAACAACTCAGATTGAAATATTATTGATAACACTTTTTTTTCGTATATCACTTTAACTAAATATTTAAATTTTAAGATGGTGCGTCGCACACGAGTAATAAATTAGTTGAAATTTTCAATAAAGTTTATTATTATTTATATCCAACATTTTCATATTAAAATATATAAATAATAAAATTTATATGTTTGTCATCGCACGAGACTTATACTAGTTTATTTCAATATAAAAAAAAATCAGATTTGGCTTGATATTTTCGAGGAAAAATCAGTGTCTTACTATTGTAGAGAATGTTCATGTTTTCACATATATAAAGATAAAGATGTTATAATATTTTTTAATCTTCACGTTAATCTTAATTAATGGAGATTTGAAGAAATATTATTTACATTGTCCATTCAATTAAATTCAAATTATATATATCAATATAATTTATTTACAATATATCAAACTATATAATTATAATTTTCAAATAATTTTTATCCTGTGCAATGCACTATAGTGAAACACTAGTTAACATACTTAAAGTTATAAGAGCATGACCATTAGTTTAACAAAGTTCGTATTATTTTTTAAATAAAAAATTGATTAAAAAATTCAATAAAGATATCACCCCTCTCTCCTCTCTCCTCTCTCCTTCCTTCTCTCTCATTCTCTCTCCTCCCTAAGAACGTTATTGTAGGCAAACAATTCTTCTACCTACTGTAATCCTGACAAATACCTTATAATAAAATACTATTTATTTGTCTAAAAACATGTGTCAACCACATTTGATGCAGATGCTCTAACGATAAAAGAACTCATATACTACACATTCCTTTAGTTACATTATATAGACCTATATATTAATTCGCAAATATAAAAAAAAATTCTAAAAGAGAAAAAAAAAAACACTCGTAGGACCAATCATGCAGAATAATTGAACGGAATTGGTATCACGGAGGAGGAATCCAGTAAATCCGAGTGCATGAATCCGTAGTTTCTCAACACCTGATTATCTGCAAACAACAACGCCTTCTGCATCGCATCAAAGCAAGTCTGCTGCGAGTACATCTGATTGTGGTCCCCACTACAGGGCTGGCATCCAGTGAAATGCGTGATGAACGGTCTACGTAAGCTCCCCCTCGCGTACCCAGCATCCTTAAGGTGCTCCTCCCACACCCTAGCATAGCCCTCGCTCACCCTCTCCGCGTGTCGCCTCCTTAGTCGCTTCACCCCCTTCTCGATTTCCATGTATTTTTTCGTAATATTATCAAATGTCCCCACAATTTCCACCCAATACCCCTCGAAATAATACTCATTTTCCACGTAGATTTTATCACCCCATTTTTCTTTCTCATTTAGAAGCAAATAAACCAGCCCAGATTGATCGTCTGATTCAGAGAAAACCTTATCTTTGAACATTTGTTTCTGGATCTCACCCCATTTGTCGTAATTGGGTGCTTGTGGGCCCATTTGGGCCCACTCGTGCATGAAATCCATGGCCCACTGGCAATTCCGAATTAAAAACACCCCAGCGTTGATACCATTGGAGCGCTTCGTCTCGATCAAATTGGGCCAACCATGGATCACCATGTTATGGGCCTTGTACCGGCCCAATGGAAGCTGGAAGTCCATATCCGTAATGGCCGCGTCGGAGTCGACCCACCAGACCCACTCCGCCTCGGGGTGGGCCAGCATCGCGGCCTTAACCGACGCCGTTTTGGCCCAGAAAGAGAACATTCTAGGCTGCAGCAACACGTTGTTGTAGAACACATCGATGCCATGGCGCCTGCCGTAATCCACTTTGTTCTTAAAGAATTTGAGCAGCATATGATCGCCGATGGGGTTCTTACACGGCGTCGGCTGAGAGCCGGTGACCATCAGAATCCGACGCGCCGCGCCGGCGGCGAGTGAAGGGTGCTGCTTCAGCCACTCTCTTCTCTTCTCATCCCAGTTCTTCACCGGCGGCGAGTCGATGGTGTAGCTCATCGCCGGATCGTCGTAGAAGTTCCGATCCAGCGGGTCATCGTAAGAGTTCGGATCCGGCGGTTCATCAGCGGCGGCGGCGGCGGAAGTTTGAGAAGTAGAGGAGATGGAGAGAGTGGGAGAAGGGGCGGAGAAAGTCCAGACGAGCATTAGCGCCACCAGAGCGCCGGCGGAGAAAAGAAGTCCGTCGGAGAGGAGAGAGAGGGCTCTGTTGCGCGGGATGTTCTTGGCCATTGGGGTGGGTAGGGGAGCTGAAACGACATCGTTATAAAGAGGTTTGCAAGAGAAGAGTTCATACTCATAATTACCTGGCTGGCAATCAGTTCAGTAGGTGCATTCATATCATACTTGTTTGGAAATTGGAATGAAAACGTCATGCAAGGCTAAATATAGGAGAAGAAATGGAGAAAAAGAGAGAAGCTCCAAAAGAGGTGACACAGAGGAGAAGAAAGAGCATCAAATTCATCCCCCACCCATCTACAATGGTGGCTTTAATTAAATGCATGCTAATCCCATCATGTATATATATCTCTCTCCCCAAGTGTATGAACTATATCCAGAAAAATCACCTCTTTTTTTAGAATTTTACAAATTTATCCTCACTTTTCAATAACTAGTATTTCACCTGGGCGAAACGCGATTTATTATTTATTTTGGTTGTTATATTTAAAAGTTATTTATAAGTCATTTATTATTCTAAATTTTGTATAATATAGAAATATAATTTTCAACTCTTTTATTGATTTTTAAAGTTATATTTTATTATTAAAAATTTATTGAGTAATGTAGAGTTTTAATTGAAGAAAGTAGAATTTGGTTAACCCCTATCTCGCGTGTGTTATTCGAACTTTTTTGTGCATTTGTTTTATTGTGACATATCATTCTACATTATATTTGACAATATTAAAATGTTGGAATACAAATTTTGTAAATAATCTAAACAATTAAATTGAAAGTTTATATTCTATTTCTCTTTTGAATAAAAATATATTTATGGTCGTTGGCTTGATAGATATTTTGATTAGTATCATTTAACAATATAAGTTTTGAAATCTTTATTTATGTACAAAATTTCTCATAATTACAAAAAATATATTATAATTTCTTTTAATTAACTTTCAAATTGATAATATGAATAATTATAAATATTAAGTAATTTTAGTAACAAAAAAGGAAAAATATAATGAATTAACAACTTGAAAGCTTACATTTTATTTGTTTTTATTTTTCTTTGAACTTTTTTCACGGCTTGATAGATAATTTAATAAACTAATGATTTTTTAGAATTAATTAAATGTGATCAAGTAACAATATAAGTCTTGAATTATTTATTCATATACAATTACATTTCTCATAATTAGAAAAAATATCTTAAAATTTGTTTAACTTTAAAATTGATAATAAGAATAATTATAAGCATTAAGTAATTAAAGTTAGCAAAAACAATTAAATTCAGAAAAATTGAAAACTTACATCTATTTGTTTCTATCTTTTGTTGAATTTTTTTTATTGGATCAATAAATAATTTAAGCTAATGATTCTTGGAGTTGGTCAAAATTGTTCAATCAACAATATAAATTGTGTGATCAACTTTGAAATATTTACTTGCACACAACATTTTGCAAAATTATAAAAAAAATATCATAAAATCTATTTAACTTTAAATTTGAGAATGAGAATAATTTTAGACATTAAATAATGATAGTTAATACACAAAAATTAAATTATTTCTCACTATTATACAACGTTAATCAACAACACAAACAAATAATAATACATAATAGTAGTAGTAATAATAATGATGATGATGATAATTCTAAGTATAAATAGTAAAATATACTATATTGAAAAGAGTGCTAAATGATATGATTAATTTTATTGAAAAACTATTATTTATATAAATATTTTATTGCTCATTGATGTGACATTTTTAGGAGGGAAAATAACATTTTTGTAAATTCTTCCAAAGGTCTTCTTTTTATATATATATATATAGATTATAAAAAAAATCACAACCTTTGTTCATTGTTGTAATTTAGACTAATTTTAAATTTTTCGGCAACTGGAATCCACTTGTCCGGCAAACATGCCACATCACATGCCAAATTGGATGACACATCATTTCCAACCAAAAAAGATTTAAAAAACAAATTGTAAAATAAAATCATCACATTTCCCAAAGTTGCAATTTAATCTCAACCTTTCAAAAATGAGCAAGTCTCTTGTGCATCAGGTGCATGAATCTTAGATCCATGCAACCGGGTCGGATCCGGGTTACCCGACCCGCTTCTCTATTTTTTTTTTTTTTCGCGCTAACTTTTTTAAAAATTGGTCATGACTTTTAGTTATGTTAAGGATACCTTTATGTAATGTGTAAGAATACTTTTACGTTATGTTAAGGATACCTTTATGTCCAAATTTCATACATTTACGTTAAGTTAGACATACCTTTAGGTTATGTTAAGGATACCTTTAGGTAATGTTTAGGATACCTTTAGGTTATGTTTAGGATACATTTATACCCAAATTTCATACATTTACTTTACGTCAGCCATACCTTTAGGTTATGTTAAGGATACCTTTATGTTATGTTAGAAATACCTTATTCATAACATAGTTACACATTTTGTACACAAAGGTATCTCTAACATAACATAAAAGTATCCTTAACATAACCTAAAGGTATCCTTAATATAACGTAAAGGTATGTGACCAGGATTTCAAAGGAACCTGGAATCACGATTTCAAAGGTATCCTTAACATCACCTAAAGGTATTCTTAACATAACCTAAAGGTATGCTTAATATAACCAAAATGTATTCTTAACATAACTAAAGGTATCCTTAACATAACCTAAAGGTATGCTTAATATAACTAAAATGTATTCTTAACATAATGTGACATGTAACCTGGAATCAGGATTTCAAGGGTATCCTTAACATAACTGAAAGGTATCCTTACCATAACTTAAAGGTATCTTTAACATAACTGAAATGTATCCTTAACGAGCGAATTTTAGCGCATCCGCCCAGGCGCGTGGAAGCGCGTGGGACGCGCGTACACGCATGGGTCGGGTCGGGTGCATGGATCTAGGATCCATGCACCTGATGCATAAAAGTTTTTGTGTTCAAAAATTAATAAAAAAAGCCACATACATCATTTTGCGATTTGAATTTATTCTTTGGTGTTTAAATTCATTATGGAGACGTCATATAAACTATGCAACCATAAAATTGTTTATCTATATCAAAATAATATCGTCTCTAGTATATTAACTTAAATATTCTTTCTTTAATTTGAAGATAATTAAATCACAATTCTCATTTACAATTTTCTAAATCAACATAAAGATCATAATTTCTTTAATTTCTTGAAATTGATCGAGCCATATTAATAATGCTTTTTTTTTTAATTAGCTAGATCAAATATGAATATAATGATTCATCTTTAGATCAAATATCAAATATATACGCATGCATTTGGAAATTTGTATTATTATTATGCATTTTTTAAATGTGTGGAAAATTAATTATATGTTGAATAGATAATAGGAAATTCAATTTGGACAATTGACATATATGTGTGTGTAGATGCATAGTTCTTCTATTGTTTTATTCATCATGTTGATACAACATTTTCTCAAGTCTAAATCATGATTTAATAAAAGTTGCTTCAAAACTTTTTCATATTCATCGATTTGATTATTAAATTCTACGGTCATGATCGACAACGATTCAATATATTATTGTTGATCAATGTGCTTAATATCATGAAGATTTATAATTTATTTCATGTAATTATGTTTTACTATCTTATTTAGAACAAGAATATAATTTTCTAAAATGTTGTAAATAAGAGTTGTGGTTTAATTATCTTCAAAATAAAGAAAAAATATTTACATTAATATACTTGAGACAACATTATTTTGATATAAATAAACAATTTTATGATTGTGTAGTTTATGTGACATCTCCATGATGAATTTAAACACCAATGAATAAATTCGAATTGCAACATGAAGTATGTGGTTTTTTTGGCTAATTTTTGAAAGATTGAGATTAAATTGCAACTTTAGGAAAGATGATGATTTTATTTTGCAATTTGCTTTTTAAATCATTTTTTTTTTTGTTGGAAATGACATGCATCCAATGTGGTATGTGACGTGGCATATTCATCGGACATGTGTAATCCGGTTGCCGGAAAATTAAAAAATGGTCTAAATTACAACAATGAACAAAAGTTGTGATTTTTTTTAATTTTTTTTTGCAATTATTGAAAAGTGGGGATTCACAATTTTTTAAAAATTGATGTTTTTTTTTTTTTTTTTTTGCAATTATGCCTATGTTATATATGGATAATTTCAATTTTAGTTATGCGAGTAATTTTGATTGGACGAACCACTTCAATATAAAGTAAATTAAAATATATACATTCATCGAACCACTATATACATTAATCGAACCACTAATTATATAAAGTAAATTTGACATAGTAAATTATAAAGTAATCGAACCACTAATCGAACCACTATAAAGTAAATTATATAAATTATATTAACCACTAATCGAACCACTATAAAGTAAATTAAAATTATAGTGGTTCGATTACTTATAATTTCCTCTATTAATTAGTATGTCAAACATTATAATTATATTTACTTTATAGTGGTTCGATTAGTGGTTAATTTAATTTATATAATTTACTTATAGTGGTTCGATTAGTGGTTCAATTACTTTATAATTTACTATGTCAAATTTACTTTAATTTACTTTATATAATTAGTGGTTCGATTAATGTATATAGTGGTTTGAGTAACCAAACAAAATTGGTTTTTTACATGGTTACTCGAACCACTATGTATTTTACATAGTGGTTCGAGTAATTAAACCAATGACTTAAGTGGTTCGATTAAAGTAAATTAAATTAAATTTAAATTAATTGAATTTGAATTAATTGAAATTACTCGAACCACTTAAATGTGTTTATAACATGCATATAAATATATATCAACATATAATCAATTATGGACAAATTCTATACTCAAGCAATAAGTGGTTCGAGTAATAAGTAATAAGTAACCTTTGTTTATACTCAAGTCATTAATTATCAAATTCAATTAATTCAAATTAAGTGGTTCGAGTAATTTCAATTAAACCAAATTCAAACAAAATTTATTTTTTACATGGTTACTCGAACCACTATGTATTTGACATAGTGGTTCGAGTAACCAAACAAATTGGGTTTAATAAACTATTAATCGAACCACTATGTATTTGACATAGTGGTTCCAAATTCAAATTGAATTCAATGGTTCCAAATTCAAATTGAATTCAACGATTAAACAATGGTAATGGTTCGATTAAACAATGGTAATTGAATTTTAACAATGGTAATGGTTCGATTAAACAATGGTAATTGAATTTGAACAATGGTAATGGTTCGATTAAACAATGGTAATTGAATTTGAACAATGGTAATGGTTCGATTAAACCATGCCTCAAAACCTGGTAATCGATTACTAATTTAATTCAATGGTTCGATTAATAAAATTACTCAATTTAATTTAAGTGGTTCGAGTGGTTCGATTAGTTTAATTCAATTTGAATTTGGTTCAATTTAATTGGAGTGGTTCGTTCAATTTAATTTACTTTAATCGAACCACTTAAATATTCATTGGTTTAATTACTCGAACCACTTAATTCAAATTCAATTACTCGAACCACTCGAACCAAATTCAATTAAACAAATCAAATTCAATTAAATGAACCAAATTGAATTAAATTAAATTAAGTGGTTCGATTAAAGTAAATTAAATTGAATTTGAATTAATTTTTTTAGTTACAGTAAATTGTTGTCACTAATGCATTATTTAATAGTCACATGCAATATTCATCACTATAGTGTATTGATATAGCAACACTTAAATATCATCACTAAAACTATTTAGTTTAGCCACATTCAAGTGTTGTCACTAAAATAATAGACTCTAGTGACATAATAATAATTGTCAATAAAGTTTGAGTATAGTCACATACAAGTGTCGTCACTAAAATAATGACTTTAGTCACATAATAATAATTATCACTAAAATTGAAATATAGTCGCATATATGTTTAGACACTATAATAATGGATTTTAGTGACATAATATACTCGACACAAATATTTAATTATAGACACATCTAAATTTTGTCACTAAAAAAATTGACTTTAGTGACAATTATAGTCGGCCACAAAAATTTAATAGAGTTACGTATAGTTTTGGACACTAAAGCTCTATGTTTTAGTAACATGTAATTTTTTCACTAAATATGAATAGTTGTCACAATAATTTTTCCCTCAATAAGTTAATTTTGTAGTCACTTAAAAATATTTGTGACTAAAATGTAAGTATTATCACAATTTTATAAATAGTAGTGGAGTTAATCATCATTAATTAAATTAGGAAAAATCATCACAATTATATAAAATCTTAAATAAATTTCATCCTGCTTGGGAATTATAACTTTGAATTGATAAATATCAATTGGTGGTTCAAAATTACATAATCATACATAAGAAATAAAATTTGAAACTAATTATCTTAAAAACCAAATTGTTCAACATCATAATTACCTAAAATAAAAATACAAATTCACAAAGAACTAAATATTAACTAAAGTCTAATGATCAGTAAACTAATAACTGCACAACAATCCATAAAACCAATTACATTGGTCTAGAAGCTATATCCATTTTAATATTATCTTCTGCAAGTCATGTTCTTCTCGATCCTGTAAAAAATCAAGATATACAAATTAGTGTTCTATTTTGCAAGTAGCATATGAAGCACAAACAATTAATCTAAAATAATAATTAAGATAAGACATAAGAACTAATAAATAAATGTACTCACATCGAATGATGGAAATTAACTAATTTGGCTTAAACTTTGTAGTATCGATGGAAGTTTAGCTTTCAAAAGAGCTTCAACTTGTGATTGTATATGACCTTCTTGATTGCTAACTTGGAATTCTAGGGAGTCCAATCGTAAAACCATCACTTCATTTTGCTTTTTAAGTTCTTCGTTTTCTTTCTGAAGTTCGAGATTAATTCTTTCTCCTCTTTTAGAAGGTGGCTTCAAGCCATCCCCACAAGCACGATACCTACCAGGTTTTTCTTCCCCAAGAACCTTAACAAATGCTTCATCCTCACTCATTGGATCTTGACCATCCTCAGTTGGTTCAGTTTGAAGTCTAACGAGTTCCTCCTAGAAAATTATATAATAAAGAATTATATAATAAAGACCATCACAAAGATAAAGTTATTGGTCATTATATTATGTGGCATCTCAAGTTCTATGCCGCGTTATAAAAGAAATAAACAGACTCACGTGGACTTCTCTTAAGGCTTCATCCACCCATTTTTTTGTCTTACTATTATATCGACTTTTTCTCCATGCTTCTGTTCGCGTCGGCTCTTCCCCAGTCTCAAGGTCATGCTAACATTTAAAAAATTAATAATCAGATAACTATCATGACATTATAAAAACTAAAGAAACATTAGAATTACTTACATCTTCATAGCATGCTTGGGCAATAGATTTTGTTCCACAACCTTGGTTCATCTTCAATTTCTGTCTATTCAGCTTATTACGATCACTAACTTTCTACACGTAGAAAAAACAAATGTTAACATTAAGTTCCTCTTTTAGTTTGCAAATTTCAATCAAATTAATGCTTAATAGTAACACTGAACATTTGTATATATGGGAAAACATAGTGGAAACTGCAATTTCACATGAATGCAAAATGAGAATCTTGTATCCAGTTATGATTATGAGGTAATAAAAGCACGAGGGTTTTTGTCTAATGAGTCCTAGGGTCTCAGAGCTATGTTTAATAAGTTTAATCAATTTACAAGGACAAATTTGTCCCTAACAATAGAATTTGTGGTTAATTTATATGTTCTTGGTCCAGTAGCCACAACACTTGGTATACATACGAAGAGGTAGAAACCAAGGGATTTCGATACAATAAAAGATATGAAGTGTTTACTTGAAGAAGCATATATGAACATAGACTCAAGACTACAAGCACTTGAGTTTTGAATGTAAGCAAATAATGAGCAGTAAGACAACAAGATATTAATTAAAACAAACACATAATAAAGAAATGGAATGGATGAAACAACAAGAATTGATATTAATCATCATCACACACAACAAATTGAGAAATTAAATTAAAAAATAGAGCACTATCAGGCAACTAGATGGCAACACACATTATAAAGCACTGAACTTTCAATCTTTTGATGGATTTAAGGTAACACGTGTTGGAACCGACCGATCGCCGGCTCTATGCAATTAATGAATCGGGATCCATGCAAGGTATAAAGAAGAAGCAGCGGAAAGAAAATAATTATACCTTTCGATCAGTCTACGAGAAATCGAGCCAAGACTGATCTTACGTAACCCTAGACCTCTCGATCTTCCGATGTATTCCTGCAGCCTTTCTCGAACGTTGCGTGGCCAACGATCCTTCGAGAACTCTCAATTCTGCTCTCTCTCTCACTATCACGTGTTTTCTGTGATCTGCGTGTGTTGAGAGGCGCTGATGAAAAAAGGCTATAAATAGGCTACATCAGGGACCTAGAGGAGGAATTGGGTTGGGCCTCCTGATGGGCTTAAGTATCCTGTGTTCGGCCCGAGCACATAAATTAAGCCCATCAATAATAATTCAGTCCACTAAAGAATTATTATTGAACTACCCTCCCAATCCCATATTTAATATGGGCTCCTTCTTATTATGTGCACGTTTATCTCCCTGTGTTTAAGATGTCGAATGTCCGTTAATTAAATAAGTTACTGACAACTTAATTAATTAACATCTAATTCCAAGAGTAGTACGACTCAACTTTATTATCATGTCGGATTAAATCCACCTGCAGGGTTTACATGATAATCCTTATGAGCTCCTCAAGGGGACATCATCATCCTAAATAATTAGGACACAGATTCCTTCTATAATCAACAGTACACCATATAGACAATACGGTTTCCCAATTCACCGAGTTTATTGATTTAATAAATAAATCTCACTCGTTGGCAAATTAAAGAAACAAATATTGTGTTTACGTGGCTGTTATTATATAGGGATTAAGAAAACGCACATCCATAATAACAGAGGTCTTGTTCTATTACATAGTCAGCATAAAACGAACAACCTCAAATGGTCCTGCTCAATACACACAAAGTATACTAGTGTAGTTTTATAGTCAAGACAGACTAATACCAAACTACACTACAACCATTCCGATGATTTGTCCAAATTCATCTTGGTTGTGAGCTACTATTAATAATTTATAAGAAACTGATAACAAGATCTTCTGTGTGGCACCACACACCAAGTTATCTATAATATAAATTAATTGGACATTGCATAATCATATATAACAAATATAAAAATGCAAACATGCGACCATAGTAATTCTCATTGCATAAAAGATGTTCATACAAAAGCTAGGCTTATAGTATACATCCTAACAACACGATTGCAGGTAGTTATTTAATAACCAAAGAACAACACAAGTGATATAAGAATTTGTCACGATATTTGCATAAGCTAGATAAGTACCTTAAATTCTTCACTTTCAAAATAGTTGATCAGCAACTTCCAATCATCTTTACTTACGCCATGAGGACTCTCATCCAAAACCCTTATGTTATTCTTGTATTTTTCCAACATCTTACAGTAATGCAAATGAAGTTTATGTCTGTAGCTTCTATATTGTCGGTTCAATTGTGCAAAAACTATATTCTTAGCTTGAATGTCCTCTTCAATATTAAAATTTTGATGCATAATGTCAATAATAGTTAAACAAAATCTAGAATAATTGACGTTATAAAGTATAAAAAATTTCTACAAATGCTACCTTCATCCCGAGCCACATTTTTCTCTTAATATCCAGTGGAATGTCCTTCCAAAAAGGATATTGAAGTGGTGCATGCTGCTTAATAACCACACATGCTTCTGTCTTAAAATCCATGGAATTCGGACCAACAATTTGATTACGCTTACGATGAATAACTATGTTTAGTTTTTCAGTCCATCGTCGTTTCTTTTGAACTGAAAGCCATGATGTTAAACCTGCACTTTCTTTGTAGAAGTCCCTGAATTCACAAATAAATCATATTACTGAAGATATCAAGATAAACCGCAACATATGTGTAAATTCAATGGGAATACTACCAGTAGTGGTGTTTTCAATTTCTTCAGAAGCAATTGGTTGCTCGGGAGATTCTTGTGGCACTAGAAGAATCGCATTACTTTCTTGATCAACAAGAGTCATGTTGGACACTGTTTCGAACAAAGAGTTTTGAACATTAACATAAGTTATTGTTTAAGATAGTATAGGATTGTAACACAAAAAAAAGATGAAAATTCACCTGTAGAATGACTTTGATTGTGTTTTGACATGAAGAAAAATAGAGATTAAGAACAGAGATTATGAATCACAAGATGGAGGAGCAAATTACAAAAGAGAAGGATGTTGGGAAACTGAATTAGTGTTTTGGAACTATTGATCACAACCATAGAAAGAAGAGAATAAATAAATATTGATGTGGTCGAACTGATCACATTCGAATTATTTGGGAAAGCGAACCGGCTCGAAGACAAAAACCAACCGATGCGAACAGAACGGAGAAGCGAGCAGAACATGGATGCGAACAGAAGAGTTCGTAACTCACATGGAAACAAACATGAACTAACTAGACTTTCGGGATAAAAGGACGAATTGATCCTGAATATATGAGGCGAACTAGTTTAAATTCAAATAACCGCCACGATCGCGGACAAATCGCCCACTTTCCACTTTTTTAGGAAAGATCTAACTGTCACGTCCTTCAGGGAGTATTTATAACCTTTATTCTTTTATTCTTTAAAGGGTAGACACAAAAAAACACATAAAATTATTAGAAGAAAAAAACCATTATTTTTTCCGAATCACTGACTTGAGCGTCGGAGTCTCTTCACCGGGAAAAATCCCTGGTGTTCTTTGTTTTGCAGGTATTTTTAACTGGAGAGTTCCAATTTGCATCGGAGAAGAAGAAGACCGGATCAGGAACGAATCAATTGGCGCCGTCTGTGGGAAATATCACAACTTTGAGTTCTTAAGATGTTGAGAAATTGTAAAAATGGTGAATACCAGGAGATCTTGAAGGAGGTTAGAAGAAGGAGCATAGTCTATAAGGCAGGATGAGGACCAGAGTTCCGCACCGGTGAATCCTCCCGGTACTGTCACTTTGACGCCAGAGGAACTTTCAAATCTGATAGAAGCGGCTGTTCAGAAAGCTTTAGGCAAACAAAGGGTTGAGTCACAACAAGGTAACATTGAAGTTCATACCAGAAAGGAGCCGGAAGATGACAAGTCTTGAACAGATGAGCAGGAAAGTCTGTCTGATCATCCTCGCGGCCAGAAGGGAGGACATGTAGAACTATCCGAGAAGGTGGATGATCTAAGAAAGGAGTTGCGAGAAGTCCAGAAGACTGTTCGACGTGTTCCAAGAAGTTCGAGGGGAAATCCTTTCTCTGAGAAAGTTATGGAGGATGAATTACCGGCTTCCTTTCGGCCGGTTAATTTTGATTATAATGGTACCACAGATCCATGGGATCATTTATGTAGATTCGAAAATACCGCTCTACTACATCGGTATTCAGACGGTATTAAGTGTAGGGTGTTCGCAACCACTCTTACTAAGGCTGCCCAGACATGGTTTAGCCAGTTGAGTGATGGGATGATTTACAGTTTTGAGCAGTTTTCGGAGTTCTTCCTACATCAGTTCGCTAGTTCGAGGAGACAGAGACGATCTACTCAAACTTTGTTTGGCGTGAAACAGAAAGGAGATGAAACGTTGAGGAATTACGTCAAAAGATTTACAGCTGCTACTCTAGAAGCTCCTGAAGCTTCAGATGATTTAGTAGTTAGTGCTTTCATTCAAGGTCTGAAAGAGGGCGACCTTCATACTTCGCTGGTTAAGAAAACACCTAAAAATTTCGAGGACCTATTGCAAAGATCTACTAAGTATATTAACTTGGAGGAAGCAGTTTGGATGAAGAAAGGTGAGAGCTCGAATCGAATGAGTAGACTGTAGGAGCATGATGTGACAAGGAAAAGAGAAGGAGAACACCGAATGAGATTTGCACCACCCTCTTTGCGAGATAATAGGACAGGACGAAGATATGAGTAGTACACTCCGATGACCATGCCACCTGGACAGGTATTAATGGAGATATGGAATCTACCCCAACTAAAATGGCCATCAACCTGGAGCCCTAATCCGAAGAAGCTACCCACTTTTGGCAACGGTAAATTGTGTTGATTTCATAATGAGTATGGGCATGGGACTGATGAATGCTTACATCTACGAGATGAGCTGAAAAGATTGATCAGGGAAAATAAATTAGCTCGGTTTGTTCGTCGGACTCAACCAAATCGTGAGAAGGGGAATGGTCGAGAGGAGCCGAGAAGAGAAAGAAGGCAAGAGCGACTTGAATTGCTTCCACCTCCACCTCTTCCACCACGAGCTAGGCCCGAACGGGAAGAAAGACACACTATTCATATGATCATGGGTGGGCCAACGGATGGAGATTCCTACAAGGCTCGGAAAGTGAGACTTAATTCTGTTAGACAAAGACAGAATACGGTCCACTCAATTTTCGAGGATGTGGCGATCGAGTTCGGAGTTCGAGATCGTGTGGCTATTCAAATCCTCAGTTCGATGCTATGGTGATTATTGCTGAGATAGGAGGCTTTAATGTTGAACGGGTGTTTGTTGATACTGGAAGTTCGGTTGATATTATGTTCATGGATTGCTTCAAGAAGATGAGATCGACTATGGAGGTAAAATCTGTAGAAACTTCACTTTATGGTTTTGCAGGAGAATCCGTGACAGTTTATAGCAAGGTCCAGCTTCCCATGGTTCTAGGAGATGGAGAATGGAGACAAAATAAAACAATGACTTTCCTCATAGTGGATGCACCCTCTCAATATAATGTGATTTTAGGTCGTCCTTCTCTAAGCTCATATGCTGCAATCATTTCGCCTGCACATTTAATGATGAAATTCCCTGTTGAAAATGAGGAGGGACGCATAGTGGGAGTGGGAGTGGGAGTGGTGACCAACAAACTGCCCGACGTTGTTATATAGCGGCAGTTCGACAGTCTGAGTCTCGGAAACGCCATATCGAACAGAGGGATGACGTTGATCGAGGAAGGGATAAGAGTTTAAGGAAAGGTGATGAAGTGAAAACTACAGAGTTCGAAGAAGGTGAATTGATGAGTGTGGAGTTAATCCCGGGGCTACCAAGACATTCGGTTCAGCTTGGGAGTCAATTATCGGAACAAATTAAGAGAGGAATAGTGGCAGCTCTTCAAAATAATGTGGATTTGTTCGCGTGGAAGCCTGAGGATATGAAAGGTATAAACCCAGAAGTGGCAGTTCACAAGTTAAACATCAAGCCTAATGTTCGACCAATTAAACAAAAGCTGAGACATTTTGGGGATCAACAAAATGAAATCATCAAGAGAGAAGTCGAAAAGTTGCTGGAAATTGGGCATATTGAAGAGATCCAGTACCCTCGATGGCTGGCCAATGTAGTGCTGGTCCCGAAACCAGGGAATAAGTGGCGGATGTGCATCGATTTTCAGGATTTGAACAAGGCTTGCCCCAAGGATCACTATCCTCTTCCACAGATTGATAAGTTAGTGGATTCAACTGTAGGATGCGAACTCCTCAGTATGATGGATGCAGCGCAAGGATATCATCAGATCAGGCTACACCCGGAAGACAAACCCAATATAGCTTTTATTACTTCCTCAGGTACATATTGTTATACGGTTATGCCATTTGGATTGAAAAATGCTGGGGCTACTTATCAGAGAATGGTGGATGAGGTGTTTAAACACCAATTAGGTCGTAACATGGAAGCATATGTTGATGATATGTTAGTAAAGAGCATACAGGCGAACACACATGCGGATGACTAGAGGAAAACGATGGCAACAATTCGAAAGCATGGGATGCGGTTAAATCCAGCTAAGTGTTCGTTTGGAGTGAAAGCAGGAAAGTTCTTGGGGTATATGGTTACGGATAGAGGGATAGAAGTCAACCCGAACAAAGTTCAAGCTATACAAGGAATGTCATCTCCTCGAACTATAAAAGAGGTACAAACACTAACTGGTTGTATTGTTGCTTTGAGCAGGTTCATATCAAGGTTGGCAGATAGGGGTTTACCTTTCTTCAGAATCTTAAGAAAGAATGGCCAATTCAGTTGGGGTGCGGATTGTCAGAAAGCATTCGAGGATTTGAAGGCATTTCTCCTCTCACTTCCTTTGTTGAAACAGCCTGTTAAAGAAAGTACGATGATTGTGTATCTAGCAGTCGGAGAAGAATCAGTCAGTTCGGTCCTGATTCGTGAAGAAGGTAAGGATCAGTTCCCTGTATATTTTGTTAGTAAAGTTCTCCATGGAGCCGAAGTTCGCTATACCGAAGTAGAAAAGGTCGCTTACGCCTTAGTCATTACGGCGAGAAGGTTGAGACCATATTTTTTGGGGTATGCCATAATAGTACGAACTAACCATCCTTTAAGTGTTGTGTTGGGGAAGCCGGATACATCAGGAAGGTTAGTAAAGTGGGCTATTGAGTTGGGACAGTTCGACCTAAAATATGAACTGCGAACAGCTATTAAAGGCCAAGCATTGGCAGACTTTATCTAGGAGACAACAGGGTACAAGAAAAGAGGGAATGGGAAATATTTGTAGATGGATCGTCATCCCGTCAAGGAGCAGGAGTTGAGATATTGTTGATTAGCCCAGAGAAAGATGAGTTAGAATTTGCCATAAAATTTCAATTTAAGGCATCTAACAATGAAGCGGAATATGAAGCTTTTTTACAGGGATTGAAAATAGCCAAACAGGCTGGAGCTCGTGATTTGATAGTCAAATCAGATTCACAACTGGTGACTCAACAGCTTCGAAACCAATGTGAAGCCAAGGAAGATCGCATGATTTCTTATGTGCAAAAGATAAGAGATATGGAAAAAAGGTTCGAAAAACTTCGGATCGAACAGATACCTCCAAGTGAAAATCAGAAAGCAGACTATCTAGCAAAGATTGGGAGTTCGTTACAAGATTGTTCGCTGAGGAGTATTACTGTTATGGGAGTAGGAAAAGAAAATGAAGTAATGAATGTCAACATGGCAGAGCATGATTGGAGAGTTCCTTTGTTGAACTTTTTAGGAGGAGCGAAAGAAGGACATATAAAAGATCTCGAGAAGTTGGAAAAACAAGTTCGATTCTATTATGTTCTTGATGGAGTGTTGTACAGAAAAACCTTTCTACCTACAGATGCAAGATGCTTATCTCAAGAAGAAGGAATTAAAGTTCTAAAGGAGGCACATGAATGAGGATGTGCTGAGCATGTAGGAGCAAGGGCGCTCGCTCGAAAGGTTGCATGAGCTGGTTTCTACTGGCCTACAATGAAGAATGATGCTGAAGAGATAGTTCGGAAATGCAATTCTTGTCAAAGACATGGGTGGAGAATTCATACACCGGTGACAAATATGCTTATTGTATGTTCGCCTTGCCCTTTTGCTAGATGGGGAATTGACATAGTCGGCCCACTTGTTAAAACTAGAGGAAATAAGCAATTCTTGGTGGTGGCCGTGGATTACTTTACTAAGTGGGTCGAAGCTGAACCTTTGGTTAAGATTGCTGAGGCTGATATGATCCATTTTATATGGAAAAGTATTTGTTGCAGATTTGGTTTGCTAAGGATTTTGGTGTCAGATAATGGAGCTCAATTTAGAGGTAAAAAGATCATAGAGTGGTGTAAAGAAATGAAAATTTTACAAGTATTTACCCCAGTGGCTCACCCTCAGGCAAACGGACAAGTTGAAGTGGTTAATCGAATCATATTGGATGGACTCAAGAAACAGCTCGAATTTGAGAAATCAAATTGGGTAGACGAACTGCCATCAGTTTTGTGGGCGTATCGAACTTCAGCCAGATCAGCCACTGGAGAAACCCCTTTCAGTCTGGCATTCGGAATGGAAGTTGTGGTCCCAGCTGAAATTCAAGGAGAAGCTCTACGGATTACTAACTTTGATCCTCAACAAAATGAAGAATTGATCAGAACTGATTTGTTATTTTTAGATGAGGTCAGAGATGAAGCTAGAATTCGGCATGAACTCTACAAAAGACGCATTCAAGCGGCCTTCAATAGGAAAATTCGGAAGAGAGAATTCCAAGTAGGAGATATGGTTTTAAGACAATCTCATGCTCTGGTGGAGATTGGGAAATTGGATGCCATTTGGGAAAGGCCATATACTGTTTCAAAAGTTTTGCCTGGAGGATCTTACGAACTCGCTGATGAAAGAGGAAAGGTGTTGCCAAGACCATGGCACATCAATCATTTGAAAAAGTTTTATACTTGAAGTATCACATGTCAGTATGTTGCTTTTTACTCCTTTTTTAAAATTCTTGTTGCTTTAATGAAATAAGAGAACTTTTGCACTCTGTGGATGTAGGTCGAATTGACCGAACCACGTTAAATCTCTGAGTTTTTTTATTTTGCTGATTTACATATAGTTATTCGTATATCTGTCGGAACTATATGATTAAGTGAGCTGAAGAGTTCCCTCGGAACTATATGATTAAGCAAACTGGAGTGTTCCCTCGGAACTTGGTGATTAAGCAAACTGAAGAGTTCCCTCGGAACTTTATGAATAAACAAACTGAAGAGTTCCCGTGGAACTCTATGATTAAGTGAACTGAAGAGTTCCCTCGGAACTTGATGATTAAGCAAACTGAAGAGTTCCCTCGGAACTTTATGATTAAACAAACTGAAGAGTTCACTCGGAACTCTATGATTAAGCGAACTGAAGAGTTCCCTCGGAACTTAATGATTAAGCAAACTGAAGAGTTCCCTCGGAACTTTATGATTAAACAAACTAAAGAGTTCCCTCGGAACTCTATTATTAAGCGAACTGAAGGGTTCTCTTGGAACTTAATGATTAAGCAAACTGAAGATTTCCCTCGGAACTCTATGATTAAGCAAATTGAAGAGAATAAAGAGTTCCTTCAGCATATCCTTATTCAGCAAAGTAAAGTACTCACTCAGAATACCTCGATTTCTGAGTGAAGTATTCAGCGAAGTGAAGTGTGATTGAGTGAAGAGACATATCCTTTCAAAATGAAGGAGTTGTGATTAAATCAGGCTACTCATTTCTGATTGTTTACAGAAAAGGTACAAGGAAAAGAAAAAGAGAACAATGTTATCTAAAAAATTGTTTGCAAAAAAGGTACAAGGAAGTTGATTAGAGACGATCAGGAGACGGAGTTGACTCAGACATTGGATTGTGGATTGAGGTCAGAAGCAGGGGATCAAACATGTCCTCTGGCAAGTCCACAGTCGAACTAGGATCTAGTTCTTCGGGAGCTGAAGGAGCCGAACTGGGACCAGGGTTATCGAGGTTTTTGTCGGGAAGAACTTTTTTGAGCGCTTCTTCTAAACAACCTGTCCACCAGTGGACATCAACATCTTCGTTTGGATCCCCGTGCCAGCCAGGAGGAATGGGAAATGTTTGTTGCAGCTTCTCGCCCAGTGAATCCACACCGAACTGGAAGGCCTGCCCCACTTCTTCTTGGCAAAGTCTGACCCCCTCTCTAAAGTAGGCCTCGGCCATCGGAGCAGCCTTCGAAAGGAAGAGAATAGAATTCCAGAGACGGAACAGGAGTCTCTCTCGAAAGTTCTCCGTTGTTAACTCCATTTCCAAGCTCCGAGCAAAGTGATAAAAGCCCTCGTTCCACATGGCTTTACCGAACTCAGCTCGAGTGCTTTTCTCCTCCTCTAGTTCCTCCTTCAGCCTCCTGATCTCAGCCTCCGCAGTTAGATAAGCGGACTGCTTTTCCATGGCGAACTTCTCCTTGGCCAGCAGCAACTCTTCCTTCTTGGCCACCTCCGAACGAGCAAGTGCCAGCTCTACTTCCCATTCTTCCAACCGAGCGGACAGATTTTCGGCTTTGCCAGCATTGATAGTTAGGTCGCTCTCCAAGGTTTTCTTTTCCTCCACCACATCCCTCAGTTGATCTCGTCGGCGGAGGGCCCTTTTGCCCAAACTCTCAAAAAATTTGTTCAAGTTCGCCGCCCGAGGCAAGTTTAATCTCAGCTCTTTCTCTTCAGCATCTTCCTCCGTAGCTTTCTCACTCCGAACAACAGCTCCCTCCTGAATTTCTGAACTAGCCTTGGGTCCTCCATCGGTTCTCTGCTTCTTTGGAGTTTTTTACGAACTAGAAGGCCCTTTCTTCTTCCTGCGTAAGGAAGTTGTGGCTTCAGTTGCTTCCTCGCTGACCTCTTCTGCCTGATCAACAGCATCAGGGGCATGAGCAGTAGCCGGAGGGGATGCAACAGAAGTACTACCCCCCTCTGTCGAACTGGGGGCTTTAGAGGCTAATTCGACGAGGTGTCTCTCCTCTTCCTGACGGAAGGTCGCCGCTTGTTTAGCATTTACTGCTCTTTCAGAAGGAGAGAAGGCAGTCTTCTCTGCGTCAGGGGTCTTTGGGCCGAATTTGAAGAATTTGTTCATCGTCTTGTCTGCAATGAAAACGATTCAAGTTCTAAGTATGATACAGTTCGACAAATTGAAATAGATATAGAAGTAGTGACAAAAGTTCAAGCAACCTAGATTGAATTTGCGGGGAACTTGACTGTTCGGATAAAATCCCCAGAAAGACAATAACGACTCACAAGAACTGATTTGTACTATATCGAACAACCCCCAACGGAAGATCCTATCCAAGGCTACGATCTCAAAATCCCATTGAGGAGCAGGGTCAGCCAGGTTCGAAGTTTCAGCCCAAGGAATAGATCGAAAAGGTTGGTTCGCTGGCGCACGGACAAAAAAATAATACTTCTCCTAGGAGCTAATCTTATCATCTCTTGACGATAAAAATTGAGCTCGTTTCCCACCACTACGGGGACTCAAATAAAAACGGTAAGGATTGGTGTGTTTAAGAATGAAACAAGATCAGAATCGATCAGAGGTTGGTTCGACGCCCATCCATTTACACACCATGTAAAAAGACACGATGTAACTGATGGAGTTCGGATATAATTGGTTTGGACATACACCAAAAGCCGAACCAATCTCTCGGAAAAAAAGATAGATGGGAGGAACTAAACCTAGGGTGACATGTTTTGAAAACCATGTCTGACAACCAGCAGGGGCTCGATGTGGACGATCATCGGGACTAGGGATCACAACAGTATAACCCCCCACCATGAGCGAACTTAAAAGAATGGTGTGAGTATGGATTGTTTTAATTGCAGAAAAAACATTATCTACAATTTTTTTGCGAGATCTTTTAGGAGGATTGGAAAGGTTTTGACGGCCAGAAAAATAAGGTTTGGGGTTTGAAGATTCAGAAGTAGGGCATAGATGGAATTGCTCAAACCCTTCCTCTGATTCGCTTTCATCTCTCAGAAGGGTTAGAGAATCGGAGGACGCCATTGAAATGAAAAAGGAGAAGGAAGGAAAATGGTACCTGGCTTGTTTGAGAAGTCCTCGAAATTGCAGAAGAAAAATTCTTGTTTATGTGTGAGTATACAGTAATTTTGCAGAAGAGTTTTCTTGAGAAGAGAAGATGATATATATAGGGAGAAGACGACTCTTCGTTTTTAGGGGGAAAAAAATTGGACGACTCTTCATTTTTGGGGGAAAAATGAAAAGTCACAAATTTTCGACCATTGGATACGATCTAATCTAACGATGGAGGTGAAAAGGCGCCTTGGGATGAGGGAACTGACTAGCATGTCGCGTGAGATGATTGATGGGACGTGTTGCTTCTAGAGAAAGCATCACATTTAGCAGCAATATGAACTACATTAGTGCGTGTAAACACGCACTTTGAAGGGGGGGGGGAGTACTGATGTGGTCGAACTGATCACATTCGAATTATTTGGGAAAGCGAACCGGCTTGAAGACAAAACCAACCGATGCGAACAGAACGGAGAAGCGAGCAGAACATGGATGCGAACAGAAGAGTTCGTAACTCACATGGAAACAAACACGAACTAACTAGACTTTTGGGATAAGAGGACGAACTGATCCTGAATATATGAGGCGAACTAGTTTAAATTCAAATAACCGCCACGATTGCGGACAAATCGCCCAGTTTTCCACTTTTTTAGGAAAGATCTAACTGCCACGTCTTTCAGGGAGTATTTATAACCTTTATTCTTTTATTCTTTAAAGGGTAGACACAAAAAAACACATAAAATTATTAGAAGAAAAAAACCACTATTTTTTCCGGATCACTGGACTTGAGCGTCGGAGTCTCTTCACTGGGAAAAATCACCGGTGTTCTTTGTTTTACAGGTATTTTTAACCGGAGAGTTCCAATTTGCATCGGAGAAGAAGAAGACCGGATCGGGAATGAATCAAATATATAGGCCAGTCTAATAGAAGTTAGATTCATGCTAGAAGTTACATTCATAGTGATAGTGGAAGAAGATTGAAGACAGAGGATTTGGAGGAGATGGATCGAGCAGATGAAACGTGGGAGAGAGAGATTGTACCCTCCAAAATTTTCACCAAATATTCAAATTTTAGGATTTTTATTCCCGCAATTCTTTTTTCCTTATGGTTTAATATAATGTATTCATGCACGTTTCCATTACCAATTTACCATAATTAGGCTTTTATTTATAATAAAAATAACAAAAAATATAATATATATTTTAAAGTTTAATCTTGTATTCATAATTTTTTTTAATCAAAATATCTAATACAATAAATTACACTAATATATATTTACTTCAACAGACTATAATCTTTAAAACTAAAATTGATAATATATTTGGTAAGGTTTGCACAATATTAATGATACTCTCACATATCTTGTCGTCATGTGAGACAGATTAATCCATAATCAGCTCTCAACAATTCATATTCGTCATGTGAGACAGATTAATTCATAATCAGCTCTCAACAATTCATATTAGAATATTTGGAATTTGACTTGATTAGTGGATAATAATGATCCGTCTTATGAAAATGATCCGTGAGACCGTCTCATATGGTGAGGTTTTGTGTTTATATTTTTCGATCGGTGACTAAAGTCTACATTTCCACAAACATGTCACATATTACCTGTCACATCATTCCCAAAATACAAATAAAGATCAAATTGGAAAATAAAATCATCACACATTCCTAAATTTGTTATTTAATCCTAAACTTTTGTATATGTAATTAACAAAAACAAAGCAGAATCGAAAATTTGTAATTTAAACCTAACTTTTTATATAATTAGCAAAAAACAGTCATAACTTTCATTTATTTTTGCAATTCGAATTTATTATTTGGTAGAGAGGCATGTGTCCAAATAATTTTTTATGTGAGACATCACATTGACACACAATCAAAAAATAAATAATTTATCAAGTATATCTTAATTTTAACATCTTTCATTAATTTGAGGATAAATAAATCATGTCCTAATTACAGTCTTAATTTAAAAAATTCGCATTCTTGTTCTTTAATTTTATTGTTTAATTACCATTCAAGAATTTAATTGTTTTGAAATTTTTGAACTAATACATTATATTATATTTGCAAATATATTAATCACATGGTGATAAAATAATTTTTATTGTATAATTTTAACAAGAGAACATAACTATAAATTTGAATTGCAATAACAATTGTGATTTTATCGATTCAGGCTCCGAAAGATAACTTATCTATCAATAATACTGGTTACAAAGAAAAATATTATCAATTGGGGTTTCAAAGATTGAAATTATCAATTTTAAGATCTTATCTATCAATAATACTGGTTATCAAGAAAAACAATTTAAGATATGAGAATGAAATGTCGTGAACGTATTCTATCACGATTTATCTTACTTTTGCTCTTAGCTGCTGTGCTCACTCGTAACTGATGTGACTCTCAAATCACATGCTCACTCCTCAACTGATGTGACTCTCAAATCTCAAATCACGTGCAAATCTCAAATCACCTGCTCACTCTCAACTGATGTGACTCTCAAATCACGGTACCTGGATAGTAAAAATCAAAAAAAAAAAAATATCTTTCATTTACTAGTTAGTATATTTGAATAAAATATTTAATTAAATACAAAATTACTTTTTTTAATAAATTTCAATACACATTCAATCAAATTACTATTAATATATATTTAATAATATCAATTAACAAAATATAATATCATGCAAATATATTTTCAATATATATTTTCAGCAAAAATAAATATGATCAAGTTATCGATATTATAAGATACAATATTGCAAATATTGATATTAATTATAGACTATCAATATATGTATTATTGTGCATAAATTAATATCGAAAAAATGTAAATATATCAATATTATCATGTTGTTATTTGTCGATATTATTATTGAACAAAAATTAATATAAAATATCAATATTAATTACGGATCATTGATAGATATTATCATGTTGTTATTTGTCGATATATAGTATTGAACAAAAATTTATATCACAAAAGATATTAATTACGGATAATTGATGGATATTATAATATCACAAAATATCATTGAATATTATGTAGATATTATATTGATACGATATCACAAGATATCATTAAATATCCACCTAAATTATTGAACAACAAACATAAATTTGATTTCAAATATCATATCATATGATAAAGACATACATTAACATATTTAAATAGATAATATATTTCATTAACAAATATCTCCATTTAAAAATATATATGTTTTGACAATAGAACCATAATTAATCATCCTATCCTAATTTTTCTCCTTTGTTGTATTTGTCTTCTTGACATATCCGTTGTGTTTGTATTCCGGCGATATCCTCTTCCGATATTAATAATATAGTTATAATATAAACAAAATAAATTCATATTTCTATCAAACAAAAAAGGTTCACACACATAACATTGTTCTCAATGAAGAATCAAAAGATCATTTACTTCATTCTCATTTAAATAAAATGAAGATACAAATCCCAAACATGAAAAATTGTTAATACTTATACTTATTTCTATCACACAAAAAAGGTTCACCACATAACATTGTTCTCAATGAAGAATCAAAAGATCATTTACTTCATTCTCATTTAAACAAAATGAAGATAACAAATCCCAAACATGAAAATTGTTAATACTATACTTATAC